>OY829545.1:26671355-27081274 GCA_963691705.1 Viola odorata | reverse complement strand
AGTGATCTCTCTCTTACCTTCAGATTGGAAAAGTAGGGGTATTTATAGGCCTGTTCGGCGATACCTGGCGATAACAATCCATGCGATGTCAGATGGTGACGTCACAAGCGATACCGATAGATGACGTCATGAGCGATATCATACGGGCTACCGGGAGTGATAAGCTCGTGGGTCCCTAGGATGGGATGGTGCAGTGCGTGTAGAGTCGCGTGAGTCCCCCTCCCGCTGATGTCGACCATCCTAGGAATCCTTCTCTGATTCTTGGGCGATATGAAGATATCTTACGGGTCTTATGAGAAATCGTCTTGGTGGGAGTCGCAAGTGTGGTAGCACCGTTAGGGCTGTCTTGATTGTTATCACCGCGATGCTTCAACAGAGGAGACTGCACTCGCGACAGGTTCTGTGACCAGGCTTGGCCGAAGACCCTTTAGGATTGACGAGCCCTTTGCTTTCTACAACAGTGGGTCACCATCATCTCCGGAGGATTATGATTACGTCTACGACATACACTGGGCAGACGTGGATTGACGATGCCGTGCTTGTTGTAGATGCCGCTGATTTGTTTTTTTAATTTTAAATAAAATGATATAACATTTTGCCTTTTTCTTTTCATTTTGGTATGATGCCGCTTCATGGGGTAACTGTCGCTGGATAGCCAATTACCACCTCATATGACCATCTTTCTGGCTTTTTGCAATTCGCGAATCTTTCCTTCGCAAAATCCGAGGCGTTTGACTTTAAGTTTCCTGTCAGGATCTTTCCACGTGTCCCATTTGCCCCATACGTGTCTTGCTGTGATAGGTTGTCCTTCTGCCTGGCTTTCAACCGCCTCTTTAAAAGGAAATACGCTCCTTCTTTGTACCCTTTTGCTCCTTTTTTATACTTCACAATTCTCTTCATTTTTCGCTCGCTCCCAGGAAGTTCTCTCGTTCGCATCCAGACGATCTGCCTGTTAATTTCAGTCTTCTCTCTCAAGGTACTCTGCTCGATCTTGCTTTGATTTTCCTTTGCTTCTTATCTATCATGCCTCGCACGAGATCTCAATCTAGTTCTTTAGTTACCCCTAGGACAATTTCTCAATATCCTAAGCTTGACAACACCCCTAGCATTTTTACTTGCCCCACTGTCTTACGCCTTGAACTGGAAAGCAATAACATTACCTTCCCCAGCGGTTACCGCCCTACTATTCCTTCTAACACTATGAGTCTCCATAGCCAACTTTGGGGGACTCGTAGGATACTTTACTTTAAGATGTTTCAATACGGGTTCCGCCTCCCAGTTCATGCCACACTAGAGCACGTGCTGCGCGAGCATGGGCTTAATCCTGCGCAGATCACCCCTTCCTCATGGAGCGGTATCTACGCCTTCCTTCGTGCCTGCGAATTAAAAGACATTCTTGTTCCCTCCGTTGCTCTGTTTCGCAAGTTCTTGAATCTGGTCTTTCACGATGGCTTTATTAATATCGTTCCGAGGTGGGATGATGCCCTAGTGGGGCCTTTTTGGCAAAAACTTCAAGGATTTGAGGAAAGCGTCGAAGACTGGAAGAGCGGTTTCTTCGTTATCGAACTACCCTCTCGTTTGTGGCGCTCTGACTTCAACCCGGAAGTTGTTAACTGGGTGAAGCCGAGGGTTCTGTCTAGGGAAGAATTAGGCCAGGCCAACACTTTATTGGAGATGGAGTCATCCTTCCAGATCCGAAACTTTGCCTTGTACAAGCCTTTATCTGAGTGTATCATAGGTGAGCTTTTGAGCTTTGCCGCTGTCTTACTTACACCTTACTTATTAACATGACTTTTCGTAGGAGAGGTTGTCGCTCGTCCGCTTTTCGAAAGTGACGCTTCTCACAAAGTTGTCGCGCCTCCAACAACTGCTCCCTCTACTTCCGCTGGGGCTCAAGCTGATCACCGTATGCCCATAAAGAAAAGAGCTTTAAACGTGACTCTTCCAAGGGAGAGCGATTCGTCCCTCCATACTTCCCGCTTCGTGGAAAACTGGTTACCCAATCGAAAGAAGAGGTCCAGCTCTAGTTCGCTAGTAACTGAGACAAAGATTTTCTCCTACGAAGTCGAGGACATGGAGGACATGGATACAGAACTGTGTCTCCGCCGGGCTTCCACGGCTCAACGAAAGAAACTAAGGGAGGCGAGCGAGGCTCTAGTGGCAAGGACGGCTGCTCGATCCCCCCTGCAAATGCTACAACCACCGTCGCCTCCCACGCTGTCGTTTCTCCTGACATCACTAAGGAGGGTGCCGCTTCACTAGGTGACACTTCCTCGACTCTAGGGTCACCTGTCCCCAACAAGGCTTCCGCTGCCGCAATGATGTCGCCGTCCACTACAGACTCCGCTCTAGTCATGGAGCCTCCTCACTCGCCCATTGGCTCCTGCATTCCTGACGTGCCCTCATCAGTCCCAAGTGGCCCTGGTTCTTTTCGCTCTCCTCCGAAGTCCCCTTGTCCATTGTTTCTTACTTCAATTCGAGACATTGGGAGCTCAGGTGGTATCTCCGCCCCTTCCTTTGTTGCTGATCTCTCCCCTGACGGGCCTCAAGGAGCCTTTTCTCACCAGCTAAATTTGTCAAAATTTGGGACTGACGGGCTCCGTGCCTTGGGTATATCAGACCCCTTGTCGCAAGATCAGCCCACAGCTCTCTTGGCCTACGAGATGTTTCGCGCCCCTGAGGACGAGAGTAGGCTACTGCAACTGCCTCCTGAGGTTCAGCACGTGCGCGTCATGAATAGCTGTCTCACTAACTTTCGACAGCTTCACTACTACATCAAGGCCCGTGGTACCCAATCTCAAAACCCTGGTGCCCTAGCAAAGGTAGAGGAGCTGACGCGACTCCAAAAACGCACTCAGGCCAAACTGTGCGAGTGCCGCGCTGACCTTGCTCAGGAAAGGTCTAGAGGAAAGGCCCAGGTTGAAGCTTTGGAGGCCGAGCTGGTCGCTGAAAGGAAGAAAAATTCTTTCCTTCTTGAAGAGATGTCATCCCGCGATGTCGTCCTGACGAAAGCTTCCTCGAAAGTGGCTTGGTGGAAGAAGAAAACTGAACAAGCCTTTATCACTGGGTTCACAGATCAGTACCGCGGTAGGGTCGTTGATCCTACTGAGGTCGCCAAGTATGCCTCCACAAAGATGAAAGAAATCGATGAGAGCCAAGAGGGCTTCCTCTCCTCTGAAGAGGAGTAATGAGACGGCGCCCATACGGGGCCCCTTCGATGTCGTTTGATTGGGGTGTTGCTTCTTTACTTACTCCATTGCTGTATTAATTTCCCTATTTGGACTTTGATGTCGCCTCCCTGCTTGTAATTAACTAATAAATCTTGCATTCTTGACCAAATAATACATGTACCGTGACGATGCCGTCCTTTTTCACTTGTCGCTTGTCTACTTTTTCTTCGCGCTTAGCTTCTCACATACCGCGGCATTGCAACTTGCCTCTCTTTTTCCCTGGGTTTTGCTGCCCTTTTTTAGAGCATTTAATGCTCTGACTCCTTTTGTTTGATACAAAAGAGACAGTCATTATGCTCTAAGCCCACGTGTCCTCAAAGGGGAGTGCTAGGGGAATAGCAGGGCTGAACATGTCTTTTCACTCCTCAAGGATTGTACCCGCTTCCCGCGTCTCTTGTCCTTGACACGTCACACACAATGATGACTTGACCCGTCATTTCCTTTAATCCTTAGGGTTATAAAAACCCTCTCGTGCTCTCTTTTTATCTTTCGTTGCCTCTTTCTTTGAAAAACGAACAAGAAGGAAAAGAAAATGCAACTCCTCTTCTTCCTCCTACGATCCGCCGCCGACCGAGTTCCTCGATCTTCTTCTCAAAAAAGGTATCTTCTTATTTGCTCTTCGTTTAACCGTGCCCATGGCTCATAATCGCCGCTATTCCCACTCTGCTGGGAGGGGATATTGATAATACCGTCTCCACTATCGCTTCCACCGCCGTCCTTCGACGGCGCTTGTGAAGTTATAACACCAATCTCGACCATTTAGATGGGTATTCTATTGAAGTTGCCCCAAGGTCGCTTCGCCTTAACAGCGAATTATCTGGCAACCGTAGGGTTCTTTATGCTAAGATGTTTCACTATGGTTTTCGACTGCCTCTAGATCCTTTAGTCGCCGAGTTACTTTCTGAATTTGACTTGAATGCTGCCCAATTGAGTCTGAATGCCTACTGTGGCATCTATGCTTTTATAGCCCTTTGTAGATACGTAGGAATTGAATCTCCCTCTCTATTGCTGCTTCGCTCCCTTTTTCGATTATACTACCAAAGTAACGGCATCATAACGATATCGCCTCGTTATGATGTTGATGCCCTAAACCCCTTTACTTGGAAGTTGCTGTATCTCGAATCTTCTGTTGACGCTTGGAAAAAAGGATTCTTTGTCGTCAATCTGCCCGAGCCCTTGTGGCGAAGCGGATTTAATCTAGTCATTAGAGATAGTGCCTGGGGTGGAAGGCCACGTTTAGGACTAGTTGAACAAGGCTGGCTGGACAAGCTGCTCAACCTGCCAGGGATTCCTGGTGTTCACACCCGCGAACTCGCCTGTCGGGGTGACATCCAGGGTTGCATTCAAAGTGAGCACTATCCTTTCATTCGCTATTCCCCGTCAGTACTAACTCTAATGTTCTTTTCTTATTCCTGCAGATCCTCCCGCCGGGTGGAAACCCAAGTGCGTCAACAAGCGAGAAAGAAGAGCTCAGCAAAAGAAAGAAAAAGAGGCTCTTTTCGCCGCCTCGGCCGGTGCCGCTGCTGACATCGCGCACGCTTCCACTTCTGTGCCTGAGTCCTCTTCTCTTCCTCAAGCGGAGGCTACTGCCACATCGGCTACTGGGCTAGTTTCTTCCCACAGTATTGATCCTACTCAAGCCTCATCCTCTCGTCCTCCTCTCTCCAAAAAGAAGAAAAAGAGGACTCTTCGCCTCCGCGTTATCGCTCCTACTCGTCCTTATGCTCAGGTGGTTCTTACAAACTTTTCTTTGTCTATCTACTTCATTTGTTTCTTAATTTCCTTTTCTCTTTCGCCCACAGGATACCGCTGCTATTCCCTCCTCTGCTACTCCTTCCCACGACGGCATGGACTTAACATGCATTCTTGGTCCCAAAAGACCACGTCCCAATGGTGACACCCCTTCTCTGGATGACCTTACCGCTGGTCAGGAGGAACAGGGCGGCATTACTGATACCAGCTCTTTAGTGGGCAATCAGGGCTTAGATCCGCCAGGGAACGGAGCTGCCTCCGTACCCCTTGTTTCCTCTTATGCTGCGTCGTCTCCTTCCGCTAGTCACCCACTAGGCTTCCTGGAGGACCTTACAGAGGGTGACTTTCTGTCTTTGCAAACCGGCGGTTTTAACCTTGACACTGGGACATCTAATCGTTCCCCTCCATCTCCTCCTGATGTCTTCTTTGTTCCTTCTGTCGTTCAAACGATCTCTCCTTCTCTTTCCCCCGTCGACACTCCGCGCATGGTGGCTGACCTAAGCACTATGCTTTCTGGCGGGGTTACCACTCACCAGGTTGACTTAAGCAACATTCGTCAGTGCGAGTTCCCGGCGCTAGGAGGCGACAGCTCTCCAGCGACATCTGCTTATTTGGCGGGACATATGTTTTCAGTTGAGGAGGAGGAGCAGGCTTTCCTCTCCTGCGCCGATGGTGAACAACTGCAGCAGATAAGGACCCAATTGTTCTCTGGCTTTCAAGCTTTTCACTATTGGTCCAGGCATGTGACGAGGCGAGTAAGCTCTCTCAACTCTTCCTCCCAAGAATGGCGTAACGCTAATCATCAGCTTTCGGAGGAAGTCAACAAGTACCAAGGGGAACTTGGTAGAACTCAAGAAGAGCTGAAGAAAAGTGTTGACGAGCGACAGAGTGCGGAGGCCATCCTAACAGTTGCGAGAAAGGAACTGGAAGAGGCTAGAGGACAAGAGGTCATGAAGGATGCCGCCCTTCAAGCGAAACGGGGTAAGAATGTCGCGCTTGTTGAAGAAACGGCGGACAAGTGTATATGGTTCTTGGAACAGACTGCGGGCCTCATGGCCGACTGTTTCATTGAGCGTTATGGCCGCGATAAATTTGATGCCGATGCCATCATCCGTCTCTTCAAGCAGAAGTCTGGGTTCTTTACGGAAGAAGGTTATCGCCAAGCGAAGAGGCCGCGGCATAATGAGGGGGACGACAGCTTGCCAGGGCCGTGAATGCTACTTCTCTTTTTGCCCATCGGACACCCTTACTTTTTGCCCTTTTTGTGTTCTTGGGGCCTTTTGCTTAAACAAATCTCCCCTCTTGTGTAAACAGTCTGCTTAACTTGCTGCGCTTTTACTTTATCAATGATCTCTCTTAATTTACCTCCGCTACCACTTGTTTCCAAACTTGTCGCCACCGTTGAAATGATGTCGCCCGCGCATTCGAGCCTCCCTCGCGGGGTTGTAACATGTGATGTTTTAAGCGGCCTCGCGTTTCTCTCCATGCGATCAGGTAGAACTGATTTTCCCCACCATCTCATACTGCGTTTAAGACAACAACGGGATCTCCCTCTTGGATAGTCTGCCTTTCCGCGGCACCCTTTCTTTCTCAAGTGCTTCGTCACTTCCACATTTTCTTAAATTTCCTGCACATTTTCACTTATACTTTGTTAGTAGCGACATATTTCAAAAAATCTTAATTACCTTGGGGTGTTGCCGCGCATTCTCCAGGCTCATTTGGCGCGATCTCCCCCCGATGTCGCTCGTGTCACATACTCATCCAGCCAAACTTCACCGGGTTTGTTCCTTCCGGTTACTAGCTGGGGTATCGTGACTTCGTATATTTCCTCAATTGCCTGGGAAGTGCCACCTCTCAGTGAGTCGCCTGATCAAGGCCGGCCATCACGAGGATAGGACTTTTCACTCCCTCAGCATTGTCACCTCGCACCTCAGAACGTGCCCCTTCTTACCGATGTGCCTATGTTAGCACCACCATCGTAAGGATAGGATTTTCACTTGCGGGGTGGAGTTTTTATCTTCCCTGGGGTCGTGCCTCGCTTAATGATCATCCGCCTATGAGAGCGCGGGCTGTCACAAGGATAGGACTTTACACCCCCAGGGGAGTCGGGGTGTGCCCTCTCTGGGTCTCCCTAGGATAGGACTTTTCACTCCGGACAGTGTTGGAGTGTGTCTCATCTTAGCGAGCCGCCTGATCAAGGCCGGCCTCACAAGGCCAGAATTTTTCACTTCCAGCACCATATATTTCTAGGATCGTCAGGGCGTGCCTCGTCTTGATGACCCGTCTGTGTTAGCCCATTCTGCCCCAAGGCTAGGACTTTTCACCCCCGACATCCCTCTTTTCCTATTATCTGCACATCACACAGACAACCAACAAGGAACAAGAGATATTTCCATAACAATTGTTAGACCATGCCCCACGGCATGTCAAATTTTAGCATAATATAATTTCAATTATCAAACCATGCCCAACGGCATGTCAAATTTTAGCATAATATAATTTCAATTATTAGACCATGCCCAACGGCATGTCAAATTTTAGCATAATATAATTTCAATTATTAGACCATGCCCAACGACATGTCAAATTCCAGCATAATATAATTTCAATTATTAGACCATGCCCAACGGCATGTCAAATTTTAGCATAATATAATTTTAAGCGAGCAATATTCCAAGAATTAGGTAAGGGAGTACCGTCAAGTGCTTCTAGGTGATACGCCCCCTTTCCGATAACACGAGTGACACGGTATGGGCCCTCCCAGTTTGAGCTAAGTTTCCACATCCGTTGGCCCGCCGCTCGCTTGTCCCTGAGCACCAAGTCTCTCGCCTTGAGCAGCCGCTCCTTAACGTGTCTGTTGTGATATCGCGCCATTTTCCTCTTATAATGCATTGTTTTCAGGATGGCTTCCTCATGTAGCTCAGGCAACATGTCAAGGTTAGCCCGTAACCTTTCTTCATTTAATTCCTCCTTGAAATACTCCACCCTTAGGCTTAGAGTGCCGATTTCCACAGGTGTGACAGCTTCGGTGCTAAAAGCCATAGCAAAGGGCGTTTCCCCCGTACTAGTTTTGACAGTCATGCGGTGGGCCCACATTACATAGGGTAGTTCGTCTGGCGACTTCTTTTTCGAACCCTCAAGATTTTTCTTGATGCCACTCAGAATGCTTCGGTTGGTCACCTCCGCCTGACCATTGGTCTGGGGATGCGCCACAGAGGAAAACCTCTGTTCTATCTGGAATTCCTCACACTGTTCTTTGAAAAAGCGACTCATAAATTATGTCCCGTTGTCGTTGACTAGCACGCGGGCACCCTGAAGCGCATGATAATTTGGTGTTTAAAGAAGTGCCATACCCTCTCTGTCGTGATGTTGGCTACCGCTTCCGCTTCTGCCCATTTGGTGAAGTAGTCCACAGCCACAATTACAAATTTCAGTTGGGACCTCGCCTTAGGAAAAGGACCTAAAATGTCAATTCCCCACTTAGCAAAAGGACAAGGTGTCACGATCTGAGATATTTCAGTGGCGGGTCGTCGAGGGATTTTGGCAAATTCTTGACACTTATGACATGTTTGCACAAAGTTGTTACAATCCCTGCGAATGGTGGGCCAATAGAATCCTGACCGGAATACCTGCTCGGCCATGGTACCACCCGATACGTGCATGCCACAGATCCCTTCATGAATCTCTCGCAGGGTATGGAGGCCTTCTTGTTCCGTTATACATCTTGCAGCTGGGTGCAAGAAACATCTCCAGATTAACTCCCCGTCGTAATAAGTGCACCTTGCCGCTTGCTTCAGTACTTTTTTCTTTTCTGCATTGTCGCTGGGCAACTAGTTGTGCTTTAAGAATTTTATCACAGGGATCCTCCAGTCCTTTTCAATTTCTTCCACACATAGCGATAGTTGTTCCTCCATGAAGGACGGTAATGACCTTTCCTCGTAGTACACGCCCTCTGGTATGGTAGCCTCCTGATTGGCTGCCGCTTTGGCAAGGTTATCTGCCTCGGCATTGTCCTCCCGCGGGATGTGTTCAAGGGTGACGCACACGCCGCTTTGTTCAATCTCTGCCAACTCTCTTTTCACTTTGGAGAGGTATTGCACCATGATCGGCTCTCTGGCTTGGAAATGTCCCATGACTTGATCAATTATCAACTTGGAGTCTCCTCGTATTTTTAACCGTGGGGCTCCTGCTACCATGTCGCCCTCGACTTTGGTGAAAAGATTTCTTCCTATTCTAAGCCCTGCCAATAGTGCTTCGTATTCCGCCGCGTTATTGGATAACGGTTGTAAGATTCTAATGGCATGTCGCACCTGTACATCGTATGGCCCGATCATATAAATGCCAGCTCCTGCCAGCTCTTGATTTTTAGCGCCATCTACGTAGATGACCTATGAGTCCGCAGGGGCCTCCAAAGGTGGGAGCTTTGCACCACTCTCTTCCTTTTTGAGCGGCTCCAACGCCTTGTCCCCAGTAAAAGTACATTCGGTGATAAAATCCACCAAAACCTGAGCTTTTACGGATGGTCGAGCTTTGTATTGTAGTCCATATTGCTCAAGCTCAATTGCCCAAATCAACATCCTCCCCGAGGACTCCGGTTTCCTGAAAATTCTTTTCAAAGGTTGATCTGTAAGCACGACGACTGGATAGGCCTGGAAATACCAGTACATCTTTCGTGTGGACTGTATCAGGGCGAACGCCACCTTCTCAATGTGGGTGTATCACACCTCGGCGTCTTTCAACAAATGGCTGACAAAGAAAATGGGCCGGTGATTGTGATTGTCCTCCCGCACCAAAACGACACTGACCACTTCATCCGCGATGCCAAGGTACAAGAATAGGGTGTCACCCGGCTCCTGTCGTGTTAGCACCAAGTCGGACGACAAGTAAGCTTTCAAACCCACGAACGCTTCTTCGCATTCTTGTGTCAATCCAAAAGGAGCTTTCCTGCGTATGACTTTAAAGAACGACAAGCACTTCTCGCCTTGCTTAGAGATGAACCGTCCCAAAGCAATGACACGTCCTGTTAACCTCTGAACTTCTTGAAGGGTTCGTGGTGACACCATATCATGGATAGCCTTAATCTTTGACGGGTTCGGCTGGATGCCCTTCTGGCTTACCACATACCCCAAAAATTTCCCGTTTGAAATGCAAACGCGCATTTGCGAGGGTTCAATTTTATCTGATACTTCCTTAATGTGTCGAACACCTCTTGCAGGTCCGTCAAATGGTCACTGAAGCTTCTGCTCTTGACCAGTAGATCATCCATGTATGCTTCTACATTTTTCTCGATTTGTCCCTCAAATACTTTGTTGGCCATGCGCTGGAAAGTTGCCCCCGCATTCTTTAAACCAAACGGCATCGCCGTGTAACAATAGGTGGCCTTTGGAGTTATAAATGTCATCTTTTCCTCATCTTCCTTTGCCATGGGAATTTGTGGTATCCAGAATTGTCGTCTAAGGAACTCAAATATGCGTACCCTGCCGCTTGATCGACCAGCTGATCAATCCGGGGAAGCAGATAACAATCCTTGGGACAAGCGTCGTTCAAGTTAGTGAAATAAATGCACATGCGCCAATTTCCGCTGGGCTTGAGGACTAAGACGGGGTTGGCCAACCAAGTGGGATATTGAACCTCTCAGATGAATCCCGCGTCTAACAGTTTCACTACCTCCTTATCAATCACAACCGTCTTTTCCGCAGAGAACGCTCGCCGCTTCTGTTGAACCAGCGTGGCTTGTGGGTCAACGTTAAGTCGATGTTCGGCCACCTCTCTGGACACACCAGGCATGTCCGCGGGTTTCCAGGCGAACTCTCCTTTGCACTTGTTCAACAGCTGAGCTAATTGTCCGCTCTCCTCGGGGGTTAACTTTTCACTGACTTGGAAGCTCGCCTCACCATTGCCCTGGACGGGGATGGGTACCATTGCATCTACTAGCAGGGTTCGCCTTTCGTCCCTTTGCTCATAGGGATCCGCTGCCACGCACACATATTGATCACAGCTTTTCTGGACTATGAGTGAATAGCACTCGACGGCTAGTTTTTGGTCGCCCTTGATTGATACTACTCCTTCCCAAGAGGGGTACTTCATCCTGAGGTGCTTTTGAGATACCGCTGCCCCGAAGCGATTGAGGAATGGCCGCCCTAGAATGGCGTTATACGGTAGGATGAGGTCCATAACCAGGAACATTAACTCTTCTGATCGCTTGGACGTGTCTTCTCTAAAATACACAGGCAGCGCTGTGACTCCAATTACGGGTATAGGGATGCCGTCCACTCCAATGATTGGTTTCTTGCAAGGCGCCAATTCACCGGCGGGGCACTTCATAAGATAATATGCCTCTAACGAAAATAAATTTACCGCGCTGCCGTTATCGATGAGGGTCCTCCGTACCCCATGGCTCCCAATGACCGGTGTGACCACTAGCGCGTCATTATGAGGGAAAATGATGCCCTTCTCATCCTCTTCCGAAAAGGATATCACCATTCTATCCAGTACATCGATCGCCCCTTCTTTTACAGGCTAACCTTCCTTTTTCCGCTTTTCTCCTGTCGCGGGTGTCGCGGGGGTAACCTCGTCTAAGAACGACGCGCCACCAGCAATGATGTTGATAATGGGGATGTCCTCATCATGAATCATTAACGCTTCCTTTCTCCTCATATCAGAAGTCCCGCTGCCTCCAGAGGGAGGAGGCAATTGGTGATCACTTGGTGCCCCATGCGAGGGGCCGCCTCTAGTTTCTTCTCTCATTCGGGTGGCGAATTCTCCAAGATAGCCTTCTTCCAACAAGTGTTGTATTGCTAACTTCAATTCTCTGCATGCCTCTGTAGAATGTCCCCTAACCTTATGGAACTTGCAAAAAGCATTCTCCCTTCCTCCCATAACCACTCCTGGCTTCACAGGGGCTGGAGAGCAGATTGGCAGGTTCCACTGCTGAATAATGGCTAAGATTTCCGCTCGTGGGAGTGTGAGGGGAGGTAGGTCGGGGTCGTATATTCGACCCTTAGGCGGATCTGCCTACCGCTGAGCAATCGAGCCACCCATTCTTCCTCTGGAAAAGTTACCTTTCTGATGATTCGACGCCTTGGGAATATAGTCTTTCCATTGAGCGTATTCGTCACCTGGACGGGTGTCGTGGGTCATACTAGCTTGAACAGCGGGAACAGGAGGGGCGCTCTGGGGCATATCCCGTATCCTATTTCTGTATTCCTCCTCTTCCATTCTCGCGTAATTGTGGGCCTTCAGTCTTAATGCATCTAGAGTCGTTGGGGGGTCCACCATCAGCGTGTCTCTCAGTTTTCTGTATCCACAGTTCCGCTTCAAAGCTTCTATGGCAAAATCAATGGTGATACCAGGTGTTAACGACATTTCCATATCAAAACGACCGAGATAGCTGTTCAAGGACTCTTCTAGTTTTCTACGTATATCGAATAAGGCAGCGGTAGACTTCTGAATGGGAATAGCTGTGCTGAAGCGACTCCTAAACTTGGCCTCTAGTTGCGGGAAATTATCAATTGATCGGGCTGGAAGTCCTTCGAACCAGAGGCGAGATACTCCCGACAATGTCATAACAAATATTTGACACAATGTCGCGTCATTGTGCGTTTGGAACTGGACGAAGTCTTTCACTTTGTTAAGATGCGAGATGGGGTCCTTGGTGCCATCGTACGACTCCGTGGGGAGCTTAACATGTCGGCTGACCCGGTGGTGCCTTATACGGTGGGTAAAGGGATGACCCACGGTGTCATCCAAGATCTCACGATCATGACAGGGCGGAGACATGTCCAGGTGTCGCCTACTCCCTCGAGGCTCAGGGGTATGACGCTGCCTGGGAGACCGGCTATGACTTCTAGGTGAACGGGTTCGACGCCTTCTACTGCTTGATCTTTCACTCCGTTCTACGGATGCCTCTCTACCAACTCCTTCTCTCTTGCCGTCCCAATGCTCCCTGTACTCATCTTGCTGTCGCTCTACTTGAGAGATGGGAATCTGCGGTACCCGCGGCGTGTAGGGCTCCTCTTGTCCGTCTACAAGTTGCGCGAAGCTGAATGGCATGCTTATCGCAGGTGAGGTCAGAGGGACATTCACCTGGCGCCGGGGCGATACTGGTCGATCAGCGACGATAGACGGGGTGAAAATGATTCGAGAGGATACACCCGATGTCGCGGTGCTAGAAGTGGAGCATGCGGCCAACCCAATCATGTAATCTAGGTGGGCGGGAAGAGCTAACATCAAGCTTGCCGAAGGAGTATTAGAGTCGCCCATTCCAGGACCCGTGGGGGGAGGAGCGGAGTGGCTAGATCCGGCCATATGAGAAAATGGGGTACCTGCTGAAGAAAAGTGGGGACCCATTTGAAGAAACGGGGTACCCGTCTGAGAAAACGGCATGCCAGCTATCAATCCAAAAAGAAAATCGGTCTGCGCAGAAAAAGTTTCACGTGATGTGACAAAAGTACTGGACGAAGACGTGGGAAAAAGTTCCCTGCGCGCGTGAATATCACGAGCATGAGGGGGTGTGGATTCTGAATCTGAAGCCATGATCCTTCGACTCTCAGGAAGAACAGAGCTTGGTTATTAAGGAAGTTCACTTAATTAACCAAGACTCTCAATGAAAGCACCACTTGATAAGGGTCCGAGAGATACTGAGCAGGATCGGCCTGATCTGGGCTGGTCGGGAACACTGTTCCGGGGTCTTCGTCACCTGTAAAGCGCCGGAGGGGGTCTCCAGTGTAAACACTCCAATGCCTAAGTCAGTACGAGTAGTCAAAATGGCAGGGTTTCAGTACGCTATCTTAGGCTTACCCCCTTGGTCGGAAAAGGTGGGGGTATTTATAGGCAAAGGAAGGACTTTACCGGCAGGGGGTAGAAGCTACCCCCGAGTAGATGTCGCTGGGGTGATAGATATCGCTGGGGTGGCAGGGAGTGATGTCATGCGGGATGACGTCATGCGGAGTGACGTCATGGATGACCTGAGATGGGATGCCGCCGTGCGGATGTCGCGTGAGAGCCCCCTCCGCTGATGTCGACCATCCCAGGGTCGGCCGCCAGGCTAGGGGCGGTATGAACAGGGTCTCGTCTCCCTCGGCGGGTACAGTATCCTAGCCTGGTCACCCGGTGGAGGGGTGGAGATGTCGCTTTAGTGGTATCAATAGTTATCACGCCTTATACGACGGCTAAATGGGTGACCCGATGTGTCATCAAGGATTTCACGCGCATGGCGCGGAGGAGATATCTCCGCATGACGCCTCCAATTCCGCAGGTCTGGCGTAGGACGTCGCCTAGGAGACCGGCTGCGGCTCCTGGGCGAGTGAGTTCGATATCTTCTGCTACTGGATCTTTCACTGTGCTCGGGAGACAAATCTCTATCCGCTCCTTCCCTTCGACCGTCCCAACAGTCTCTAAACTCCTCGTGGTGTCGGTCCTCTCGAGGGATTGGAACTTATGGCACCTGTGGAACATAAGGCTCCTCTCGTCCTTGAGCGAGTTGCACGAGACTAATTGGGATATTCGCTGCAGGCAAAGCCGTCTGGATGCTTCCCGGTGGCAAAGGAGACAAAGGCCGCACGGTGATAATAGATGTCGTGAACAAGGCACGGGGAGGAACACTCGACCCAGAAGCACCAGGCGTGATTCTTGCGGCCATTTCAGTCAAATATTCCAACCGAGAACGAAGGGCAGCTATTTCACTCGCAAAAGGATGATTTTCATTATCCAACACACATCCTTTCGGAGGAGGGGTAGAAAAACTAGGTCCCGCCATCTGGGATAATGAAATGATCGTCTGAGGGGAGGGAGCTTCCCCTATCGGCCTGGTAGAAAGATCTGGAGATTCCAGAATGGTTTGCTATGTTGTTATAGAAAGATCAGCAGTAGCAAAAGGAAATAACTATCTACGAATCAAAAAAGGGATGCTAGAGGACGAAGATTGCGCCGACTCTGACTCAGAAGCCATGATCGTTCCGATCTCCGGGTAAAACAGAGCTTGGCTATTAAGGACGCTCACTTAATGGACCAAGGCTCTCAATGAAAGCACCAATTTGATAAGATTCAACCTTTAGGGTGATCGGGACACTAGATGCAATCGGTCTGAGTCGGCGTAGCTAACGTCGGATACACCTGCAAAGCGCCGGAGGGGGGGCTCCGGCGTAGATACTCCGATGCTTAAGTTAGTAAGCGGTTCAAAATGGCATAGGTTCTGGAAGGCGAATTTAGGCTTACTTGATGTTTTAAAAATGAAGGGGCATTTATAGGCCGCTGGAGGCGATATCTGGGCAAAAAGGTGATATCCCGGAAAGATAACGCTCTGGATGACGTCAAGGGCGATACCTGGGTCTGACGTCACGGGCGATACCTCCGAGGAGGGTGCCGAGGGTGATACCCATGGTGATGTCGGGGGCAATAACTCCGTGGGTGGTGTCGTGGCTGCCTTGGGATGGGATGATGTCGTGCGTGTAGAGACGCTTGAGACCTCCCCCCCCCCCCGCTGATGTCGACCATCCCAGAAAACACCTCATAGTCTAGTGGCGATAGCTTAGATGTCCGATAGGGCTATGGGATTCCATCCTCGGCAGGGGTCATAATTACAGAAATGCCCTTAGGATTGCCTTAATTGTTATCATTTTCTCACCGAGAATTGATTCCTCCTGATCCTTAACACTCTTCGCCCTTTTATTCTCGCCGAGCTCCTTCTTCCTCTTCTCAAGCTCACATACCTAATAGACTCCACCTCCTTTGCAAAACCACCCCCGTCCTTCTGAACTGCCTGTAATGGCACTCTTTTTGTTATCTTCCTATCATACTTCCCCAACGCAGTGCTACTCCCTATCTCCCTCACACCCCTTCCACTCCCGCTACCCCTTCCCCCTCAATCTCCTCCTCCCCTTGACCATCATCATCACTACCCCCATGCTTTTGAATCCTCCAACTTTTTTGATCAAATGACCTTCGGCCCTTCATATACTCAGCCACATTCTTTGAATTGTTGACGCTCTCACTCTTATTCACCAATTGTTTCACTAAGCCACCACCAAAACCATAGCTCTCGTCTTTGCCATCATACACCGAAGAGCTCTCATTCCTCTTATGCATTAGTGGTTTTAGTGAAGAATTACTCCCAAAAGAATTCCTTTTCATGTGAAAGTTTGCATCTCTCCTCAACAAACCATAATCATCCTCATCACTGGATGAACTCTCGTTCCTCCTGAACTTCCTCACTTTCTTCTCAGAACTCGGAGGAAAAGAACCACTTTTTGGTCAGAATCCCACTCCTCTTTCGGTACAGTACTCTCTAAATTTCTGAAAGTCATAACTCTTATCGTCCTTCCTCAATGCATTGCCACCACCTCCTGGCACCGAGTATTTGTATCCGTCACTAGATAAACTTAACAAAAAGATAAATAAGAAGACAATATAGAAAAAAAATTATACATTAGAATTCATACAATATACGTACCTTTTACAATTGTTCTCTACTTTAGGGCACGAAATTAAAAACATTACCTGTAAAATATAAACATTCTCGTCAATAATTATTATAATAATGAATTTAATATATATTATGTATAATTAATTAAATTACCGGAATTGTACCCGACGTTCTTTCAAATCAACAAATCCATCTAATATCGAGTCTAAACTGAAAGTCTCGGCAATTTTTTTTTCAATATAAACCACCAAATTATCTTCAAGAAATTCGTCTTCCATTTTATTCTGAAGCCTATTAACAATTTTCATTGCCGAAATACACGTTCACCTGTTGCTGTAGATACTGGAAAAGTTAAAATAAGACGAATTATTCTATCAATAAGATAGAACGTCTTTGAGATCCTTGTTTCTGCAAACACTTGACATAATTATGAAAGAGATGACAAATGACGTAGCTTAGGATGATTATGTATCTCAATCTTAAAATGTTGTAATTGATATTTGAGCCTCATCACTTCTTGCTCACTAAAATCCATGGGATAAAACTTTTCAGCAAGCTTACAAATATCCTCAATGTTAAAGAATTTGTAGCCATCATTTGGATTCTCTTGCGCATTATCTGAGATTTTATGAAAATGTGAATCAACAAGGTGATCAAAGTGGCAAACTTAATTTTCATAATGTACTCATTTCAATTTACAAGTGATCAATGTGACTTTTCATAATTTTCATGATTTACACATTTTAATTCCAATCCAGCAAACATAGAATGTGAAATCAATTAAAATAAGGCACCCAACCAACAATGAAAATTAAATCAAGAAGACAAGAACAGACAACATACTATAGCATCCACAAGAGAGATGAGGTCGGACGTCAGAGGAGAAGGTTTGGTGGTGGTGCGACGAAGGCGCTGGTGCTGGTGATGGAGTGGGAGGAGGAGGTTGTCTTAGCGGACACGGTGGTGTGTTGGAGATGATACAGGAGGAGGAGCTGAAAAAATGAAGGTTATGGTTAATATTTGGGGATTTCAAAATTCAGTAAGATTTGGTGTTTATTAATACAAATTGAAAATTGGGTTTTGATTAGTGATGGATTAGAAGTTTGGGTTCAAAATTTGAGAGAATTTGGTGGTGATTTGAGGGTTTAATTGGAATTGAAAGGGAGGGATGGAGATGGAGAGGAGGAGGAGCATCGGGAGAGAGAGAGCTATGAAGTTTTTTTTTTTTAAGTGAGAGAGCTTGATGGTTGCCGAAACCAACAAAAATAAATCATACAATTTACCGTACACAATTAATTAAAACTGTAGCAAGTGGTAAATGGATCGAACCACAGAGATTTCACGACTAAATTAATTCCTTTTAAACGACCAAGAATTGTAACCGTGGTAAATACCAATAATGGGAGTTTTATGTTGCAATCAATTAAATAAATAAAAGAGACAAAAACAGCAAACAAGTGATGATTATAAGAACTCAGATGATGACAAATTCCCGGTAAAGACTCAATCTAGATCATGATTTAAACAGTTGATCATCGATGCAAAAATATTCAAAACCAATTCTATAGAAAGGCTATAGAGACCAGCGGTACTCTGAGCCTCCTGCTCTCCTCCTACCCAAGATTCCTAAGGCGGTACTCCTACTAGGATCCCTAACCAATCAATAACTCTAAGGCGGTACTCCTAATAAAGTTTACTGAAGGGTTGATTAAACACGGGGAGAGACCTTTCCCGATCTATAAGAGAATTTCTTCTACTCCTATAAATCGGATTCTACCTTTTTCTAATTAGCTCTTACACTAATTAGTTGCCTGCATATTCCTATCAACGATGTAGCATCCAACGTTTCTAAGAAAAGCTATACTTGTTCAAATTAAAATTTAAGGTGATCAAGCTTAAATCAAACAAGAACAATTTGACATTTAAATAAAAAGGATAAAAATATGGAATCAGAATTTATAAAAATCAATTTGATCCCACAACATCTCAAATGATGATCCTAGAGTCTTTACCAAGAATAAATAAATTAGCTACGATAAGACATAATTAAATCAACAAATAATTATGCATGAATTAATTAAAGAGAATGAAGAAGAAAGAAATTTGATAGAAAAAAGGACAGTAGTCGTATGCCAAAGTTAGGGAAGAAGAAGCCACCTCTCTGCCTGCTAGGTTTTGTTAATTAAATCCTAGCCCAACTACCATCCTTGAAAATAGGATAAATCCAATTTTAAAAGTCTTAAAATCCTAGATAAGAATTTGTAATTAAAGTCTGCAAAATGGAATTTCTACACAGGAGCTAGCTGTGCATGACTCGCGTCTCCTCTCATGGGCTCATATCTCATCAAGGCCCAGCAGCAGCAAATGCAAGACACATCTTTTTCTTTTTAAGCCCAAGCTGAATTTATTTGGCTTATTGAGCAGCAATCTGCTCATCTCTTCAAGTGTTCATCATCTCGAGCTCTTTCCATGGCTTTTCTTTCCTTTTATCTCAATCTATATGTAATCCACTTAATCTGCAAAGAGGAGTAGAAATAGCCACAATAAGCAGTATAATCATCCAAAATAATAGGAAAATAGGATGATTAATAAGACAATTAAGCGCTCCATCAAATCCCCCACACTAACCTATGCTCGCCCTCGAGCATTATACTCAAAACAGCCCCTTAATAAGAACAAATGGTTTCCCATAAAAAGGCATACAAGAAAAGCACACTCAGCACACAAGCACAAAATTCGACACAACCTCCTACCTAGATAGCATCCATATCAAACGTAAGGAATAACGAAACCAAGGGAAAAACTTTCCCATACCTAGCATAGTCACAAGCAGTCCTCACACAGAAAATAGTGTTTACACTCAAACTCAGAAATGATTATGGCAAGGTGTTTACACTCAACAATGCAAATGACAATGCACAAAACCAGAATTGCAATAGCGACCCAAGTACGGAGAACACATGCACAGGCAATCAAACAAACATAAAAACTTTGCAAAGGGAAGCACAAAAAATTGTGGAGGAAGGAGAGAAGGTTCAAAGAGAGGCAGAGAGAGAAGGATAGATATTTTCTTAGCTGAAAAAGCGAAGTGGCGAGAGAGTCTCTGTTGGCAGCAGCGAGGCCAAGGCAAATAGCGTCGGATGATGTGGGGGTATTCTTCTTTGTAGCTATCGGTCTTCTAGATTTCTTTACACTCTACTCTGTTTCTAATTAATGCTCCTCTTTTGCTCAAGTATTTATTCTTTCTTTTTTTTCCTTTTTTTTTCTTTTTTCTTGAGCAAAAGAGGAGAGTACAAATGTTTTCACCTTACTGTCTGGAGTACTGGAGCAGCTAAACTATTTTCTGATCAGGCTAAGCGTGTGATTGCTTTTAATGCCTTGGTCTATCTCTTCAAGTCCATATTACTCGTTGGATGAACTGAGAGTCTTGGTTGGTTGTTCATATTCTGGAAGTCTGTTTCTTTTTGTTCCGCGGTTGCTTGCCATACTATCGTTCTGGTCGTCTGCTTTTATTTTCAGCTTTTAGATCTCATCTCGTTGTTTGATACTGTGCTTCTCTTTTTTAGAATCCTCTTTCTCTTTCAGTATCTTGATCTCGCAACTTGATACCTCCCCCACACTAAGGATGTTGTTACTCTCTTTGCCCCACTTTACTCACTACCAGAGACATCTCTTACCTACAAAGAATAGAAAGAAAAGTCTCAAAAAGTTAGAAGGGTGATGAAAAGAAGGTGATATGAGTGGCAGGGGCAAGATAAAAGTAAGAAAAAAGATAAGAAAAATGCAAAGTTTTTAATCATTTCATCACTTTCCCACGTCTAATGGTGCCTATACCCAAGGGTCTCATGCAATTCCAGCCAGTTCAAAGTCATGAATCCCCTGAGAAAAAAATAATAATCATGGCATGAAGGTTCAAAGAGCTCACACGGGTAAACAAATGACTACTAGCGACTAGAGCAACGCATGGATATAGGAGCTAACAAGTAGTGTGGTTGTGCGAGTGAATATGTGCAGTGGGAAGAGTGTTTCCTGTTCAAAGTGCCAAAACCATTCATTCAAATAGAGACATTTTCAAAAACAAGGGCAGTGTGGTATTCAAAACACTCCAATCATGGCATACGAAAATGAAAAATACGCAATCAATCAAGAAAATATATACAATCACAGAAAAACACATAAAATACCTCCCCCACACTAAACGACACTTTGTCCTCAAAGTGTGAGAAAGGGAAAAGACTCAACGAAAAATGAAATAAAAGAGATAAAAAGGGAAAAAAGAACCCGGGGGAAATCATGGTTGTGATGGGGCAGGGAGTTGATCTCAAAGCAGGAAAATCAGCCTTGAGTGTAGAGCTGCGAAGTGTCTCTGCTCTTCTAAAATGGTGTCCATCTTTCGCATCAGCCTAGACAACGAAATCTCCTCTCCCCCAGGCCTAGGAAAGACTTCCTCAACTGCTGCTCTAGCTGGGCCTGGGGTAATGTCCGATGTCTGGCGCTGGCCAGTGGCTGCATCTTTTTCCTCATCTTCAGCAAACCTGAACTGGACTCCTCTGTTATTTGCTCCTGCCGCGAAGTGATTGTTCCCTTATTTCTGCTTCTGACCCTCACATGGCCTTCTGTTCCAATGGTGTTGTTGCCGGCGCTGTCATAGTGGGAGGCGCGACCAGCTGCGACGCTGGACAGGTTGTGCGCGACGGAGGCGCTGGGTGGTCTTGCGGCGGCGTGCTTCTGCTTGGGTTTTGTGGCGGGTTTGGGTGTGCGTTTGGTGTTGCTGCCGGTGCTTCATCTGTTAGCACCATGGTTGTTGTTTGGATTTTGGGAGCTTGGATTTAGGTGGGTGTTAGGGTTTCGGGAGGAAGAAGAAGATGGGGGCTGATTTGATTTTTGATTTTGGAATTAAGGAAAGAACGTGAATAGCAATGTGCTTGGGTAAATGGGCTTAAGTGACTCAAGCCCATTAAGCTCCTTGGGCTAAGCATTCTTCACTTAAACTCTAATAAGCTCTTCAAATATGCACCTATCCTCCTTTATTCTCATCTGCACTCATACTTCTGCCAAGAAACACAATCAATACACCATGAGATTTCCAGAAAACTTCCCTGACAGGGAAGCTAAATAAAATTAAATTAAAATAAAAAATTAAATTAAATAAATTAAATTAAATTAAAATAAAATGAAATGTAAAACTATTAAAAACACATGGGTTACCTCCCATGAAGCGTCCCGATTTATAGTCTCGGACTAGACATTGTTCTTGTTTAGTCTCTAGTAGGTAGGCTCTGGATTGCATCACTGGTGTTAGCTATCCTCCATTCAATGGCCTCCTTGTACTCCTTCATATTTCTCACACACTCTTCTTCCTCCATTTTCGTCAGCTTGCTGGAATTTATGACTGGCAAACTCTTTCCCAAGCTTGGGAAAGAGTACTTCGGGTAATCTGATAAACTTTTCAGCTCCAAGTTAGGGGCCTGCAAAATTGAAGAGAGGAGCTTATTGTGAGTCACTAGTGGTTCTAAAATCTTAGGAGCATCAGTACAAGGTTTAGAAACATCAGTCTCAGTCACAGGTTCATTATTTTCCTCGTTCATATCCAAACCTTTCTCCATCTCAAGTATTTTTGGCTTGCCAATGTCTCTGCTAACAACACACACCAAGGGGTCAGTAACATTTAATTTCTTAACATTATCAGCATCAGGATCAATAATATTTATGCAACTAACACTATGCATGTCATCAGGAAATCGCATGGCATCATACATATTGAATTTAATAAGTTCACCACAAAATTCCAATGTTAAACTCCCTCCAGCCACATCAATCATTGCCCTTGCTGTTCTCAAGAAGGGTCTACCTAGCAGTATCTCTGTAGATTTTGTTGAATGCTCGTTATCCATATCTACTACATAGAAGTCAGCTGGAAAAACAAAATCATTAACTTGAACTAGTACATCCTTAATGACTCCTACAGGGTATATAATTGATCTATCAGCTAATTGAATTACAACCATTGTCTCTTTCAATTCACCGATATTTAGAGTCTTAAAAATAGTTAATGACATAACATTAATCCCAGCGCCAAGATCACACAACGCTTTTTCTATATTTTGGTCACCTATTTTACAAGGAATGACGAAGGTTTCTCCATCCTTGCATTTGTTAGGTAACTTTTTCTGAAAAACAGCAGACACATTCTTATTCAAGTGGACCCTTTCTATACCTGAAAGCTTCTTTTTGTTAGTGCATAAATCTTTAAGAAACTTGGCATATTTGGGTACTTGTGCAATCATATCAAGTAAAGGAATATTTATAGCTACTTTTCGAAAAATATCTAAAATAGCCTTCTCTTCCTTTGCCTTCTTGGACTTTTCAGCCCTTTCAGGAAAAGGAAAAGGGATTACCTAGTTTTCCTTTCTCGTCAATGTCTCTGGAACTGGATTTTTCTAGAATTACCTTCATTTCTGGTTCAAATTCTGGTGGAGGTGGAACTGCCTATGGTCGGCTCTTCCCCAGATCTGTGGAAGAGTCAGCTTTGTCTGGAATTTTTGTTCCACTTCTCAACGTCATAGAACTGACATTATGCTTCGGGTTATCAACCGTGGTGGATGGTAACCGTCCTCCCTGCTCTTGTTTAGTGAGTTTCATCTCCCCTAACTCCCTTTGTAAGGTAGCAATACTGGCTTGGGTTGATTGGGCGAGATTTATAATGCTGGCTTGAGTAGCTTGCATAAACTGTTTAAGCATATCCTCCATTGGGACTCCAGTGAGCAGTAGGGGCTGTTGTGGGGGTGAAAGTTGTGGTACATTGGGTCTAGGGACAAAATTTTCGAGGTTCATGGGTGGTTGTTGTTGCGGTTGAGTTTGGTATTGATTATTTGGGAATTGAACCGTCGTGTTGGAGCTTGTGTTTTCTCTCCAACCAGGATTGTTATTGTACTGAGTTTGGTTGTAGTTGGGCTTGTGGGGTGGATACCTCCCATACTGCTGTTGATATTGTATTGCCGAATTAACTTCCTTGGGTGTACCCGTGATCAAAATGCAGTGATCATTGTGATGCCCTTGCTGGCCGCATACACCTGATGTACATGTACCTGTGATTGTCCTGTGTAGCAAGTATCAAAACGATTAGAAAGTTCATCTAATTTTTGTTCAATTGAGAATACATTACCAGTAGGTGTTTCTCTGTCTCCTGAGCCGTTTTGATAGCAATTCTCAGCCAAGGTTTGGATCAAATCATTTGCTTTTGTCAGCGTACAATCCTGTAGTGCGCCTCCAGCTGCTCCATCTAGCATTAATTTATCTTTGATACACATCAAGTCGTAAAAGTATTGCACGAGGTTGTAGGGAGAGACGTTATGGTTCGAGCATATATCCTGTAAATCCTTATACCTCTGATAATATTCCCCAAAATCCTCATTTGGCAACTGGTGAATGGACACAATATTTTTCCTTGCGTTTCCCGCCTTGCTAGATGACCAATACTTGTTGAGAAAGGTACTCAACATCTGCTGCCATGTATTAATGGAATTGTGTGGTAGGCCGAGGAACCAAGTCCTAGCTTTGTCTTCTAAGGTCCATGGGAAGGCTTGGATTTTTGCTCGGTTAATGTCTACCCGAGGTGGTTTGTGGGTATCACATTCCCAGTGGAGGTTTTGGAGGTATTTGAATTTCGCTTGGCAATCCGTAGAACTTCTTCAGGTTATGGATAGTGTTTGGTTTAAAGTTCCAATCATGTTCTACGGGTGGGTATTGGACACAAAAGTATGTATCCGGTGGTGGTCCTTCATTGTTGCATTGCCTAAAGGTTTGCTCTAGAGGAGGAGGTGGCGGTGGCTGGTCGCCTCCAGGGGGGTCCATCTCGGGTTCGAAAAGTGGGTTTTCTCTAACTGTGGCAGATGAGCTTTCCCCATGCCTGGGGAAAAGTCTGCTGACTGCGAAAAACTATTTTCAGAAACAGTTTCTTCAGATTCTGCCCTTAGCCTTTCTATTCGCTGCTTCCTGTACTGAGCTTCTGTTTTTGTTAACTCTGGATTGTATGGAAGTAATGGCAGTCGGGAGGACCTGGTCATAAAACAAAGAAATTAAAATTAGTACCGATGAAATCCCCGGCAACGGCGCCAAAATTTGATGGTTGCCGAAACCAAGAAAAATAAATCATACAATTTACCGTGCACAATTAATTAAAACTGTAGCAAGTGGTAAAAGGATCGAACCACAGAGATTTCACGACTAAATTAATTCCTTTTAAACGACCAAGAATTGTAACCGTGGTAAATACCAATAATGGGAGTTTTACGTTGCAATCAATTAAATAAATAAAAGAGACAAAAACAACAAACAAGTGATGATTATAAGAACTCAGATGATGACAAATTCCCAGTAAAGACTCAATCTAGATCATGATTTAAACAGTTGATCATCGATGCAAAAATATTCAAAACCAATTCTATAGAAGGCTATAGAGACCAGCGGTACTCTGAGCCTCCTACTCTCCTCCTACCCAAGATTCCTAAGGCGGTACTCCTACTAGGATCCCTAACCAATCAATAACTTTAAGGCAGTACTCCTAATAAAGTTTACTGAAGGGTTGATTAAACACGGGGAGAGATCTTTCCCGATCTAGAGGAGAATTTCTTCTACTCCTATAAATCGGATTCTACCCTTTTCTAATTAGCTCTTACACTAATTAGTTGCCTGCATATTCCTATCAACGATGTAGCATCCAACGTTTCTAAGAAAAGCTATACTTGTTCAAATTAAAATCTAAGGTGATAAAGCTTAAATCAAACAAGAACAATTTGACATTTAAATAAAAAGGATAAAAATATGGAAACGGAATTTATAAAATTCAATTTGATCTCACAACATCTCAAATCATGATCCTAGAGTCTTTACCAAGAATAAATAAATTAGCTACGATAAGACATAATTAAATCAACAAATAATTATGCATGAATTAATTAAAGAGAATGAAGAAGAAAGAAATTTGATAGAAAAAAGGACAGTAGCCGTATGCCAAAGTTAGGGAAGAAGAAGCCACCTCTCTTCCTGCTAGGTTTTGTTAATTAAATCCTAGCCCAACTACCATCCTTGAAAATAAGATAAATCCAATTTTAAAAGTCTTAAAATCCTAGATAAGAATTTGTAATTAAAGTCTGCAAAATGGAATTTCTACACAAGAGCTAGCTGTGCATGACTCGCGTCTCCTCTCATGGGCTCATATCTCATCAAGGCCCAGCAGCAGCAAATGCAAGACACATCTTTTTCTTTTTAAGCCCAAGCTGAATTTATTTGGCTTATTGAGCAACAATCTGCTCATCTCTTCAAGTGTTCATCATCTCGAGCTCTTCTCATGGCTTTTCTTTCCTTTTATCTCAATCTATATGTAATCCACTTAATTTGCAAAGAGGAGTAGAAATAGCCACAATAAGCAGTATAATCATCCAAAATAATAGGAAAATAGGATGATTAATAAGACAATTAAGCGCTCAATCAGAGTTGTACATTCAGTTAATACATATATATTTAACTATATTATTAATGCATATATATATATATATATATTTAATAATGTATATAATAAAGAAAAATCAAAAAGTTTGGGGTGGTAGTAGCTCCCTCTGGTCCCTTAAAGGATCCGCCCCTGCGAACCTGACTGATGGTTGCCCCCACCTGAACAAGACCGTTCATCAGATACTAAAGGCCCATCCTTGTCATTCCATAAATCTTTAGCGCCTTCCTTCATGAACCGATCGGCCAAGGCTTTGACATGTTACTTGATGGTGTTAGGATCTGGGTTTTCATCTGGGTCAAGTTGGCCCGAACCTACGAGTTGGGTGCAAATTTGAGTTCGAATTCGGGATTGGTAAAGTTGTTTTTCCTGATCAAGGAGGCGGCTTTCTTACTCTTTGGTTTTTTTCTCAAGGAGGCGCGTCCACTACCACTAGTTTAGGCCGCCGGGGAATGTTCGTGGGCCTCCACCCATGGAGCGTGTGAAGATTTTGTGGGTCTGGATTAGCTTCGGGAGATATTTGGAGCGGTAGAGGAAGAAGAAAGATCAGTACATGATTAGTGGTGACTACAGAGTGTCAGTGAAATGTGATAGGAGGGTTTTGCTTATATTTGCCTGTCTGGGGTTTTGTTAGGGTTTTAGGGAGGAGAGAGGGCTGATTGAAGGGCAGAGAGAAAGGGTTTAACAGTTTTGTCCCTTCTTCAAAGTTCCCACCAAGTTCAGGTGAACCGGGCTCGAATTACTGATTTACTTTTTTAACTGTTATTCCCTCTGTCATATATTAATTGACGCGAGGAGAGTAAAAACTAATCACTGGTTTTAATTAACGTCTTCGTGCGTCGTGCACTTTTTCAAATTTTTAATATTATTTTTTAACAAGAGCCCCACTAATAAAATCATTTTTAAACAAAATTAATATTATTTTTTGACAAGAGCTCAGTGATACAGCCACTTTTTTTAATTTTTTTATGTTATTTTTGACGCGGGCCCACTAATACAGTCGCTTTTTTTAATTTTTTAATGTTATTTTCTAACCCGGGCACCATTTGTCTTAATTTGTGTGAAAAGTGGGCCCGCTGATTTTATGTTGAATGTTTAATTATCCATCCTATTTTCCTATCGATTTGGATGTCGATACTGCTGATTATGGGCACTTTTTATTCCTTTTTGCAGAAAACATATCTGAAAGGCTGACTATTGGAAAGGACATGAAAAACCCATTGTATAGCATGAAATTGTGAAGAAAAAGAATTCTGGGCAGCAAACAACTCAATCCAAGTCAGCGGGGCATGGGTTGAATATTAACAACATGTTTTGCGCTTCATCTAGCCAAAGAGGGTGCTAGTGGGCTTGGGCCGCACACTTGAAGGGCGCGCGTCTTGTGCAGCTGGCCCTCATGAAGAACTCCTTTGTAGAATCCTATTAGAATTCCTATCTAAGATATTAAGATTATTTTATTTTAAATTAGATTTATCCTATTTTGGAGGAGATATAGTTGGATTAGGATTTGATAAAAATAAGACCTAGCTGAACAGAAGGGTTTACTTCTTCCCTTTCACTTTGGTTTTCGACTACTTTTCTGAGTTTGGAATCAATTTTCTTTTCTTCTTCCTTTCTTGATTTAATTAATTCATGCATAATACTTGTTTGATTTAATTATGTCTTGTTCTAGCTAATTCATTTATTCTTGTTAAAGACTCTAGGATCATGATTTGAGATGTTGTGAGATCAAATTGAGTTTTATAAATTCCTATTCTATATTTTTACCCTTTTTATTTAATTGTCAAATTGTTCTTATTTGATTTAAGCTTGATCACCTTAGATTTTAATTTGAACTAGTATAGTTTTTCTTAGAAACGTTGGATGCTACATCGTTGATAGGAATCTGCAGGCAACTAATTAGTGTAAGAGCTAATTAGAAAAGGGTAGAATCTGATTTATAGGAGTAGAAGAAATTCTCTTCTAGATCGGGAAAGGTCTCTCCCCGCGTTTAATCAACCCTTCAATTAAACTTTATTAGGAGTACCGCCTTAAAGTTATTGATCGGTTAGGGATCCTAGTAGGAGTACCACCTTAGGAATCTTGGGTAGGAGGAGAGCAGGAGGCTCAGAGTACCGCTGGTCTCTATAGCCTTTCTATAGAATTGGTTTTGAATATTTTTGCATCGATGATCAACTATTTGAATCATGGTCTAGATTGAATCTTTACCGGGAATCCGTCATCATCTTAGTTCATCTAATCACTATTTATTTACTGTTTTTATTCTTTCTATTTATTAAATTAATTGCAACACAAAATCCCACTCATTGGTTTTTACCACTATTACAATTTTGGTTATTTAAAGAAATTATTATTGTCCTAAAATCCCTGTGGTTCAATCCTTTTACCACTTGCTACAGTTTTAATTAATTATGCATGGTGAATTGTATGATTTATTTTTGTTGGTTTCGGCACCTATCAAATTTTGGCGCCGTTGCCGAGGATTTCAATCGGTACTAATTTAATTTCTTTGTTTTATGACCAGGTCCTCTTGTTAGAAATTAAACAACTTAGAGATTACCAAAGGCAGAGGACAAAAAAAAAATTCAAAAAAAATAAAAAAACCCTTCATCACAATCAGCATCAACAGCAAGTGACTCTCGCCCAGGCTTGGGAAAGAGCACATCTGCACTCAGATGGCTGAAGCAATAGAGGTATGGTTAAAATCCATAGACAATAAAATAAATAATCTACATGCTCGTATCTCTTCTGTTATAGATCAGGTGCAACAACTCTCATATGGAGCGTCTGGCTTCCAATCACATCCTTGGACGAATGCCCACAACTACAATCAAGGATGGGAGTATCCCCCGAATTTCAACTGGACTCCACAACAGCCACCACAATCACAACAAACCCCGCAGATCACTAGCGTTCCGATGGAAGATATGCTCAAACAGTGTATGCAAGCCACTCAAACTAGCATCTCCAGTCTCGTACAATCAAACCAAGCAATGCAAGAAGAGATGGGACAGATGCAGCTAGCATTGACCAACCAGAAACAGGAGCAAGGACAGTTCCCATCAACTACTGTGGACAAATCGATACATAATTTTAGTTCCATGACATTGAGGAGTGAAGCAAAACTTTCGGGCCAAAATGACTCTTCCACAGGCCTGGGGAAGAGTCGACCAGAGGCAGTTTCACCCTCACCAGAATTTGAACCAGAAATGAAGGTGATTCCAGAAAATCCAATTCCAGAGACGTTGATGAGAAAGGAAAACCAGGTAATCCCACTTCCTTTTCCTGAAAGGGCTGAAAAGTCCAAGAAGGCAAAGGAAGAGAATGTTATTTTAGATATTTTTCGAAAAGTAGCTATAAATATTCCTTTACTTGATATGATTGCACAAGTACCCAAATATGCCAAGTTTCTTAAAGAAGCTTTCAGGTATAGAAAGGGTTAACTTGAATGAGAATGTGTCTGTTGTTTTTCAGAAAAAGTTACCAAACAAATGCAAGGATGGAGGAACCTTCGTCATTCCTTGTAAAATAGGTGACCAGAATATAGAAAAAGCGTTGTGTGATCTTGGCGCTGGGATTAATGTTATGTCATTAACTATTTTTAAAGACTCTGAATATCGGTGAATTGAAAGAGACAATGGTTGTAATTCAATTAGCTGATAGATCAATTATATACCCTGTAGAAGTTATTGAGGATGTGCTAGTTCAAGTGAATGATTTTGTTTTTCCAGCTGACTTCTATGTTGTAGATATGGATAATGAGCATTCAACAAAATCTACAAAGATACTGCTGGGTAGACCATTCTTGAGGACAGCAAGGGCAATGATTGATGTGGCTAGAGGGAATTTGACATTGGAATTTTGTGGTGAACTTATTAAATTCAATATGTATGATACCATGAGATTTCCTGATGACATGCATAGTGTTAATTGCATAGATATTATTGATCCTGATGCTGATAATATTCATGAATTAATTGCTACTGACCCCTTGGATTGTGTTCTTAGCAGAAATATTGATAAGCCAAAAATGCTTGAGATGGAGAAAGGTTTGGACATGAATGGGGAGAATAAAAAAGCTGTGAGTGAGACTGATGCTTCTAAACCTTGTACTGATGCTCCTAAGATTTTAGAACCACCAGAGACTCACAACAAACTTCTACCTCCAATTTTGCAGGCCCCTGACTTGGAGCTGAAAATTTTGCCAAACCATCCGAAGTACTCTTTCCCAGGCCTGGGAAAGAGTCTGCCAGTGATAAATTCCAGCAAGCTGACGAAAATGGAGGAAGAAGAGCGTGTGAGAAATATGAAGGAATACAAGGAGGCCATTGAATGGAGGATAGCTAATACGAGTGAGGCAATCCACAACCTACCTACTGGAAATTGAGTAAGAAAAATGTCTAGTCCGAGACTATAAAGAGGGACGCTTCATGGGAGGCAACCCATGTGTTTTTAATATTTTCATTTTCATTTTTACTTATTTTTTTTATTTCTATTTTATTTTTATTTTTATTTTTATTTTTATTTTTATTATTTTCTTCTTCTTCTCTGTCAATAACATTCTCATGGAGTTTGATGTTTTGATTTTGTGTTTTCTTGGACAGGAGAACGAACACAAGGTGAATTAAAAAACAAGGCCTGGACATTAAATCATTCATGGAGGATGAGGCTTTTTGAGAGAAATTTTAGCCCAAAGAGCTTTGTAGGCTTAAGTCATTAAGCCCACTTTTCTCCCAAGCATTGTCGTTCACCCTTTCTCTCCTCATTCCAAAAATCAAAAATTAGCCCCCATCTTCTTCTTCCTCCTGAAACCCTAACAGCACCCTAGCTCCAAAATCAAGTCATGGTGCTCACAAGAGGAGGAGCATCACCGTCGCGGACTGCCACACCAGCGCCGCCGGAGTCCATTGGGCGTCCTTCGCCACTGCCACCACCTACCACCAGTGCTCTGAACCCGACAGAGGGTCACACGGGCTGTCCCGTCGGAGCCGGGAGAAGATTCGGATGCAGACTCTGAGCAAATCCCCTTGTATCGACTGCGACAATTGAAATTGAAGGGGAAGGTGGGAGAAAAAAAGAAACAGGGGTCGGGATCGAGGTGCTTTGTGCCCAACCACGATTCACACAACCACCACTGCAACCTTGAAACCAGGTTCCATCCTTCCTCTACCCAAGTTCCATTTTCACTACTATTATGTGGCCCTGACTCACACATTGAGGACAATGTGTCCTTTTAGTGTGGGGAAGGAATTATTTGGAATTGTTGTGATGATTTGCTTGAATGAGATGATGTGATTTTCCTGGAATTGTTTTAGGATTATAGAAGTCATTGCATGCTTTTGTTTCAATTTTTTGTGTTTTTAGGAAGACTTCATGATCTATTTGCGCTATAAAAATTGGAAATCATCTTGTTTGCTAAACATCCATCTAATCACATAGAAAGCAAAGGCACTTCATTTAACAACTCTCTGTTTTATTACCAAGGTCAGGCAATGGCATAACATTTCCAATACCTGTGAGGTGCATCCTCCTGGCATTCTTTAAACTCACTATATTTATATAGGGTCATGATGCTTGGGCTTTATGATTGAATTTTGCGGCAGAACTGGCATTCTTTACCCTGCTACCTTTAACACATTGACTATCAATATAGGTCTGCCCCTAAATCATTTATGGTTTAATAAAGGAAATCTGAAAATGCTAATGCTCTGATATTATTGCCTCATTTAAGCAAAAATAAGTAGAGAACTATTTAAAAGAAATTCAGCAACTATAAAAATGAAAATGTTATGTTTGCTACCTTGGTATTCTTGCCTCAGCAAGCGAGAATATCCAAGGAACTACAACCAGCCTTGATTTGCTGCTTTGGTATTCTCGTCTCAGCAAGCGAGAATATCCAAGGAACTACAATCAGCCTTGAAAAGAAAGAAAAAATTAACTTGTCTTGGTGCTCATGCCTCATTTAAGCAAGAGTACCCAAGAAACTTAAAAAAACTGATTGAAATTAAGTGAAGAATGAAAAAGAAATGATTAAGGGGAAATGTGGAAATAAATATGCCGAAAATCTTCAATTCAGTCAATGTGGAGAGGGTAGTAAAAGGAAATGGGAATTGTTCTGTTGTGTTGTCAATTGCAGGGTTTGATCGCTAAGCGCTCGATTATGATACTATTTCAAATAAGGTGAGTTTGGGGTCTTGGTTAGGCCTTGATAATCTGGCATGGAGTTGTTAACTGAAGTGTTAAAGGATTCTATGTGATGAGCTGGATGTTTAGGAAGTAGGATGTTTTCTGATTTTTATACTTATGTGTTTTGACTTGCCTATGATGGAAATGCTTGAGGGCAAGCATTGGGTTAGTGTGGGGAATTTGATTTTGTGCTGAATGTTTAATTATTTATCCTATTTTCCTATCGATTTGGATGTCGATACTGCTGATTATGGGCACTTTTTATTCCTTTTTGCAGAAAACATATCTGAAAGGTTGATTATTGGAAAGGACATGAAAAACCCATTGTAAAGCATGAAATTGTGAAGAAAAAGAATTCTGGGCAGCAAACAACTCAATCCAAGTCAGCGGGGCATGGGTTGAATATTAACAATATGTTTTGCGCTTCATCTAGCCAAAGAGGGTGCTAGTGGGCTTAGGCCGCACACTTGAAGGGCGCGCGTCTTGTGCAGCTGGCCCTCATGAAGAACTCCTTTGTAGAATCCTATTAGAATTCCTATCTAAGATATTAAGATTATTTTATTTTAAATTAGATTTATCCTATTTTGGAGGAGATATAGTTGGATTAGGATTTGATAAAAATAAGACCTAGCTGAACAGAGGGGTTTACTTCTTCCCTTTCACTTTGGTTTTCGACTACTGTTCTGAGTTTGGAATCAATTTTCTTTTCTTCTTCCTTTCTTGATTTAATTAATTCATGCATAATACTTGTTTGATTTAATTATGTCTTGTTCTAGCTAATTCATTTATTCTTGGTAAAGACTTTAGGATCATGATTTGAGATGTTATGAGATCAAATTGAGTTTTATAAATTCCGATTCCATATTTTTACCCTTTTTATTTAATTGTCAAATTGTTCTTATTTGATTTAAGCTTGATCACCTTAGATTTTAATTTGAACGAGTATAGCTTTTCTTAGAAACGTTGGATGCTACATCGTTGATAGGAATCTGCAGGCAACTAATTAGTGTAAGAGCTAATTAGAAAAGGGTAGAATCTGATTTATAGGAGTAGAAGAAATTCTCTTCTAGATCGGGAAAGGTCTCTCCCCGCGTTTAATCAACCCTTCAATTAAACTTTATTAGGAGTACCGCCTTAAAGTTATTGATCGGTTAGGGATCCTAGTAGGAGTACCGCCTTAGGAATCTTGGGTAGAAGGAGAGCAGGAGGCTCAGAGTACCGCTGGTCTCTATAGCCTTTCTATATAATTGGTTTTGAATATTTTTGCATCGATGATCAACTATTTGAATCATGGTCTAGATTGAGTCTTTACCGAGAATCCGTCATCATCTGAGTTCATCTAATCACTATTTATTTACTGTTTTTATTCTCTCTGTTTATTAAATTAATTGCAACATAAAATCCCACTCATTGGTTTTTACCATTGTTACAATTTTGGTTATTTAAAGAAATTATTATTGTCCTGAAATCACTGTGGTTCGATCCTCTTACTACTTACTACTTACTACAGTTTTAATTAATTGTGCATGGTGAATTGTATGATTTATTTTTGTTGATTTCGGCACCCATCACCCGCTTCATCTAAATAAAAACGGAGGGAGTAGTAAAGAACCAGACCGAACTATACAACAATGTTTCAGTCCAATTCCAGCTCAACCGGAATCGTAAATTTTCAGTTTAGTTTGGTTTCGGCTCAAAAACTGAATCAAACCGGCCGGATGAAAACTTGTCTTCTATTCTTCTTTTTCTATATAAATAAATAAATAAAGATATAAAAGGAGTTGGGAGATATTCATTTACTTTTTATCCTAATTTGGGTTTTCCTTTCTAAAGGGTTGCAGTTGTAACAGAAGGCATATATAAGTAATGGATTTAAGATATGTGAATGTCTTGTTAAGGATATATTGTGATATATCTGATTCGGCTACTCGGATATAAAAAAAAACTAACTTAATTGAGTTTGCATAATTGAGTTTTTTAAAAAGAACATGCCAGTAATGGGCTGGTCCATCCGAAAAATAGGTATGTTCTAATGCTCTTTATGAATTTGTTGAGTTTATTTTATCAAAATGTTGTCGTTAGTTGTTAAACGACGTCATTTTGATGTTAAACACACTGTTTTGATATATTTTTTTTAATAATATTTTTATTACCAATTTATAAAAAATAGCCTAATATTGATAACGATATTTTAGTATGATAATTTTTTATATTTTATGATACAAAACATAAAAATTTAAAGTGACTAAATATTAATAAATAATAAGTATTAGTATATTGAAATGTAATGAATACGTTTAATAAATATTTAGTACACGTCAAGAAGTATCAAACAAGTATAAATATTAAAATATCTTATGACTTACAAGCCTAATATATACAGGTGAAGAATTTTTAAGTATAATTGTGCTTTATAAAATGATAAGATTAGACTACTTACATTTAGAGTTGAATTCTCACTTTCCCGAATCATTTTCACTCTGATTCCATCCACCGAAACCCCCGATGATAAAATCAAATGAGCTAATTAATTGGAGTAGGATTTTTATCTAGGTTGGAGTCAAGTAAATTTATTTGAAACTTGAAACACATAAATCAACAGTACATGAAATTAGAAAAACAATGTTGGCATAAAAAACTTAAACTATATACAGTATAATATATTGTGGAAATAAATATTGTAAGTTCTTTAAATGAATTAATTAGAAAAAAATAGGATTTGAAAGATTATTATGTAATAAAAAGTAAGTAATGAGAGGACAATTAAAATAAATTATCAAAAAATAATGAAACCTTATAGATTATGGTTGAGGAATCCGATGCCAAATAATAATTAATCGATAAAAATTATTGTCATAAGTTCGAATAAAAAATTTAAAACTAGTATTATTCGTTTTTAATAATATACTATTACATGTTTACGTGCGTTGGGAAACTAGTATTTTAAAATGGATGAAGTACTACAATTTTATACTCAAAACCTAACCTTGGAAAGTGCCTGTGCATGTTACGTACTCATTGGTTACTGCGTCCTCTCGCTATCCATAGCAGCGGGTGTTAAATTTAGGATGTTATTCACTTTCTCTCACTGCCACATCAGCTTAACACCCAACTAAAAAAAAATTAACATTCACTTCTCACAACAGGGTGTTATTCAGGGTGTTAATTCACTTTCTCTCCCTTCCGCATCATTTAATCATATACCCCACCATACTTTTCATTTCTTTTTCTTATTAAATTTATAATTACTATAATAATTACTTTTTATAATATAATAAATAATAAATAATATTTTTTTAATATAAATTAATTAAATTTCATAATTTCTTTTCAGATTTCAAAAAATCTATATTTTTTAATACAATAAATAATATTTAATTTTGAGTAATTATTATGAAAAAAAGCATTTAAAAAAGAAGAAAATGAAAAAAAAGTGTAAAAAAATCTGTTTTTTTTTGTGTCCAAATAATACAAACCTAGTCTCAATTTATAGATCTCAAAAAATTAAAAATAATGGTATATTTTTTATAAAATTATTTTCAGTATTTATTATAAAAAACCCCATTTAAAAAATGAGAGGAAAAAAATGAAAGAATTTCTCGCCCAATGGCAGCGCGCCACGCGTGCGCTGCCATTGGGTGAGAGTAATTTATTTATTTTTTAAAAAAAAGAACTGACAGTGGAGGGTCCCATTGTCAGTTTAACCCGGTACCAAATTTTGGTACCGGGACCATCCGACTCAGCAATTGCTCCCTTGCTGCACCATTTGCTCCTCCTTTGCTCCCCATTTGCTCCCCTGCTGCTGATGGTCTAATAGCACTGATCTCTCTATTCACTATACTAGTTATCATTATATCTGGCAATGCCTCTAATAATTCCTCTACTAGAAAATGTTTATATAGGGCATGTGAAGTCCATTAATGGGATTAATTCACATGTACTCCCTCTGGTACAAATTAAATGACGTTTTAGGTGTTTGTACGTGATTTAAGAAAATGATTGGTTTGGAAAAATGAAGCATTTTTTTACCACAATACCCTTTCCATCCAAGGGTATTTTCTGAACAACCATGACTTCTTACCGGCCAATTTAGGCTTGAACCATGGCTTATTGTACTGGGCCACGCATGGCATCGACTGGGCTGGCAAGCTCTTCACAATCAAAACATTAAAAATGTCCAAATGTCTAAATTTCCAAATTTCCAAATTTTCAATAAATTCCAAACGAGTTTTCTCGAACCATAGGTTGAACATTTCCGTCTACTTTACATTTTTATATATTTTTTCGTATCATTTCTTTTATTCTATTTTATTTCACATTTCGCTATTTTCCGTTTGAGATTTCTCGTCCCGATTAGCTCGAACAGAATTAATAAATAAATAACTCTAATTTACCATTGTGTCATTATAATTAATTTGGTACAACTTTTTACTGTTCACCTTCTTTTTCCTCCGCCTCTCCTCCACACAAACCCAAAATCACCTAAACCACAACCGCTCACAGCTCACCATCACCGCCGCAACTCTCACCCTCGTCCACCCTCTCCTTCAAACTGGTCTCGCCGAACCAAACTGCCAAAATCAAAATACCCAATCTGTAAAAATCAATTTCAATTTCAACCACTACAAAATCAATTAAACCTCCCTGCAAAATTAAATACCTAAACTTCAAAATCAAATACCCAATCTGAAAAAATCAATTTCAATTCCAGCCACTACAAAATCAATTAAACCTCCCTGCAAAATTAAATACCCAAACTTCAAAATCAAATACCCAATCTGAAAAAAATCAATTTCAATTCCAGCCACTACAAAATCAATTAAACCTCCCTGCAAAATTAAATACCCAATCTTCAAAATCAAATACCCAATCTGCAAAAATCAATTTCAATTTCAGCCACTGCAAAATTTTATTGTTCCCCCCCAAATTTGATTTTCAAACGAGACCAACAAGGAATGATGTGACCGTGGAGCCAAGCCGAAGCCGCGGTCGTCGACAACAAGGACAAGCAGGGGCATCGTCCTCTTCTCTAGCGTTGGATGCCGAGAACGTCATTTAAATCAGACCTGCTTTTCATCCCTAAAATGTCATTTATACCGGACCAGAGGGAGTATCACACTATACACGGCCATAGAGTGGCTGGATCGGGTCGAGCTGGGCTAGACTTAAGTTGACTTCTTTTACTACGATGGTTCATATTAAACCTTATTTAGTGTTGGAAGAATTTAATGTGCAATAATTTAGATTAAAAATGACTATTTGTGATGTGATATTTGTCCCTTTGGCCAATCTGTACAAGTTTCTTGATTGAGATATGCAGATAGCGCAACCCCTTATGCATTTTATTTAAGTTCTTGAATATTAAAGGACAACAAAACGGTGTGATTTTGTCCCCTCTATGAATATTATGTCCCCTCCTTTGTTTGCGATGGGTAATGCATTTTGCAGATCTGTTTTGCTCTGTTTGTGTATTGCTGGAGAATATTTAGATGTGTGAATGCCACTTTTACATGTCCCCTGTTATTTGTTTTCTTCTTGATCCTCATAAAAGGAGTTGGTGACTGTTTATGCAATGCAAGTATTTGGTGGATCAGGGATGCATAAAACCATCATGTAATCTCCTTGTATGCCCTGACCTTAGAATTGTTACTGTATGTCTGGAAGTATTGGAAAACATACTGAAGATTGGGGAAACCAAGAAGAATTTGGGGAGTACTGGAAACTTTAGCGTGTATGCTCAACTGATAGATGATGCTGGGGGTCTACAGAAGATTGAAAACTTGCAAGAGCCATGACAACACTGAGATAGACATAAATGATCAAGAAGATGCTCCTACAACGAGACAATCATTCAAGAGAACAAGAAGATGCTTCCTCAGTTAGTAAACATAGTTAGCTGAAACATTTAGATATTTACAGTAAGAGTGTTGTGGTTCTTGATGGTGGTTTGGAAGTTAAAGACAAACGTTGTAGTTAAAATCACCACTTTTGTACTGGAAAAAGGAATTACTGGCTTGAAATAAATATTGTATGAATTGGCTGACTGTTTTCTTCATTCCTTTACATGAACTTCACTGCTAAAATGAGAGTTTTACTCTGTTGTCTTCTCATTTTATTTCATTTGAAAAAGTTTAAAATATATGGGAGGAATTGCATAACAAATGAAAACAGAGCGAACGAGGAAATTATGAGAACAGAATATTTGGGTTGCATCAAAATGTGAACAGATCATTTCCAGAAATTATGAGAGTAAAAACAAGGAAATTGCATCAAATATAAACAACATATTTGCATAAATTATGCAAACAGGGGCAACGAGGCATGACCATTTCTATTACTACTTCAAATATAATTACAATTGGATTGAGCAAGTTCTTCATTTACAAAAATTCATAAAATCTTTCCACATGATGCTCAACCTACATTGCTTGCAAAAAGAATCTACACAGTTGTCATGGCATAAAGCCAACTATTTGTATCACAAACTAAAAGATCCAGAAACCATAATCCATTTCCTTATCCCTTCTGTAAGTTCAAACCAAAATACCTGAGTCACTGAAAAAAAATGAAATCATACATTGGTTGACAATAAAATTCAAACCTAGGCACAATTTAGACAAGCACCTTTGATTTTATGGAGGAACATAACTTAAGGCATTTGCATACAACTCTAGACAACAACGCAAAGTTGACGGTAAAATCCCTTGACGCTCAAGTCGTTTCTTCTTCATATGAGGAATCTTGTAGATGTTGGATCCTTGGCATTTTAGAATCTCAATCATACAGGACTGTAGTGTTAAAAATATGCGATTGCTCTTCTTGATTGAAAAATCTTCGTATGCCTCCTCCACTGCCGCAATCAATCCAACGAGAGATTTTGCACAATCCTTAGCCTACAGTGATTGAATTGATCTAAAGAAACCTAGGTCTAACACTTTTAAATCAGGAGAATTAGGAGGCTGGCAAAACACATCATATTCAATCCACTTTCCTGAACTGTACACAAAAAATCAACATCATCAATGTGTATATGAGTCTTGGCATTGTCTTGCTGAATAAATATCTCATCTCTTCTACTCTGCCTAGGCCACTTGGATGTTATGGCAGGAATCACTTTAGCAATCATAAACTCTCTAATGACAGCTCTGGTTATGTTAGCGATGGGTTTAACTTCGAGTGTACCACGAGGCCTGTTCTGGCTCGATCTAGCAGCAGCAACAGTGTGTACAAGTGGAAAAATCCCAATCTTTTCGTCAAAAGTACACAAGCCATTACAGTCAAATCTTGGTCTCGCAACAGCAGCTAAAAACATAATTTTAGGAATAAAATGAGAGTTTTTATGATTCTTACTGGATCAATCTCATCGTGCATGAGGTAATACGTCTGTGATCTCTTCGTCAAATAGAACCACTTCTCATCGATATGCACAGTGTTGTCCATCCGGCTGAATGTGGGATCAAGTGGTAATGTTGCTGGATCTAAACTTGATAGACAAAAATTCATCCTGGAGGTGTGATTGTCGGTTGTCAACGTTGGTTTAATGGCATTGGTATGCTGCTTGATGACTCCAGCTTTCAATTGTACATGCAGATATGACCTAGACACACCCAGGGATTGAGCAAGAGATCTCAATGTTGTCCTCTGTTTCAAAGGAATGGTCCTGATCCTTTCCAAATCAAAAGCAACTCTCTTTCGGCCACAATTCTTCACTCTTAATAGGGAGTAATCTGCATTGTCTGACTCTTTTGCACGTTTCCACAACCTCTGTATTGTTCGAATTCCCACTCCAAAACAGTCAGCTACATCCTTCGTTGCGTGTCTCTTCAAAACACCATTCACACTTTTGACCAATAACATTTCATATGCAGCTCGTCGTTCACTTGCTGTTAGCTCTTTCCTGTGCTCTAAGCATATAAAATAAACACACATTCAGCATAATGGATATAAGCCTGCACAGAATTTTTTCCCAGGTGCTCTACGTACTGCGTAGTCTATAATTATAATCTCTCCACTAGTTCCTTGTTGAGTGCAAAGCATTCTTGTTTTGTTAAACTACAAAAGTTTAATTGGAAAAAAATATATGTTAAAAACAGGGGAGCATGGCATGAAAATTGATCTAAAATATCGTAAATAAATCCACCATGATTTGCATAAAAACATCCAATAAGAGAAAAAGAAAAATTGATACTTGTATAGTAGGCAGAAACAATAAAAGAAATGCAGTAGAAGAAGGTACCAAATCATGTGAGGAAACGAAACTAACATAATATTTGGATTCTACATGTCAAAATAGCCACTGTTGCAACCATTTCAGTCTTTTAATCATCATCCAATACTGACGTAAGACACTTCAAGAGTCAAGCTCATAAAGAAGGATTAGGATCAAGTCAATGGAACTAAAGAAGGATTAGGATCAAGTGAATGGAACTAAACCAACAGTAAGAACTACAAAAACCAAACATATGGAAACAACAAATGCCTGACATATGAGCTCTCCTCCTTTTACATTATATGTTCAGACAACACTAAAAATACTCACCAAAAAGCATATATAACAGTAAGAAGCATCAATTTAAACATAGTGTAATCAGTAACTTGATAGCAACAATGAAAAGGATAATCATAGCTATTGCAGTGGTAATTGAAATAACTTAATAGGAAAGCAATCAGCCTAGTCTCTCTCTTTTCCAAGCAAGTATAGTTAACAAAATGTCTTTTTTACTTTTCATTTCATTATCTTTCGCAGTATGGTTCATGGCCGAACACACTAAGATGATAATTTAAGAAACCATGTGGCAAGGGGCAAGTCCACCTAAACAGAAGATGCATTGTTCAGAAATTTTCTAATGCTATAAGAGGACATTGAGTAGAGAGTGGACTCTAGAATAACCATAAGATGCTTACCTCATCTTGGTGCCAGGTTTAGGTCAGGAATCTCCAAGGGTTGATTAACTACATCACAACAGACCACTTGTTGTTGCTGGGTTTCATAAAAACATGTGCCATCCGAAGCAAAATCTTCAAGCCCAGGATAATTGGCCAGAGGAGATGCAGGTTGGACTTCATTGATGTCACCAGGAGAAGAAGCCATATCGGACAGAAATAAGATGAGTTTTATTTGGGAGATTTTGAAATAACCTGGAAATTAATGAAATTTGAAAGGAATACATGATCCTTAATAATTTCAGCCACAAATTGAATTTTGAAATTAGCTCAAAATTTCAGGCCAAAATTTTTGGGGAATTGTTTCGCGCTTTAACTGTGCCTTAATTTGGTTTGGATGATGAGAGGAAGAAGGAGAGAAGAAGAGGCAAGACACTAGCGTTTTGTATTTTTTAATCTTAAATACAATCTTGTTTGCCACACGTGCACAGATAAGGCTGACACAATACTGGGCTTCCACAGCAAGCCTACAGGTGTCTAAAATACTGTGATTTGCGACACGACATCTCTCTTTCAAAGACAGAGGGATTACCATCTTATTTGATCATGATAAGTGACATTTGAAGGAGGTAATTAAATTGATGGGCCGACCTTTCGTTTATCCTGCAGCCATATATATTTAATATTTAATTATACTATAAATACAAAATAGATGCATGAAAAAAAATGCCAAATGACGACCATAATTAATTTTTTTTAATTTTAATTTTTTTTGTTTAAGATATTCCAATTTTGCTATTACCCATATGGCACGAGCAGCCTAAATCCGCTTGGATAGGTTAAAAAGTGGTTATTACCTAATTAAAACAATTCTTTTTCCTTAAAAGCACATATTAAAAATGGGAAAAAAAATGAAAAAGTCTAACTATTAGTTAAGCCAATGATATCTGTGTTCTAATTCTTTTTCCTTAAAAGCTCAATTAGTGGAAACATGAGCTAATTGCTGATGCACTTCCTTTACGTAATTAAGCCAATGATATCTGTGTTCTAATTATTAATTAAGTATCTTGATTAGCAAACGTCAGAGATAGTTCAAAAACAATTAGCAACTTACAGAGCGAGCCAATTGTATCACCATGCATCGTAGTCGTCACTAGATTAATATATATATAATCATTATCACTGATCATTTTTTTAAGATTAACTACACGTTTCTACTGTTCAAAATACTTAATCTTTATCCATATCAATTTAGTAATTATTGTAATTAAGCCATGACTTTAATTGTTTAACTAATTAATGTTACGCTTAATGTCAAAGTGTATACTTAAAATGTCTATTATCCAAAATCCAGATAAGGTAAAAGTGCACATCAAAACTAGGAACACATTACACATCTGATTACTACTTTAATACTGACTCTTATCAAAATTGACAGCCTGAGTTCTGAGTTGTGACCAAGCTTGTAACCGGTAAGAATCCGAGACCGAACATCGACTCGGTTTGAGGAGTTTGGTAAGAGTTGGTTAAATTAAAGTCCAACTGATATTGAATAAGAAGAATTTTTTCTTAATTTGAGAACACGAAAAATGTGTCTCGTAGGAAATATTGAGGTATCTTATTTGGATTTAACTCTAAATTCGTTGTTGACCCTTTATATTCGCGCAAATCTTCTTCAGAGGCTTCAGAGGCTACAAATCGCAATTGATGATGTTGTGCCCTTGATTACCTCCATCATCAAAATGAAACACCTATTGTTCACTATGATATCAAACCAAATAATATACTTCTTGACGAAGAAATGACAACGCATGTAGGTCATTTTGGATTGGCTAGATTCCTTCTAGAATCACCCAATGAGTCTAATGGCAATCAATCAAGTTCGATGGGAGTAAGAGGAACAATTGGCTATGCTCCTCCAGGTAATCTTTGTCCATACTTACCTATCTCATAAATTTATGCACATAAAAGTTTCTAACAAATGCCTCTTCTATGGATACATGGCAGAGTATGGAATGGGGAATGAGGAATGAGGTGGCAATATGTGGTGACGTGTATAGCTATGACATTCTTCTGCTGGAAATGTTTACAGGAAAGAGACCTGTGGATGACATATTCATTGAAGGCTTAAACCTGCATAACTTTGTCCAGTCCTTTTTGCCCGAACAAGTTATTAGAATTTTGGATCCTATTCTTCATCAGGAAATAGAAGAGACAAGTACGAACATGGTTCGAAACCAAAGAAGCACGACAAGCAATACTCAAAGGATAGAAGAGTTGCTGGTTCCAATATTCAAGATTGGAGTTGCTTGTTCTATTGAAACTCCAACTCCAGAGGAAAGGATGAGAATGGATGAAGTTGCGGCTCAGTTGATATCAATCAGAGCCAAACTTCTTGGAACTGGAAGAAGAGGTGACAGAAGAACTTGAAGTACCATTCAAATGACACTGGTGCAAGTTAGCAACCTAAGTATGGAAATTCTAATGGTAAAAGAAGAAGTTAAGCATGAACATTGTTATTGCTAAATCTATATCAAACGGCTGGTAATTACCTTAATCCAACAATTAATTAATAGCAGCAATTAAAGTCTAGCAGTGAAGGTTTTGATTTTTAATTTTTTTTTTTACACAACAAAAAAAGATTTTTGAATTTAGGTTGAAATTATCACATCAGTATTTTCCAGCGTGATATGGGTGAAATGAATTTTTTTTTTAATGATCTCTAACTATCAAATGTGTCACATCAGCTTTCGTTAACGGGTTAAAGGGGCATTGGCTGTGTATTTCATGAGTAGAGAGTGCTAGTTGTACATTTTAGAAGAATAGAGGGGCATGCTTTAATATTAGATTTCATCATGGTTGAAATGCTATTAACATATGATAACTCTTTAAATTGAGAATTAGTACTGGATTTTAATAACCGTAACTTACTTTCATGCTTATTACTATAGCATTTTTTGTTTATGATAACAATAGCAATGTAGAGAGTTTTTCAACAGTGTGGCATTGTATCTTGGGGTTAATATTTCAGGTAGTCTTTTGCATCTAGAAATAATTATCCTTAAGAAAGTTTCTCGAAATGTCTTGCCACACGAATTTTTTTTTTTTCTTTCATCTAATTTCCTATTTTTGAATTCCACCCATGCTATTGTATAACACTACTAGCTTAATGAACTTGTGCATGTGCTAAGGGAGGCGAACTTCATCGCTGACGGATTTCCTAAGCAAGGAGTATAGAGGGATGCTAATTTTTTGGCTTGGCTGTGATTCCAGATTAGAGGCGTTGTTTCTTTTGTAATCTATTTTCTGAACTCTTCTTATGGGTTATGGTATTGGTTTAGTTCCTTGTTCTAAAGCTTACCTATGTACTATATCATCTAATTCTAATCAATAAATCCCTGAGCTTATTAAAAGAAATACGGTGCTCCGGTCCAAACAAAATGAGGCATAAAAAGAGTTGATTTTATAATGAAATGAAAAAAAAATTTAAATCGTGCGGGCTTCGACATTATTATTCCATTAAAAGAGGCACTATGAGTTCATCTATGGCTTCTTGTTATAGCTTTGCCAGTATCCATCTTCCCATTTTTCAACCTGTCTAATTAAATTTACATTTCTCCTATAAAAACCTCCTAAGATATGGGGTTTATAAGGAGGAGGCAACGTGCATGGACTTGTAATTGAAGGACTCTTCACTAAAGATTCCATCATGAATTCCCTCTCAATACCATCTGCAGAGCATGCTAGAGTCTCTGAGCACATCTCGATCGCTCCTTCTGGTACTTGTGGCTCGAATTTCAGCAGCTTCGCATACTCATTTAAGAGATGAAACATGTAGTCATACACATAGTCCATCTTTAACTCTCCTTGCATGAACTCACTTGCCGCATTACCAATTGCTTGTGCCTGCCAACCCCAGATAAATGGAGAATTAGATTCAAATGACTTCAAATATGCATGTACAAGGAAGAGGATGGATTACTTTTTGTTTGTGTTTGTTTCCCCAGTCAACTGCAAATTTGATGGATTTGCATTTTCCAACACCTCGTATTGGCCAATAATGGTGCACGGGTTGTAGATTTCTGGTGAAGAAGTCATAGTAATTGGGTTTTACGAGCAATGCCACTGAATCGCAAGCCAGGATGTACTTCTCGCTAACAGACCATGCGTACCCTTCAATGTAGATTTTGTACCTAAACAAATATTTAGTAAACAAAACAACCTAATACATGTCACAATAAGAAAATTCTCCTAATTACCTGTAGGTGCATTGATTGGCTAAGTCTGATTGCTTGAAACCTTGTTGAGATTCCAGTATCCAATCCTGCGTACGAAGGAATTTAAACAGAGAGACTCGAACAGAAAATCTTATCATTCCTCCTTAATTTATGAAAAAGATGAATTAATTATTAGGTTGACAATTAATAATAGTAAGTATTAATTAATAACCTGGATGTAGATGCGAGCATTCCAATCTTGGTGGTGGGTGACATTGCAGGTAAGAAGGTCCTTTCTAATATCAGCTACGTAGGGGTTGCCCCTCCAATAAGCATAGGGCTCTCTTTCAATCCATTTCATCCTACGGTTCCCTTCTTTTATGTCTTTCAACAATTTATCCCATGGCTTTATATTAATCTCAGCCCTGTAAACAACAAACACATCCATAGTTATCTTAATTTCTCATTATTATTTTTTTTTTTTGGAAAGAATATGCAAGAGTGGGTCATGTAAATCCATAATCTAATAATTCAGAAGAAACAGTAACGAAGAAGACAATTACCATCCCCAGAAGGACCAGTCCGGAAAAACAAGATCCATAGTCCACCGGTCACCACAGTACCGAAACAGCGGAGGTGGGCCTGCCGTCTTGTTGGGCCCACGGTAGTCTCGTGATCGAATGACGGGTCGGTCGTCGCAGTCGAACATGAGCTCCAAGTCCGGCAACTCCCCTGGATACCTCCTCAGAAGTTGCAGAATGCCCCATATGGTAAATTTATCTCTGGTTTGAATAGAAGTTTTGAACTTTTTTATGTACACCTTCCCTTTGAGAATCACCAGGTGGAAATGCGCTGTCGTTTTGGCTCTCTCCACCATGTCCCTGGTGATTCCTGTGGCTTTCCATGGCCTTAAATCTTCATGAATCCACCTGAAATAGTTTGGGCAGGTTGAGTTTGATGATGAAGGGTGATGTTGATGGGTTTTGAATTTTTTTGGGTAATTTGTTGGGCATGTTTGTGTTTGGTTCGTGAAGTTTTTGCAGGCAAGAGGGTATTCAATTCGCTTCTTTTCGATAGGAAATTTTTGGGTTTTGGAGATAACTAGCTCTGTTTTGCTTGTTGGGTTCTGAAGATAAAATCTAGACTGCAAGAAAATGAAAAAACAATGGTTAAAATCAAGAATTTGAAGTTAATTAAAAGTAGTAGATCTTGATTTTGTAAGCTCGATTGGTTACTTACAGTGTCGATGAATGAGGAAGAGATGAAGGCAAGAATGAAGAGGAGGAGAAGGAGAAGGAGAGGTCTGATAGTAGCAGTAGCAGGGCCTTTCTTGAATTTGAGTGGCTTAAGTAGCATATCTGTGAAACGTCTGCAAATTCCAGCAGATCTTGTGAACAAATATTAATGAGAGAAGAAGCAGCAGGAGAATTAGAAGATCAGATCAAAAGAAGACAGAAGATGGAATAAAAATGGAAATGGAAAAAGAACTAACTTTCTGACTTTCCCTTTGGCCTAAAAAGTAAGATGCACTTTTTTCCATGGTTTCTGGTAACTTTCTTGTGCAGGGAATTGTCTGACCAATAATTGTCAGACTCAAAACTTCAATTAAAAGCAACAAACTACGTACGAAATCTCCAATGAATTGTATTCTATTTACTGTACCAGCTACAATTCGTTAGTTGGAGTTCAATGGGTGTGGATTTTGAAGGGGAATGGGTTGTGATTAAAAATAGGAGTATATACCGTCCAGTTTAATCCTGGGGAGAAAATCAGATCAAATTAGAAAATAACAGTTTTATAAATCTATTAATTGAACCAAATCGTTTTCAAATATTTCAGTTTGGTTCGGTTTAATCTTTACGGTCTGGATCAAGGCGGTTTATAATTCTTACCCTTTTTTAATTTTTATTGATTTTTTTTCTACTGAATACCAATAAATAGTTTATGGTGTGGTTCATAAACCGACTAGCCGGTTCAATTTGGTCCGGTTTTTTACACTAACTAGTGTTTTGAAGTTAGGGATGGTAATTGGGCGGATATGGAACGAGTAAGCACTATTCATATCCGCACCTACCCGGATCCATATGGAGCGGATAAAGGAAGAGTAATTATACCCCCGAATATCTGCAGATACCCGCAAATTTAGTTGAATTTCAAATTTCAATCAAATTAATGTATAAAAAAATCAATCTAATTTAATAACAATACCACACAGTAATATGATACACTAATCCAACGTAATTTTTCATTTTTCGTTTGCCTGCAGGTCCAACAATTATTAAATAAACAAAAAATTGATTTTAGAGAAAATAAAAACTTGGCCATTTGTTTTTATTTTAAAAGCCCAAAAAGAAAGTATATTCAAATTGTAAAAAAATTAATAAAACATAATAAAACTCACGAGTTTAGAGTCGTTTCGTAAATTTAAAAAAGTACAAAGCAATACTCTTTTTTCAAAAATAAATAAATACTATAGTATTATTTTGAGCGAGGATCATTAGGTGGATTAGAATTGGTACAAAAAAAAATTAACCTTAAAATTTCTTTTTTTATTAAAAAAATGGTTATATAATGTTTCATTATTAGAAAGCCCTCGTTGTCATTTTTCGTTTGCCTGCAGGTCCAACAATTATTAAATAAACAAAAAATTGATTTTAGAGAAAATAAAAACTTGGCCATTTGTTTTTATTTTAAAAGCCCAAAAAGAAAGTATATTCAAATTGTAAAAAAATTAATAAAACATAATAAAACTCACGAGTTTAGAGTCGTTTCGTAAATTTAAAAAAGTACAAAGCAATACTCTTTTTTCAAAAATAAATAAATACTATAGTATTATTTTGAGCGAGGATCATTAGGTGGATTAGAATTGGTACAAAAAAAAATTAACCTTAAAATTTCTTTTTTTATTAAAAAAATGGTTATATAATGTTTCATTATTAGAAAGCCCTCGTTGTGAAAGAAATTATCAAACTAGCTTATATATTATATATTGTATTAATTATATATTATATATATATATATTTATTTATTTATTTATTTATTGGAGCGGGTAAGCACTATCCATACCCATATTCATACTCGCATTTTCCGGGTGCGGATATATTCATACCCGCAAAATACTCACAATGTACGGATAATATTCACCCACAATTGCGGGTATTAGACGAATATCTATATTCGCATACGTAATTACCATCCCCTATTAGAAGTCCTAATCATGTGGAAGTAATTTATATTTTAATTTTGCCGACACGATGTAAGCCTAAGGGCCTGTTTGGCGTTCCGGTTCTGATCCGAAAAGTGTTGTGGGTAAAAGTGCTGTGGAAAAAACACTTTTGCGCAAAACAGTGTGCTGTTTGGTAAACATTTTTTAAAAGTGCTGTGGGAAACGAGAAGTTGTTTTTAGTGTTTGGTAAAACTATAAAAATGAAAAAGTTGGAGTATAAAACCCATTTTTTTAAAATTAATAAAAATAGGAAAAGTGGATTTAGAATTACTTATCTTGAGATGGAGATTTTATTGTGATAGTTTTTAATTTATTTTTTTCATCCTATAGAGTAAAAAAATGAAAAAAAAATGAAAAAAAAAATGTGAGAGAGGGTGCAAACGCAGCTCCTGCGTTTGCTCCTGGACAACCAAGGCATTAAATTCCTTGGTTTGTTCAACCCAGCTTTCCAAAAAGCTGGGTTTATAAGGTGTTAGCCAAGCACCTTCTTTGGCTTTTGGGTTAGGAAAACCCTTAACCCCAAACATTCTCTAAATAGGCTCAGCCGCACTTGTTTACACATAAAAGGAGAATTCTGAGCTTAAAAATGGTCCGCACGTGACACTAAAGTCCACATCACGTGCACACTTGCAAGCGTGCTGCTGCCCAACTAGACAACTAGCCAATGTAGCCATACTGCAGTGGCCCAGACAATCTTTATTTATTTTCTTGGGTAAAAGGAAATATTAATTTGAAAATGAATGATACTTCTTATAACGTAAAAGTAGAAGTCTCGAATTAAATTTCAAATTTTCATTTTTTTAATAAAAAGAAAAAATTGTTATTTAAGAAAAAGATTTAAGTTATAATTACTTAACTTTAAAGCATTAAAAGCAAATATTCATGACAAAATGTCTACAATTAATAATAAATATATATATTTACCATGTACATGAAATCATCAGTGGTTTACTGATGATAAAATTTAAGTAATAATTTCTATTAGAAAAAACAATACTCCTTTCGGTACAAAATAAACGACGTTTTCCTACGGATTCTTACTGCTCATAATACTTGTCATTTTATCTTTTTCGAAACCAATATTTTATACAAATGACATTTTTTTTTATATATCAACCCAATTTGATGATAGTGTTTTAATTTGAATGAAAATTAGGAGTAAAAATGAAACAATATGAAATAAAATAAGATCAAAGATCATGGTGAAATAGATTATTACTATCCTAAAGAGTTATTTATTTTGCACCAGAGGGAGTACTATATTTATAGAATTTTATATTTTTTCCCTGTGTTTGAAAATTTGACCCTACGAAACCATACTCTAATAACTTTTACATATTTTACCGTTAATGATTAACTCTTAATGATTAATTTAGTCTTCATATTTGTAAAAAAAATAATCAAACTCATACATTTATAGAATATCGAATTTCTTCATGTATTTATAAATTTGATCCAACTAAAACTTATCGTAATTACTCATTCTAATAAGTTTTATACAATCTATTGTTAACGATGAATCACACTTCATACTTACAATAATAAATTGTTGAACTTGCTTCTTTTTTTAATCTCTAAAACAAAAACTTAATTATTAATTTCAATTATCAATTCAGTTTTGCCCCTCCAAATTTCTAGTATACTTAGATATAAGAAAAAATCACATTTATTGGTTGATTATAATAAATCAATATGCGTGGTGACGTCAGTAGCAGCCAAACCTGACCGTCGTTGACGTTGACCGGTGTAATGATAATAGTTTAAATTCTTTAATTCGTTAGAGGAAGCAGACTAAAAAACTAAAATAGGAAGCGGATTAGCGGGGGACTTCTTACTTCTTACCAGTGTTTTAAAAACCGACCCAGCTGACCCGTTGAATAGGATTCAACCGGGTTCAACCGGGTTCAACCGGGGTTCAACCGAGGTTCGACTGAATTGACCCATTGGTACAGTGTGAACCGTTTATTTAGCGAACCGTTCGAGCTTAGATAATTGAACCGGATTGAACCGGTGTCTATAACGGGCCGGCCCATGCCTGTAATGGGCCGGCCCATCAAATTTTCCATATTGAAAAAAATTAAAAAATTAAAATTAAAAAAAAAATTAAAAAAAATTAAAAATTAAAAAAAACACAAAACGGCGTCGTTTTGGTTTGAGATCGACCCAGTCGGGTCGATAACGGGTCGACCGGTCGAACCCGGGTCACTTGCAGGTCCGGTCCAAAGACTGAACCAGCCCGAAATCTTCGTTTTGACGTCGACCCGGGCGGTTCAACCCCGGTTCGGTCCGGGTTTCAAAACACTGCTTCTTACGTTTTTTTTAACTGTTCATTTTTTAATTTTTACAATAATTAATAAATTATATTTATTATATAATTTTTAACTAAACTATTCTTATTAATTATAAACTATTCTTTTTTAATTCTTCTCAAAAAGTAATTAGTTTAAAATTATTTAAAGTTAATTTTGTTATTTACTACAAAAGTGGTCTTGAAAATCGAAAAACGATAGTTAAATAAGCAAAACTATTTCTTAAAAAACGACCATTAAAAAAATGAAGGAAGTAGGAGCAAAAGGCTCACTTTCTAGCTCTCTCTATAATTAATACTCTTCAAATCTAATTAAATGACATTTTGGATCTGGGCATAGAATTTAAAAAAAAATTGAATTTATTTCGTTTGTATCAATTCTGACCGGAGCTGAAATTATTTTAAATCACAATTTTTTTAAGTTACTGAATGATTCTTCTCAGCTAATATTATTCATAAGGATAGTTTTGGCTTGGGTCTGTGTATAAAGAAGCGCTTGACGCGGGGAGACGTTTAGTTACAGTCAAGGTGTTTAACTTTACACATTTCGGTGTTTTCAAGAATTTTAAAGCTGAATGTGAAGCTTTAAAAACATCAGGCATCAGAATCTTTAAGTGCTGACTATTTGCTCGAGTATTGATTCACAGGGGAATGATTCCAAGGCTTTGGTCTATGAATTCATGGTTAATGGAAGCCTTGAGGACTGGTTGATCATCAACCAGTTGAGGCTTCAAGGAAATTAAATCTTCTTTGGAGACTAAATATTGCCATTGAAGTTTCTTGTGCACTTGATTATATCCATCGTTAATATGAAACACCTATTGTTCACTAAGCAATGTACTTGTTGACGATGAAAACGTAGGTGACTTTGGATTAGCTAGATTCCTTGGAGCACCGAAAGTTCGGTTGGAGTAATAGGAACTGTTGGCTATGCTCCTCCAGGTAATAATCTATACATTTTACTTAACAAAAGTTTCTTAAATCTTCACAAATTTGTTCAATCTTTTTTTGCCTGATCAAGTTACAGAGATTTTGGACACAAGTTCAAACTTTGTTCAAGCACAAGGAAGAGCTCTATAAAGTCATCATTGTACGCACATTTCCTAACATCGGTTGGAAAAGAATTAATAAGCTCTAGCCATTAGATTTCGAGAAGACTTGGGACAGTAAGTTTTAATTTAATCAAAGTAGTGCCACATAGATATCAACTTTAAATGTCAAACCATTTAAGTGACATGTTGGAAAAGAATTAATGAGCTCTGGCCAATTAGTCTACAGACGCGTCGAGCGCAATCACTTCTTCTAATTTAATCGAAGAAATCGTCTCCTCTTTTTGACTGTTGTTACGTATAAGTTGGAAGCTGGTGAGGGATGGATCTCATCTCAAAGCAACCAGTGTTCATCAAATTGTAAAACCATTAACCACTTCTATACACATCTTCCTTAAAAAGGATGCGGAAACTGATATCCTTCATTCCCTTATTCTCTTCTTTTCCCATATTGCTTTTTATCACAATTCCTCTGCTCCAACTCTGCCCAACCACGTCCTCTGCAGCAGCAGCTACAGCCATTAGTGGTGGTAAGAGTAATGAGACTGACCACCAAGCCTTGCTTCACTTCAAGTCCAAAATCACCAGTGACCCTTTTGCTGTCTTGACCTCCTGGAACACTTCCATCCATTTCTGCCAATGGTACGGAGTCAGGTGCGGCCGTCGGCACCAAAGGGTCACCAGATTTGCTCTGCATTCCTCAAAATTGGCAGGGACGATCTCACCCCACGTTGGAAATTTGAGCTTCTTGAGAGCATTAGACCTCCAAAACAACAGCTTTAGCCGTGAAATCCCTCCTGAAATTGGCCACCTGCACAGGTTAGAGCTTCTATACTTGAACAATAACACAATAAGTGGACAAATTCCCTCCAATATATCCAATCTTTCCAATCTTGTTGCAATTAATTTAGGTTTCAACCAGCTTGTTGGACATATTCCTCCCGTGCTTGGTTCCTTGTCGAAGCTCCAATATCTTATCTTAGTGAGGAATAATCTAACAGAAACCATCCCTCATTCTCTTGGGAACTTATCACATCTTGTGGCACTGGACCTTGGTGAAAATCTTTTGGTTGGGAGCATACCTGATTCTTTGGGCCAACTGGCCAATCTTAATTCCTTGAGTTTTTTTTCAAACAGGCTATCAGTTACTATCCCTGCCTCCATTTTCAATCTTTCTTCCATCACCGGTTTAGACTTGGGATTAAATGATCTCTCAGGTAATCTTAGTCCGGACTTGTTCATCTCTCTTCCAAATATCCCATTTTTCTCCATCAGCTACAATCGAATTTCTGGTCCCATTCCAACTTCCTTATCTAACTCGTCAAACATGGCATATCTTCAATTGCAAAGTAACCAACTTACAGGAGGGGTGCCCTTTCTCCATAAGGTTCAGAAGCTTCAGTCTTTTTGGATCTTCAGCAACAATCTTGGCAGTGGAGAACCAAATGACTTGAGTTTCCTCACCTCTTTCTTAAATGCCACAATCTTAGAGGAGTTGAACATAGGTACCAATTCATTCGGAGGAGTATTACCACCACAAATTGGCAACTTTTCTACTATGCTTCAGAACTTTGAACTGTCGGGTAATCAAATACAAGGGAACATCCCATTTGAAATCGGTAATCTCATCAATTTGGAAATCATTGATGCGAGCGAGAACCAACTTTCAGGTATCATTCCCTCCATTGTTGGGAAGCTTAAAAAATTAAAAATCTTATACTTTGTTTGATAATATGTTCTAGGCAAGTATTCCACCATCTCTAGGAAATATTAGCCACGTAATTGACCTCAGAATAAACATAAATGATCTTGGTGGTAGTATTCCTTCAAGCTTAGGAAAGTGCCAAAATTTGTTAACCTTAGATTTATCCCAAAACAATCTCACCGGCCCCATACCCCCACAAGTTATTGGCTTACCATTATTATCCATAATGTTTGACTTGTCTGATAACCATTTGAGTGGTGCCATTCCTTTGGAAATCAGAAACATGAAACAACTAGATACTTGAATCTTTCTGGTAACATGTTGTCAGGCGTGATTCCTAGCACTTTGAGCAGTTGCATAAGCCTTCAAACCTTAGATTTACACAACAACTTATTTGAAGGCTCTATTCCTCCCTCTTTGAGTTCAGTGAGGGCTCTTGAATATTTGGATTTATCTCACAATAGATTTTCGGGAGAAATTCCTGATTTTTTACCTCATCTCAACACGCTTCAGTATTTAAACCTATCGTTCAATAATTTGGAAGGCAATTTGCCTACAAGTGGCATCTTCCAGAATGCCAGTGCTACTTTTGTTCCAGGAAATAGTAAACTTTGTGGAGGCATACCTGAATTCCAGTTGCTGATATGCAGTTCTAATAGGCCCAACAAGAAGGGATTGAGGACACGAATAAAGTTAATAATTAGCATTGTTGTTGGGATTTTAGGACTCATATCTGTGATGTTCTCTTTGTGGCTGCTGAAAAGGAGAAAAACATCAGTCTTGAATAATCAAGCCAACACGATCATGCAATTATCTTATCACAATTTGTATGAGGCTACTGAAGGATTCTCCTCAGCTAATTTGATAGGTGAGGGTAGTTTTGGGTCGGTGTACAAGGGAACACTTGATGCGGGAAGAACTTTAGTTGCAGTTAAGGTGTTGAACCTTATGCGCTTTGGTGCTTTCAAGAGTTTTAAAGCCGAATGTGAAGCTCTGAAGAACATCAGGCATCGGAATCTTGTAAGGGTGCCAACTGTTTGCTCAAGTATTGATTTCCAAAGAAATGACTTCAGGGCTTTGGTCTAAGAGTTCATGGTCAACGGAAGCCTTGAGGAGTGGCTGCATCATCATCATGTTCGCGCAAATCTTCTTCAAAGGCTACATATCGCGATTGATGTTGCTTGTGCCCTTGATTATCTCCATCATCAAAATGAAACACATATTGTTCACTGTGATCTCAAACCAAGCAATATACTTCTTGACGATGAGATGACAGCACATGTAGGTGATTTTGGATTGGCTAGATTCCTTTTAGGAGAAACCAACGAGTCTAATGGCAATCAATCAAGTTCGATGGGAGTAAGAGGAACAGTTGGCTATGCTCCTCCAGGTAACCTTTGTTCATACTTACTTATAACCTATTTCATAAATTTATGCACAATGCACAGAAAAGTTTCCAACAAATGCCTCTTTATGGATACATGGCAGAGTATGGAATGGGGAATAAGGTGGCAATATGTGGTGATGTGTATAGCTATGGCATTCTTCTGCTGGAAATGTTTACAGGAAAGAGACCTGTGGATGATATGTTCATTGAAGGCTCAAACCTACACAACTTCGTCCAGTCCTTTTTGCCCAAACAAGTTACAAGAATTTTGGATCATGTTCTTCATCAGGAAATAGAAGAGACAAGTACAAACATGGTTCGAAATCAAAGAGGCACGACAAGCAGTACTCAAAGGATAGAAGAGTTGCTGGTTCCAATATTCAAGATTGGAGTTGCTTGTTCTGTTGAAACTCCAGGGGAAAGGATGAGAATGGATCAGGTTGCGGCTCAGTTGATTTCAATCAGAGACAAACTTCTTGGAACTAGAAGAAGAGGTGACAGAAGAACTTGAAGTACCATTCAAATGACAGTGGTGCAAGTTAGCAACCGAGTATTGAAATTCTAATGGTAGAAGAAGTTAAGCATGAACATTGCTATTGCTAAATCTAAACTATGTGGAGTGCCAATGGACTTATTCACGTTACATCTAGATTTTGTGTTCGAGTTTGAAAAATGAAGCAACCCTTTGGGTTGATGTACTCAGTCTTCCATTGTTCAATACAATGTATGCTTTTGTGTTGTGTTGTTACTAAACATTCATGTTTCGGTAAGATGTCTCTATTCTCCATTTCTCCATGGAAAAGCTATTTTTAGGTACTGTTTCGACATAAAAATGATTGCAGCGGTTAGTTGATAGACTATTTTGATTCTGAAATCAAAAAGATTAAGTACTTGATCGACCTTTAACATTTCTCTTGTTAACAAATGGAAAAAACTGGCTGTCTTTTGACAAACTCCAAGCAGCCATCTTATAATTAAAGATATAATGAACGTCAAAAGGAGGATAACTTACCTATCTTTCTTCTATCACAGGTTTAGAATTCGGAGCCAATGATTTACAAGCAAATCTTAGCGCTGACTCCTTTGTATCGATTCCGAAGATACAAATATTTTTCAGTTGCTTTCAACCAGTTCACTAGTTCTATCCCTTAATTCAATATCCAATGCATCCAACGTTGATATGCTTCAACTGCAAGGAAACAATATTGAAGAGGCACAAGTAACAGTCCTCGGAGAACAATAGAGTTGTTGGTTTCAATATTGAAGATTGGAGTTGGTTGTTCTGTTGAAACTCCAAGGGAAAGGATGAGAATGAATGAGGTTGCAGCTCAGTAGATTTCTATCAGAGGCAAACTTCTTATGAAAGAAATTGTCTTATCATGTTTTATGAACCAAAATCAAGTCAGAGTGAACTTGAGCACTAAGAAATGCTCAATCAATGAGTTTAGCATATTTTTAAACCTCAGAGCTAATCTATAAAATAAAATAAAATATCTGGCACTTACATGCTAGTTTGGGCACTTACGCTGAGCTGATCGACGGGCATGGTTTATATGTTCAACTCTTGCTGTCCGGTTATATATCAATTCAGGGAAACCAGAAGTAATATAGACAACTACGAAGTAGACAAATAGTACACAAAACGGACTGGAGTTTCATTTACAACAACATACCTTCAATGGGAATGCAGCAACATAATTGCAAAAAATCCAGGAATACCTGTCCTGAATTACCATCAACCTGAGATCCAAAAATCTATGTGCATAGGTATAGAAAAATGCCCACAAAAATTATAAATATAGGACTCAGAATTCAATTCCAGTTATTAGCCAATGCGCCCATCAGAAGTCTACTATGTCTGAATGATTCATTTAAATTAATCGATTAACTTCAGTAACAATAATATCAGCAGCCAACATTAGAGAGCAGGAAACAATCACTTTTGTGCGCTACAAAACTTTAGATTAAATAATACATGGACAATAATAGTTAAAGTATCTCAAAGGAATACACCAAGGAGATTCAAATTCACAGGTAAACATGTTTTTTCTAACGAGACTGATAAACAAGAAGAGTTTCAAAAAGAAAACAAAACAGCCATTGCACCATGCTCACCTGTATTCCACCAACATTGGTATTCAAACCCACTCTTTCAAAAGGACCGACTGCTGACTTTGCCCCAATACCAATTATAACCTGCAGAATGGGTAGCACAAAAGTAAAGTATTTATTTCTAATCCCTAAGACACTTCTGCTTCATGTCTACTAAATTGGATACAGGTTTAAAACATTTTCATTACTGATTTATATAGATGTGCATTCTACAAAACGATCAAATATTGAAGTATTTTTTGTAAGAGTAAGTTCAATGTTAAAATTAATTGAGGATTTTTCTCAAAACTTATCGTGTCCACTTCTATAGTCGATCATCTTCGAGTTTAATAGCACTAACATGTCCATTGGAACCAGCTTCTAAGTTTTTAATAGCGGCGCCCTGGACAAAGCCAAGAGAAAGCAACATGGCGTGTGTGAGGTTATAACAACAAACAATTGTGTGAAAGCTGTTCAAAAGGCGACATAACTCAAACTAAGAAATTATTGAAACCTCTGATAGAAATATAAATGGTAATTAAGGGAGCTAATCAAATTCAAATGGAAATTGATCATTTTATGAAAGAAAATATTGGTAAGTAAGAATATTTTGCAGCAGAAACATATGCACTAAACAATACTCATTCATGAGAATTCACTAGAAGCTGTTCGAGCGAGGGACACCTGCACAAAAAGATGAGAGCATTAGTTAGAAGATTTAACCAGAGGCCTATAGTAGTAGATGCTTTGCCATATTTGCCGGTGACCATAATATTGAGAATCCAGTAAAAGGCATTAAATTTATAGGCATTTCCTAATAGACTAAGAAATTCAAGAACGGAAAGGTGTGATATTTCGAGCTTACAAAGATAAATAAACAAGACCAAAGAATTCAACCGAGGATACCTATGAACAATGAAACTAATAATAGCAATGGCATCACAGAAGAATACACAACCACGATTAGCTGAAATTCCACCACCAAATAAACAGCTTCTTGACCTAAGACTCATGGATTTTGAACATGTTAAGCCACATGATGGAGTCTAAAGTAACAGAATGGCCGCTACAAAATGACAATTTGGTCAGGTAATAAGGCAGGAGAAAGAGCTAGGATATGCAGCAGTTTCCAGGTTGAATAAAAGTTGAACCTGTTCTTTTGCCGATAATTGATGATCGATATTTTATCCCAGCCACACTAATCAGCAGCTCATATACAATTGCTTCCAGAAGTTACTATCTCCGGATTCAGATCCCAGGGATATCTTTTAAACCCATTTTCAGAGCTGTTTTCCGAAGAGCGAAGGAGGATTCTGTAAACCTACTGACTCTGCAAATTGGTTCGCTAGCTCGACGAGTGTGGTTTTATCCCTGCCAGTTTCTCTGATTGAGTTATAATAGCCAAGCCAAGCATGGTATGCAGCTTCTCTGATGCTGCTATCAATTTTTGACATTGAATCCTCCACCTGCACAATTAAAATCCCCAAGTTACACACAAGAAACATCAACTATGATTGTGCAACTACAAACAGAGACGCATAACCACTAACCTAAAAGACTATCAAGTAGCAAATAGAGTAAAGTTTCGAGTGGCATTCACTTTTATTTTCCTTGCTCGAAAACAGAAGAAATTTGTAGCCAGAAAGACAAGAAAAAACACCACACATTTAAGACAAAGATAAACATCATCAGGAAAGAAAAGAGCTGGCCTGCTCTGAACCAGTTTGGCAATGGTACTTAGTTGTTTTTTCTTCTTTTGGTTTCTGCTAGTTTCTAAGAGTTCAGAAAAAATTACCAATATAGACACCTAGATTTTTATATGGAGTCAAATCTTAAAGAAGCCAGAGTCCAACAGGTCCATTTTTAAGGACCAACAGGAGTACTACATCGTAGAGTATAGTGTAAGGAAGAAGGATGACAATTTTGCATGGTTGTAACGAATGATGATGTGGCATACGAGTAAGTTTGTTAATTTCTAAGAATCATGATGTTGAATCCTCCTCAACAATGATTCTGAAACTACAAACAGAGATCTGAAACCACCAACCCAAAGGACTGGCAGATAGACATGTTTCAAGACGGGGAGAATTTGTTAGAATTTTCATTGAATTGCACTATAACTTCCTTGTAATACTATGACAATAACCGTGCACCATTGCCCTGACTAAGTAAACAGGTGATCCAATCGCTCTGTTCCATGCTTCTAAATTTGAGTGGATCAGAACAATGTGGAAAGCTCCTTGAACTTTTCTACAAGTTAATTTTTCATTCATTATGACATTCCTAAGAAAGTTATTAAATCCAGTTTGAAGACATAAGAATGCAACTGAAGAAAGTTATGACCTAGAAGCGCACCTTAAGTTTAGTTTCTGGATCCACATTAGGTGTTGGATCTCTCAAGAGGCAGATCTTGCAACTCATCTGGGAAATATGTCTCCCATGATGCAATCAACAAGATGCCTTCTCCATCTTTCCCTTCACGCCCAGTTCTTCCAAGGCGATGTATGTATTGTTCTCTGTCAGAAGGAATACCCACCTGGTCACAGTAAAAAAATGAATGATCAGCAGCAAAAAATGATATGCACCATTAAGTGCAGGAAACCACTTTCTTTCTCACAGTTCACTGGAACCTGAATGACCAATGTAACATCAGGGTAATTCATGCCACGAGCAGAAACATCAGAAGTGACCAGAATCAAGCATTTTGACTCCTTAAATTCATCAGAGACAAGAGTTCGATGAAGTTGAGGTTTCCTAGAATGGATCTCCCTCACATTCATCTTCATTTCCCACAGAAGTTGATACATGAGTGATGTAACCATCCCCGTTGAACAGAAAACAATGACCTGAGAAAATTGAACATCCAATCCTAAGGCTCAGAAGTGCCAAATAAATCAATCCATAAACTCCATCATGACATATAACCTTGTAATCGGGTACTTGTTGAGTGTGCTCCTTCAAAAGATGGTGCACCAGTTGAAAATGCAACTCATGAGGGAAAATGAGAAAAGATTGCTTTACCTACAAATTTGGCAAAGAGCATGATATCAAATTTTGTCCTTGGTTTGAAACAAATCTATTAACATCATTTAACTAGTGTCAAAAATTAAAATTTCTAGCATAACACAAACTAAGAAAGTGATACAATTAATGTTGCTAAAATCCATATTTAAAAATGCAACTGTCATTTCAACTGTCTGAAATTTGTACAGAAAAAGTTACTAGCAAATTTCCCAATTGAAAGTTCTTGAAAAAAAGTTGAAATAACTTGCAATGTACCTTAGCAGGAGTTTCAACACAACCCATTGCCACTGTGTCAATAAAAGTATGTTCTTTCATTAATACAAGTTGAGAAATTCAGCAAACATACAGATGCACAATAAGTGGAACTATGAGCAAACAATAACCAGCATTTGAACCATCAAGGAAGACAACCTCAGACGGGGGAGACAATCTACAATTTTCTCCATGTCCTTTCGGAATCCTAGATCTAGTAAGTGGTTAGCTTCATCAAGTATCAGCATCTTCAACCCCATCAAACGCACAGTTATACCACCTCTATTCTCGATGTGATCCAGCAATTGGCCAGGAGTTGCAACAATTATCTGGAATAATATGCAATCAACAGGGAAATGATAATCTTCCATCACACAGTGTTGATGTCATAAACAAGAATGTAATTTTTATCTTGTACATATGAGAATTATAAATACCATTTATGTACTTATTCACCTTTCCCCAACCATACCAATCACATACCAGTTAGAAAAGAAAATCTTGAATCAAAATAGACAAGAAATACCACATAGGCGAACCTGACAAGGATCTGATTCAAGACGTTTCTGGTCAACTTTGAAACATGTACCTCCAACCAGTGTTTGCACCCCTATTCCAATGTGGTGCTTCAGCAAAGCATTAGCTTCTGCAGCTATTTGACTGGCTAGTTCTCTAGTGGGGCAGAGAATAAGAACATATACCGGAGGGACCTGTGCATTAACATTGCTACTTGTTGCCTTCAAAACTGCTTCAATTGCAGGAAGCTGTTTGTGTTTAGTGACAACATTAAAAAAGAACCTTAAATACCAAGATTTAGTTCAGAAGAGTGCCAAAGGAGTCATAATGTACCAAGAAACCTGCACTTTTGCCAGTGCCAGTTTTGGCTTTGACCAAAGCATCCTTGCCTGCACCAAATTGATTTAAAAATTCAATTGAAATAAGAATGTCATCTTCATAACATCAAACCACTCACATTGCTCAGAAAACCACTTTGGAAACATACATGAGAATATAATAGAAAAGTAGTACACCATGGAACAAGAGCCATCTCCTCCACCTTAACAGGATCCTTAACTATGTCTCAACAAGTCAGATGCATAAACAGCAAAGATGCCTCACAACCTTACTCTCTCCCTCTCGTACACTTAATACTTGTCCACCTTAACAAGGGGGTCCTTACCCATGTCTCAACAAGATGCCCAAATATTACGCGGTTCTGTTCTTTTTCTTATAATACCATAAAACACATGAATCTGAAATGAAAATTGAACATAGCTACATACCCTCAAGACAAACAGACAGAGTAGCCTCCTGCACCCTAGTCATTCGAACATAACCTGCTGCTGTAAGTGCCTTAATAGTCAACGGAGATATACGGGACTCGTCAAATCTGGACAAAATACACCACATGTTGATACCCGAATTTTGGCGCCATTTTTTTAAAATCAATTTTAGCATCTCTGTCATTTACTTAATTTACTATCATTTTTAGTTGATCTACAGTCATTAGCATTTTTAAGTGTCTCATCGCATTTTAGCATCATCGTTAGCATCGTCAGCTTTCGAAGTCGCATTTTTAATTTTCCGTCACGTATTTTCATTATTATTGTCATTATTATTTTTAGCCCTAAAAATTACATTTTTAATTATCCGGCAGCCGTTTGCTAGTTTTTTCTTCGTTTTAGGTCATCACATGAATTTTAGGATTTTTAATATTTTAGTGCATTTTTTAGTATTTTTATTATTTGCGTTCGAGTTTTTATTGGACCCGAGTAAGTTCGCTCGGAAAATAGCTTGACTTTGAAATGTTTTCCATCAACTAGTTGCTAGCTTTTTTTCTGCTCACAACGGTCTACAGCGTTTAGTGTAATTTTTGGCGTAACGTCAGTATTTTTCCGTCCGAACATTTCACGTTTTGAACGAGAAAATAAACACGTTAAACGGAAAATTTTCATTATTCGCTGTAGACGGTCAAACCCGTCGTATTTTTCTCTACGCGCTAGCACCTTTAGCTCGAAAATTCAGAACGTTCGTTCGCGAAAATAGATCGAGCCCATATTAATTATTTAAACATTTTTTCTCCTTTCTTTTTAATCAACCGTTGGATTGGTTGACTAGTCCCTTAGTCAACCATCCAACGGTCATGGATTTAAAAGCAACATCCCTCCTCTTTTCTTTCCAGCAAGCATTTTTCTCTTCCAAATCCGAATGCCCTCGTCTAAATTCGAGAATCAACTACGTCACTACTTCTACAAGGAAGCAACGTCACCGTGCCTAGTCACTCTCACTCGCCCCTCGTCACCCTCGACCACACGCGCCTTATTCACCACACATTCGTCCAACCTCCTCCTATAAATACCCTGCCCTTCACCCTTCAAAAAACAGGCATGAAGACACCCTTTCATCCTCAACATCAGTCCAAGCAAAAGGAAGCAAGCACTGTAAGTTTTTCAAGCTTTCTCTCTCTAGCTTCTCTCTTTAAATTTTCATTTTCCGTCTTAATCAATCAATAAATTGCTCAAATCAGTTTTAAGCACTTAGTTTTCAAGTGATGAACGTTTGGCTTGCTTCAATTTAAACGCTTGGTGACTTGTGTAATTAATTACGAATTTTTGGGTTTAATGCATATATATATATATATATTCAAGTGCCAAATTGCACTTCGTTCATGGATGAAATGGCCTAATTTTTGCGGGGTTTTGGTCGCGATTCACTCATGCTGCTTCGTGACGTCTTTTTGTGGGGTTTGGTGGCCGGAGATCCCCCTTGTCGCCGGCCATGGTGGCCGGCGCAAGGAAGAAGAAGAATAGTAGCGTGGCTACTGTTCTTGAAGAAGCAAGGTGACGGGCTTGCCAAGCCCGTCCTTTCTTTCTTCTTTAAAATGCAAGATGGGCCTTGGCTTAAGCCAAGCCCATCTGTTCCCTTTTAAGTCATGGGCCTAGGATTTATTCCTAGCCCATTTTTAAAATTCAGCATGCACATGGGCCCAGCCCATTAAAGTTTCGTCAATTGTTCGAGTTCCTTTGTCATGTTTAGTTAAAAGCTCGTATGCCATATTTAGTTAATAGGTCGTATACAATATTTAATTTATGTCATATGTCATGTTTAATTAATTATTTATTTACTTGTTTAAATTTAAATGCATGTTCATTTGCTTTACTTTTATTCATTGTTTTAATTATCTTCCAACGATTACTAACATCGATTTCGCAGGCACCAAAAAGTCATCAACTCTTTAATTTTTCGTCAAGTCAGCATTTAATTTTCGTATGCGTTAAATAAATCATTTCTCGCATGCAACCAACTCAGCATTTAATTTTCGTATGCGTTAAATAAATCATTTCTCGCATGCAATCAACTCTGCATTTAATTTTCGTATGCGTTAAATTCATCATTTCTCTCATGCAATCAAAACAACATTTAATTTTCGTACGCGTTAAATAAATCATTTCTCGCATGCAATCAACTCAACATTCAATTTTCGTACGCGTTAAATAAATCATTTCTCGCATGCAATCAACTCAGCATTTAATTTTCGTATGCGTCAAATCCATCATTTCTCGCATGCAACCAACTGTCATCATCTGAATTTTCGCATACCTCAAATCGTCATTTAAATTTCTTGCAAATCAAACTATCAGCATTTAAATTCTCGTATGAATCAACTCAGCATTTAATTCTCGTATGCGTCAAATAAATCATTTCTCGCATGCAATCAACTCCGCATTTAAATTTCGTATGTGTTAAATAAATCATTTTTCGCATGCAATCAACTCAGCATTCAATTCTCGTATGCGTTAAATCCATCATTTCTCGCATACAATCAACTGTCATCATTTATTTTCATGCACTTATCAAACTCAGCATTTAATTCTCGTATGCGTGAAATCTATCATTTTACGTATGCAACCAACTGTCATTTAAATTTTTGCACTCATAAAATTGCTTATTTATTTCTCAAGCTATCGCTAACACTCTCACTTTGTAGGTTTTAATTTCAAGCTTCGCTCGAAAGTACGCCTTTCGATTCCTTTTTATTTATTCAACGCTTTTTGTAAATATCAATCGTACGCATGATATATAGAACTGCTAGAACTAAAATCAACCCACATGAACAACGTGTTTAAAGAGTTGCTTAAAATGCCATGCTCATGTGATTTTAAATTCTTGCATATATTGATTGCATGTACATGGGGACTTTCGATCCCACATCAGTTTTTTCACTTCAAAATCTATCATTTAAATCTGTACTCTGTTAGCAATCCACGATAGGATCACGTAGTAATTAATCATGCATGACCCGATGATGAAATAAGAGGGCGCTCATTCAGTCTTACGAAAAATTCAGTCCCATCACTACGGTCATGAATAATCGATCGGTTCAACGATCAGTTATTCATGAACGGTCCCGATTGTGGAAAGGACTAAAGTGACGATTCCTCTGAGGGCCCCCTTTTTCAAAACGCATTTTATCAAATACCTTTTTTAACACCTCTCTCATCAACCGGTAACCATTTCGGATGTGACTCGAGTGCCTAACACCTTCCCGAGACCATAATAATTCCCCGAACCTTTGTCTGGGGTCCAGACCCTTTTTTTTGTGCCTTTAGTTTTTTTACTTATTATATTTCTTATGCCATGACGATTAAGGTTCCCTAAACCTAGCAACCAAATTAGGGTGGCGACTTCATTGCATGCTACTGGGCGTCCTTTTACGCCGAGCATCTGAAGGTCTCAAATTTCGTTGCACACTCGCGAATTACCTTTTCGTAATTTTCGTGGGGCGCGACACCACAAAATTACCAACAACATATAAAATCGTAACAAGACAGAAAATACAATTGAAGAAACTACTTTCAAACAAGAGAAATAGCACATATAAGCAAAACTGTCTCTCCACGAATAGATAAAATATACTATAAATTAAGAGCAATGCTAGGTGGGTTGAGGAGTAAATGTGAGGGGCATTTTTGTAAATTTTGGCCTAAAAAACATTTCCGATAAATTAAAACTCTCTTCCAAAACGAGATCATATTAAAATTAAAATAGCAAGAACTTCATTCCTTTTCCAAAGGGGGAAAGAAAGACCATAGCTACTAAACTTCTCTCTCTGGAAATGAATGGCTATCTAAACTTAACCAAATGAAATTGCATTAGCTATAATATAGTAACTGATGAGATCATGAGACAACAATAAAAAAGATTAGTGAAATGGAGAAGCATTTCTAATATTTTCTGGCGCACGAAAAGGGACTTAGCTATAGTACCTTGAATGGGAAATAAGTGGGTGGCCAGAACTTTGTTTATTCTTGAAAGGAATCGCCGGAGATGGTGTTGTGCAACGGCAGAAAGAAAATGCGTACGCGGTGAATAGAAAGGTGGAGTTGAGGGGTTTGCTATCGCTACTGAAGTTAATCAAACGACTTGTAACCCAGCTCTATGTTCTTTCTTTCATTTTTTTCTTTTCAAGCATAGGCAAAGGGGAGAAGGCACCCGGAGGTCCCCACGGTTATTATTTTCATTTTAGTTGGTCCCCAAAATGATTTTTGGTTCCCACGGTTACCTGGCGTTAGGGCCGTTAGTCACTCAGGTCCCCGCCATCAAATTCGACACTAACGGCCGTTAACTCCAAATTTTTTATTATTAAAACTGAAAAAGCAACTAACAGGGGCCCCACGTGTCAGATTTTATAAAAAAAACTAAAAATTAACAACAAAAAAATAGATAAAACACAAACATTTCTTCTGCAAAAATGCCTTGTTAATTTGAGCTTTTTTTTATTTTTTGAAATAATTAATAAAATTATTATTTTTAGTTTTTTTTATAAAATCTGACACGTGGGCCCCTGTCAGTTGCTTTTTCAGTTTTAATAATAAAAAATTCAGAGTTAGTGTCCGTTAGTGTCGAATTTGACGGCGGGGACCTGGAGTGACTAACGGCCCTAACGCCAGGGACCCGTGGGAACCAAAAACCGTTTTGGGGACCAACTAAAATGAAAATAATAACCGTGGGGACCCACGGGTGCCTTCTCCCTAGACAAAGCCCAATTCTCTGTTAAACTACACGTCTGAATTTTCCTATTTTCTAAAAAAAAATAAAAAAATTCCTATATTACTATTTTATCTCAAATAATTTAGTTTCTTTTAGTATACTTATTAAACTAATTTATTCTCAAATCATGTGGACACTACAATTAAAGAGTATCATGGGTTAATAGACAGACGAAATAAAATGATGTAATGAGATTTGTTGATAAAGAAGTGCAAAATAGAATTACTCAGTTTCAATCTAATTAAATATAATTAGTAATTTATTATAAAAATAAAGTGCTAAAAATAACTAAATTTTATTTCTTTTCCACGTTGTCATAAATAAATATTAAAATTTTCTTTATTTTTTCTTATATATAAAAAATGCAGCCATAGAAAGATTTGTTTTTAGAAATTTCCTTCATCTCCTTTCTTTTCCTTTCCTTTCCTTTCCCTTATTAAATTTCCACTCTTTTCCTTCGTATATTTTAGTTTCCATATAGAGCATTAGGGGTTTTAGGGAGGAGAGAGGGCTGATTGAAGGGTAGAGAGAAAGGGTTTAACAGTTTTGTCCCTTCTTCAAAGTTCCCACCAAGTTCAGAGTGAATCGGGACCGCACCCAATTAGCTCAAATTACTGATTTATTTTTTTAACTGTTAGTAAAGAATCAGACGGAACTATCCAGTAAAATTTCAGTTTAGTTTGGTTTAGCTCAAAAACCAATCAAACCGGCTGGATGAAAAGTTGTCTTCTATTCTTCTTTTCCTATATAAATAAATAAATAAAGATATAAAAGGAGTTGGGAGATATTCATTTCCTTTTTTCCTAATTTGGGTTTTCCTTGCTATAGGGTTGCAGTTGTAACAGAAGGCATATATAATATAGGTAATGGATTTAAGATATGTGAATGTCTTGTTAAGGATATATTGTGATATATCTGATTGGGCTGCTCGGATATAAAAAAAACTAACTTAATTGAGTTTGCATAATTGAGTTTAAAAAAAAGGACATGCTAGTAATGAGCCTGTTCATCCGAAAAATGGGTCTGTACTGATGTTCTTTCTGAATTTGTTGAGTTTATTTTGTCAAAACGAGTCGTTAGTAGTTAAACGACTCCATTTTAATGTTAAACACTTTGTCTAGTATTTTTTAAAATAATACTTTTATTACCAGTTTATAAACAATAACCTAATATTGATAACGATATTTTAGTATAATAAATTTTTACATTTTATGATACAAAACATAAAAATTTAAAATGACTAAATATTAATAAATAATAAGTATTAATATATTGAAATGTAGTGAATACGCTTAATAAATATCCAACACATATCAAGAAGTATCAAGTAAGTATAAATATTAAAATATCGAATATGACTTACGAGCCTAACATATACACGTGAATTTTTTTTCAAGTATAATCGTGCTTTATAGGATGATAAAATTAGATCACTTATATTTAAAGCTTTAAAATTACATTGAACAAAACAATAGTTAATTAGTTATACTCATTTAATACGTAATACATTAATACAATTTAAATTAAAATCTTAAACCTCTAAAAAATTAACTCAAGTAAATAATGATATTGAAATATATATACCCTAAATCTAAATCATAAATGTCCATTAACCATTATACAAATTTATTATTTTAATTGCCGTCTAATTAGTAATTATATTTTTTATGACAATTGACATGATTCTTTTTTACAACAATATAATTTTTTTTATTAAATAAAATACTGAACAATAAACATACATCCATAATATAACTTAATAATTATAAATTAAAGTAATGATTAATGGTAATATTACTAATATATATTATATTATTAGTAATTTTTTTTAATAAGCAGAGATTATATTAGAAACCTGCCATGAAGATCATGACGAACATAACAAAAGTCAGCTGTCCAAGCTAGGCAGCACAAGCAGAAAACGAAACCAACAAACTAAGAAAGCAAGAAAGATAAACCTCCGGGCTCAGGAAACAACAACCTGACTACTAAAAAGCCAATCCGGAGTCTGCATCATATCAGCTAGACTGAAAGCAAATGAATGATCCTTACTCTTCAGCCACCAATGCCATAAGGAGAATATCATATTCACACACTGCCATTATGTTACCTCTTTCTGCCTAAAGACCTTCGCATTCCGGCGTTTCCACAGGGACCAAATCACCGCGTAGAACAGAGTTGCCCATTGCCTGCTAGAGAGCTTGTCGTGGCTTGGAAGATAATGTCCCCAAGATCTCCAAAGTCCCTCGAGATCACGAGGTTGGCACCAAACCACCCGAAGCCAACGCATGATCAACTCCCAAACCCTCCTGCCCACCGCACATCCTAGGAAGAGATGAGTAGCATCTTCCGAGCTGTTATTACACATTGGATAGCTATTCTGATCTTCCGTGATCATGTTACGTCTCTCTAAGAACGTCCTGGTCACTATTCTTCCCCTCAAAGATAGCCACAAGAAAAACTCAACCCTAAACAGAACCAGCCCCATTGATCGTCAGTCAAATAGAGATTTATAGTGCCTGAAAATGTGTGTGCACAAGAGATATAGTGTACAGTGGTAGTCAGGGTCGAACACAGGGATTGTGAGAGACTGATCTAAGGTCTTGAATGAATTCGGGGGAGAAAAGCACGAAGAGTAACAATCAAGGGGGGGGGGGGGGGGGGGGGGAGGGTTTACTTGGCTAAACAAGTTAGCCAAGGCAGATTTGGGAGCTAACAATTTTATCTAAGAAAGCAAGGTTCGGGGTCTCGAATGTCACGTTCGAGGTCCCGAATGGTAAAGTAAAGCAACTTAATAAATCGGTCCAGAAATATCAAAACGAAAGTAATAAACTCAAACAATCAGAGGGAGAATGATTCTTAGCAAAGGCATTCTTGGGTTGCATTCGGGGGCTCGATCGTCATCAGCACTAAAATATTCCATTCGAGACATCATAGAAATGACATAGGGACCAGATTCCTCGAATATCCCCTACTTTTCTCTTAAGAGAAACTACCCCCCGTTTCCACATATGAGGTAGTCTTGACAGTCCACCATCCCTCCAGGCACGAATGCGGGAGGGCCATACTCAAACTGCCCATGAAGCTAAGAAAAGACAGATCTAGAGCTAAGGGTCCCTCAGTTTGTCAGGCTCATGACCCCGCTCTAATCAACTACCCATCCTATCAATTCGAGACCACTTTGACACAGTCAAGACTAAACAGATGCCTACTTGGTTCATGTAATTTTCCTTCCGTATTCACCACACGAATGGCAGCATTCACATAAGATAATTATCAGTTGATCAAGCCTCAAATTATATCATGCAAAGATGTAATTAAAACGATGGATAATTGAATATAACATCAAGAATGTATTAAGCACATGAAGGCCTCGAATCTGCCCTTGCAACCCTTGAACCACCCTTGCTAAGAACTAATGATTTAGCTACTCATACTTGAAGATGAACAATTAATAATTGAAGAAAGCATAATAGACAAGTAAAGAGATTAGGGGAAGAAAACTTTGTTACTAAATTCCGTTTGAAGCCCGGCGGCAAGTTTGGAGATGAGCTAACAAGAACTAGAGAGAGAAACTAGAGAGAGGTCTAAGAAAACTAGAACTAAATAAATTATACTAAGTGATAAAAAATGTAAGAGAAGGTAAGAGATGTCCTAAACTACTCTTAGATGCCCTTTATATAGTAGAGCTCTAAGCACAAAATATCTTCAGCCTAAAACTAGGGACAAAATGCATTAATTGAAAGCCTATAAAAATGGATCCATGCTCCTTAAAGCACAAAGCTGAAAAAGCATAAAGCTGTCTGATTTTTCCAGCTTTGGGCAGGTCTGGATTGGGCTCAAGGGCTGACTTGGTCAGGGCGGTAGATATTTGGTGGTCAGTGCAGACTGTAGGAACAGTGTCAGAAGAGGCACATGGAAGCTCTAGCGAGATGACACGTGGAAAAGTCATTCTTCGCCCTTCGGGGTCCCGAATGGGGAATCCGATTCGGGACCTTGAACGCTGCTTTGGACTCGGGACCTCGACTCTGGGTCTTGAAGCTCAAAACTTCACAAAATGCCCCAAAAATGCATCTTTTCGCATAAACTCCCATTTTAGGCCTAAATCTGCAAAAGTAATGAAAACGGGGGTAAATTAGCAGAATCATGCCTTAAATGGGTGAGAAAATAGGAAGAAAATTGTGCATAAAAATATGCTATCACCCATCCAACATGACCGAAGCAGGGGTATGGAATCGTACCTTGTTGCCTCCCATTTCTTATACCCTGAATGCACCGAGTATTTCCCGGTTTGTTTGAGATCCCAACGGAGCACATCCTGGTGGCCCCCCTACGCGGAGCAGGCAACCGATCACGTAAGCTCGCCCACTCCTCATTCTCCCACTCAAACAACCCGCGCCTCCACTCTCTATGCCACTCCCAGACCGTCCCTTCCCAATGGCCGAAATCCTTGACAGTCCCCTGCTGAGCTTTCTATAAATAGTACAGCCTCGGATGAAGCAAGGCCAACGGCTGTTTAGCAGCCCACGGATCCCACCAAAAGCTCGTGTCTTTGCCCTCTCCAAGCTTAAGCGTCAAGTGTTTAGTCCATAGGTCAAAAATATCACTACCCCGCCCACATAGTTGAATGATATCGCTCCAAATAGGAGACATATGTTTCTCACGCTCCTTCCATAGGTCGCCAATAGACCTCAAATTATATTGCTTAGAACTATCTCGGCCCATAACTTACCGTTGCCCTGAACCACCTCCCAAGCCCATTTGAAGAGTAACGTCACGTTCCTGTCTTGCAATCTCCCTATTCCCAGCCCCCCGTGTGTCGTAGATCTCGTCACTTCCTCCCACTTCACCTTGCTCAACCCTCTTTTATTGTCCTTCCCACTCCATAAAAATCGCCGCATCACACCCTCACATTGCTTGACCACCGCTCTAGGCACCCTGTAGATCGACATGTTATAGATGAGAATGCTAGCTAACGCCGATTTGATCAAAGTCACCCGTCCCCCCACAGACAGAAGATCACTGTCGCGCCCCACGAAAATTAACAGAGGAATGCTAATTCACGAGTGTGCAACGAAATTCGGGACCTTACAATGCTCAGCGTAAACAGACGCCTCGCAGCATGCAATGAAGTCGCCACCCTAATTTGGTTGCTAGGTTTAGGGAACCTTAATCGTCATAGCATAGGAAATATAATAAGTAAAAAAACTAAAGGCACAAAAAGGGGGTCTGGACCCCAGACAAAGGTTCGGGGTCGTATTATGGTCTCGGGAAGGTGTTAGGCACCCGAGTCACATCCGAAAACGGTTACCGGTTGATGAGAGAGGTGTTTAAAAGATGTTTGATAAAATACGTTTTGAAAAGAGGGCCCTCAGAGGAATCGTCACTTTGGTCTTATCTATGATCGTAAGCGTTCAGGAATAATTAAGACGTCTTTCTGACGGGGTTACCGTTTATCAAGACCAATTGATTATTCCTGATCGTAACGTGATGGGACTGAAATTTCCGTAAGACTGAATGAGCGCCCTCTTATTTCATCATCGGGCCATGCATGCTTAGATTAATTACTACGTGATCCTAACATGGATTTCTAACAGAATACCACTTTAAATGATGGATTTAAAACGATAGTTTGTTGTGGGATCGAAAGTCCCCATGTACATGCAGTCAATATAAGCAAGAATTAAAATCACATGAACGCGGCATTTCAAGAAAGTCTTTAAACACATTGTGCATGTGGGTTGATTTTAATTCTAGCAGTTCTATATATCATGCATACAGTTGATATTTGCAGAAAGCATCGAATAAATAAAAAGGAATCGAACGGCGTACTTTCGAGCGAAGCTTGAATTTTAAAACCTACAAAATGAGAGTATTAGTGATAGCTCGAGAAATAAATGAACAATTTATGGGTGCAAGAATTTAAATTACAGTTGATTGTACACGAGATATGATGGATTTCACGTATACGAAAATGAGATGCTGAGTTTGGTTGTATGCGAAAAATGATTGATTTTAAGCATACGAGAATTTATTGCTAGGTGATTACATACGAAAAATGATGGATTTTTCGTATGTGAGAATTTAAATGTTGTTGATTGCATGCGAAAAATGATGGATTTTAAGCATGTGAGAATTAAAATGCTAGTTGATTTCATGCGAAAAATGATGGATTTTAAGCATGTGAGAATTTAAACGCGAGGTTGATTGCATGCGAAAAATGCTTAATTTTACGCATACGAAAATGAAATGCTGTCTTGATTGCATGCGAAAAATGATGGATTTTACGCATACGAGAATTTAAATGCGAGGTTGATTGCATGCGAAAAATGATTAATTTTACGCATACGAAAATGAAATGTTGTTTTGATTGCATGCGAAAAATGATGGATTTAATGCATATGAAAATTAAATGCTGAGTTGATAAGTGCAGGGGATTAAAAGAGTTGATGATTTTAAAACAGTTGATGATTTGCAGAAATTTTAATGATTGATACTGCAGAAGATTAAAGCAATTGATATTGCAGAAATTTAAAGCAGTTGATATTGCGGAAAATAAACAATTGATATTGCGACCGACCATTTAGGCGATATTGAATTTAAATTGCTGAAATTTAAAGTGCGGAAAATTAAACAGTTGATAAGTGCGACCGACCATGCAGGCGGTATTGAATTTAAATTGCCGAAAGTAAATTGCGGAAAATTAAAGTGCGGAAAATTAAACAGTTGATAAGTGCGACCGACCATGTAGGCAGTATTGAATTTAAATTGCCGAAAGTAAATTGCAGAATTTAAAGTGCGGAATTTAAACAGTTGATAAGTGCGACCGTCCATGTAGGCGGTATTGAATTTAAATTGCCGAAAGTAAATTGCAGAATTTAAAGTGCGGAATTTAAACAGTTGATAAGTGCGACCGACCATGTAGGCGGTATTGAATTTAAATTGCCGAAAGTAAATTGCAGAATTTAAAGTGCGGAATTTAAACAGTTGATAAGTTGCGGAAGGATTTCCAGCAGTGTGCGAAAAATTAAAGCAGTTGAATATTTACGAAAATTAAAATGCGACCGACCATATAGGCGGTATAAGAAATGATTGAAATTAAATGGTTAGATATAAGTGACTGAGGTTAGATAATATGACAATCAATATCACGATAAAGAATGAGCAATTCACGTATAAAAGCAATTCAAGAAACAACTTGTTAAAAATTAAGCATATGAAATATTTTACGAAAAAAGTGAATTAAATAATTCATGTATAAAACATACGAAAAATAACACGTAACATGAAAAATAAATATATGAAACATGCGAGCATCTTACGTAAAAAATGGCGACTCGAAAACCCGGAAAAATGCAAATGGGCTGGGCTTGACTTGGAAATTTGAAAGAAATGGGCCAGGAATTGTTCCTGGCCCAATAGGTAATTCATTTAAGTGGTGATGGGCCAAGCCCATCACCTTTCTTCCCTCTCACCCGAAGGGCCATGAGGCCCGTATTGCTTCATCTTCTTCCTCACGTCGCCGGCGCCACTGCCGGCGACGGAGGTCACGAACCAGGCGTCCGATTCGCCTGGTTCTTGGCCCAAACTGACCGTCTCCCCTCCCTCAATACAGAAACTCAATCACAGCAGTAAAACGGGCCCAAAACAGTGACATTTTTTGGAGAAAACCGAAAGATGCATTTTTACGTTTATTAACGAAACAATTAAACTAAGCCACGATAATTCAAACGAATGTTAGCATGGTGAAATTAGGTTGACACTCAAGCAATTAGAACACGTTTGAGAAGTTAAATGGTCATCGAAGTCAAGAACAAAAATTAGAGAGAGAAACCGTAAGTGAGAGAGAGAGAGAAGCTTACCGTGGTTTGTCTCGAGAGGAAAGGATTGCGCAAGGAAGGGCTCAAATGCTCGTGAATTGGACCGGAAAATAGAGAGGGAGTAGTGTGGTTTTTTTTGGTGAAAATTCGGCCCCGTGAACGTTGTGAATGACGACTATTTATAGCCGAAGGAACCGCGTGGTGGCCGGACGCGGGCGGCGCGTGGAGGAGCTAGGGGAGGCTACGGCTAGCCGTGATGATGGCGGAGGGACAAGAGCTACGGGAGCAGTTGGCTTGGGCGAGGGCTGCTCCGCTGCGTGTTGCTTGGCACTGTGCATGTGCATTATGCACATTAATTCAAGGGCCATTGATTTGGTTGACTTTCGTCGGTTGACCAGATCAATGGCCATGATCAAATGGCCTTTCATCTGATTTAAATGGCCTCGAGCCGGTTCCGGCGAGCAAACGTTTCGACTTTTCGAGCCGAAGGTACTGACGCGTAGAGAAAAATACGACGGTTTTAACCGTCTACAGCGAACGATGAGAACTTCTCGTTTAATGTGTTTATTTTAGTGTTCAAAGACGCGAAACGCGGGAACGAAAAAAATAAAGCGTTACACCGAAAATTACGCGAAACGCTGTAGACTGTTGCGACCGGAAATAAATCTAGCAACTAGTTGATGGAAAACATTTTAAAGTCGAGCTATTGTCCGAGCAGACTTACTCGGGTCCAATAAAAGCTCGAATAAAAATAATAATAAAATAATAAAAATACTAAAAAATGTGCGAAAATATGAAAAATCCTAAAATTCATGTGATGACCTAAAACAAAGAAAAAATTAAGAAACGACTGCCAGATAATTAAAAATGTGATTTTTAAGGCTAAAAATAATATTGACAATAATAATGAAAATATGTGCCGAAAAATTAAAAATGCGATTTCGAAAGCTGACGACACTAATGATGATGCTAAAATGAAACGAAACACCTAAAAATGTTGGCGACCGTAAATTGACTGAAAATGACTGTAAATTAACTAAATAACAGAAATGCTAAAATTAAATAAAAATGGCGTCAAAATTCGGGTATCAACAGTTGCCCCCTCTTTACTGTCTTATCGAAGTATTTGATAAGCAGTAAAGACAGTTGCCCCTAGATATCCGAATTTTGGCGACACGGCAGGTCTTACCTCAAACTTACAGTGATGAGGTCGCTCTGGGAGGAGGTAGTTGCTTGATGTCGCTCTGGGAGGAGGAGATTGATTGATGCTGTTACTGGGGATACCAGGTGCTTGCTTGACGTCACTCTGGGAGGAGATAGGTTGTTGATCCGGCAAAGACGTAAACTTAGATCTGCTCGGGTATTGAGAGGCGCATAAGTTGCAGGGAATGTAAATGACAACTACTCTACCGGGGACGGAAAGTAATTTTACGAAAATGTAAACGGCAGCCCCACTGGGGGGATGATCACTTGACATGTGACTGATGTTGCTTCGGAAGATAGTGCGCGATTCGCAGAAGTATGAATGATTTGTCCTAATGATGTCACTCTAGGAGAAGGAAAATAATTATGCAGAAATGTAGAATTGTATGAATGATGTTGCTCTGGGAGGGGAAGAAATGCTAAGGTTGAAAAAGGTAGAACTACGCTATGCTATCACTCTGGGAGGAGAAGAAATGCTACGCGGGAAACTAAATGCTGTCACTCTGGGAGGAGGAGAAACGCTACGCTGGAAACTAAATGCTGTCACTCTGGGAGGAGCAGAAATGCTAACGCTGAAACTAAATGCTGTCACTCTGGGAGGAGAAGAAATGCTAATGCTGAAACTAAATGCTGTCACTCTGGGAGGAGAAGAAATGCTACGCTGAAAACTAAATGCTGTCAATTCCCGTAAGAGAAAGCGCGAGATGCGGAAATTAAACTAAGGTCGCTCTGGGAGGAGAAGAATGCTAAGTGCTGTGGCTCTGGGAGGAGAAGAATGCTAAGGCAGAAAATTTAAACAACGCCGATTCCCGTAGGAGAAGGCGCGAGATGCAGAAATTAAACTAAAGTCGCTCTGGGAGGAGAAGAATGCTAAGTGTTGTCGCTCTGGGAGGAGAAGAATGCTAAATGCTGTCGCTCTGGGAGGAGGAGAATGCTAAATGCTGTCGCTCTGGGAGGAGGAGAATGCTAAATGCTGTCGCTCTGGGAGGAGGAGAATGCTAAATGCTGTCGCTCTGGGAGGAGGAGAATGCTAAATGCTGTCGCTCTGGGAGGAGAAGAATGCTAAATGTTGTCGCTCTGGGAGGAGGAGATGCTAATGCTAAAGACTAAACTATGATGTCACTCTGGGAGGAGAAGAAAGCTATCGCCAGCGGCCTTGATACGAACCTAGAATGCGTCTGCGTCCTGCTCAGGAGGTAACGACCCCAAGGACAAGACTTTCCCACGATTTGCAGCCGTAAGCAGTCCTCACCTGATATTAGTGTTTGCACTCACGCTCTGAAACAAGGCTAAGTGTTTTACACTCATAAAGATGCAACTAACATGATACATAATTTACAGTTCGCAATGTCAATCCGAGTGAATAGACTTCAAATGAAGATGCACATGCATGGGCATTCTAATAATCGATGGGACTTTTACGGAAAAGAATGAAAGGACATGAAACGTCCGGAAATGAGTTTGTTTTAAAAAAGGTTGCTTTGCTGGAAGGTTTTTGATGACTGATGCTTTGCTGATGAGGGCGAGGTACGTGAGCCTTTTCGCTTTTCGCTGAGGATGCTTGCTTGACAGAGTGCGTAAGCTCTGGGATCCTTGCTAGGGGGTGCTTTTTGTTCGGCCTGGGGCCCTTTTCTTGAGTCCTCATTGGGGAGTGTCGTCGCTGTTCTTTTTGCGACTCACTACTTGAGTTGGCGTGGGGCCCCTTTCTGCTTGCTTTGAGGTTTCTTGAGTTGGCGTTGGGCCTCTTTTGCTTGACTTTACTGGGGAAGGATACTTTGAGATTTCTCGAGTTGGCCTTGGGCTTTTCTACTCGAGTTCACTGGGGAAAGTTGTCTTCGAGATTTTCTCGAATTGAGTTGTCCCCGGGCTGTGCTTGCTTTGTCTCTCCGACTGTTTGTATTCTTCGAATGTCTCTGAGCATTTCTCTCTTCTTCTTCTTTTTCCCCTCTCTCCTTTTTTTTTTCCTCATTTCCCCTTTTTTTTTTTTATTTTATATATCCCTCCCCTTTTTGATTTGATTTGAAAATGCAACAGAGCAGAGCAAGCACAACCTTTGTCTTGATCTCTTCCCCTTCTGTCTTGAGGCCTCGGCCTTCGTCGTTGCTGCTTCTTCGGTGATAGTCCTTAGCGATCTCTTGGTGACCTTTTCCGTCTCCTTCATCGTGAATTTGAACTTGGCGTGCTTTTGCTTCCGGCTGGCAATTTTAGCTGAAACTGCTCTTTGGCTCCCGGGGTATGAGTGATATTGACGGTTTGGGGGGAGTGATGACATATATAGTGGAAAGAGGGAAGAAACGAAAAAAGTGGAGAAAATCATAAAAGTCCCACGTCATTTTATAGCTATCCCATGTCTAATGGCGCATGTACCCTGGATATTATGCGAACTCAACTAGTATCTAGTCAGGCCCTTACACTCATGAAGGATAAGACGTGATGGCTCAAAGATGCTTACCGGGATTTGTTTGTGACTGCTTACGTCGGAGCAAACCGCGGATATAAGAGCAAACAAGTAATATCATGCATGGCACGTAATTTGGATAGATGCTGGAGTTAACAGAGGGATTAAATATTCCTAACCTATGCTGTGCATGAAAATGCTTATGAGAGTAGTATGCTTTTGTTTGAGCCGGGCTAAAGAGGGATTTTTGATTGATTTTTGATTTTTGATTGATTGATGATTTGATTGCCGGATGGTTTGATTACTAGACGTTTGATTGCTGGATGTTTGATTGCTAGATGGTTTGATGGCCAGATGTTTGATTGCTAGATGGTTTGATGGCCAGATGTTTGATTGCTGGATGTTTGATTGCTAGATGGTTTGATGGCCAGATCTTTGATTGCTAGATGGTTTGATGGCCAGATCTTTGATTGCTAGATGGTTTGATGGCCAGATGTTTGATTGCTGGATGTTTGATGGCCAGATGTTTGATTGCTGGATGTTTGATGGCCAGATGTTTGATTGCTAGATGTTTTGATTGCTAGACGTTTGATTGCTAGAATGTGGGGGACGACTTATTTGCAACGTTCTAACGAGGACCTAAGGTTGCCCCCCAGTGGGCCAGACGACCGTACTCGACTTAAAGCTAATCAAAGCGAGCAAGAATAAAAACAAATTTAAATAAAGGGAAAAGAAAGAGGGACTCCCCTGAACCGCGCAGCGGGTCTGCGCGGGCGTCTTCCACAAGCTCCCTGCGGATGACAGCGAGATGCTTCCCGTCCCTATGAGATGCAGAGGGGAAAACGGAAAGGGAAATTAATTTGAAAACAAAAATGAGATAAGTTCAGGGATTCTCCCTTCCTTTAACTCGACTTTTCGAGGGTTCCCATGACGTGGTCCTAATCCTGGGACGTTTTGCTTTGATGGGCTGATTGGTTTCTTTTTCAGCTGCTTTGCGGGAACCGCCGATCTGCGCCGTAGTGAGGACGAGATCCGTATTTTGTCCGTTCGCTTACCAGTCTCGGCTGGATCTACGTTGATTGGCTTCTTGATTGCTTGGGGATAAAGGGAAAAACCCTTTGTCTCCAAAATGTGCAGCGGGGCTGCAAAGGCGTATGCTTACCGTTCTTATGCAGGCAACAAATGGGGGTAACCCGGTTCCTGAAACAGACAAAGTGATGACAAATGAGGAGTAAATGCAAGACAATTTTCAGCAAAAGTAATGCGATGGGTAAGTTTTTGAGCTCTCCCTTTTAGACGGGCCATCCGTGGGTCACTGCAGCGTGACTGGCATCGGATGTCGGTTGATGATGGCTTTGCTTTTAGATGCTTTGTCGCAGCTCCTGCCTCGGCTTGGGTGATGCGGGCAGCCTGGCCGTCCTCAACTAAAGGGTTGACCTTCACCGTGTTAATTGTGGTGCGGACGTTGGGAAACCTCTCGAACAGGACCGCCTTAAGGATGTTGGTGGTGGTCCTAGGAGGATGGCTTTTTGTCGGGCTTTTTCCTGGAGTTGTTGCCTGCAAGGGTGCGCCGGGCGACCACGGTGTTTGTGGTGAGTCCCTCCGAATAGGTGAGCGGAGATGGGAGCCGATGTATGTTACTGTTCTGACAGCTCTGTTGACGTGAAATGACCTTTGTGACTTTGGTCCAGCATTCAGTCCTTTGATGCCGGTTGTCTACGATGCCGGTTGTGCTGGCAACACTGCGAGGAATAGAAATTTCACTTTAGATGGTGATGGTTTAAAATCTTTCCTGATTTGCTCTTGAAGGGGGCCTGCTGCGACGCTTCAATCAGCTGCTACGAGCGGGAGCTCCCTGGTCTCCTCATGATGACCAGATGAAGTTTGAGACCTTACGTCCCTGCAAAACTTAAAATTGATTAGTGGCGTTAGTCTAAGTGGCACGTCTAACGTCTCGAGCTACTCCTGGGAAGCCATCCATGCCATGCCTCCTTTGTCATCTCACAAGTTAAGGAAAAGGATAACAAAATTTTAAAATAATGCATTTTCTGAAAAAAAGACTTGTTTTATTAATTTCAGGACAAATGTTTGTACTAGATTGTCATGATAAAACCCTATGCCTTGGGTCTGACCGAACACTCTGTTCGCTATGTTTAGGCGAAGTATCTCCTGACTGCATCAGCATTTACCGGCCTCAGGAGATCGTCTCCATCCATGTTGGTTAGCATTAGGGCACCCCCTGAGAATGCACTTTTGACCAGATACGGGCCTTCGTACCTTGGGGCCCACTTTCCTTGACTGGCCTCCTGATGAGGGAGAATTTTCTTTAGCACTAAATCCCCAGCCTCGAACTTGCGAGGTCGCACTTTCTTGTTATAAGCGTTGACCATTCTTTGCTGATATAATTGCGCATGGCAGATAACGGCCAAGCGCTTTTCGGGAAGGAGGTTCAGCTGCTCGTACCTCACTCTCGCCCAATCAGATTCTTCTACTTCAGATTCTGCCAGGATTCTGAGAGAAGGAATTTCTACTTCGAGGGGAATTACGGCTTCCATGCCGTAAACTAATGCGTAGGGAGTTGCCCCTGTGGACGTACGGGTTGCTATCCGATAAGCATGCAGCGCGAAGGGAAGCATGTCATGCCAATCTTTGTGCGTGATCACCATCTTTTGGATGATCCTCTTCAGGTTCTTGTTTGCTGCTTCGACTGCGCCATTCATCTTTGGTCGATATGGTGACGAGTTCCGGTGCTTCACCTTCCAACGTTGGCAAAGATCGTCGATCATTCTTCCGTTGAGATTGGTGCCGTTGTCCGTGATGATGGTTTCTGGGACCCCATGACGGCAAATGATATTTCTCTCAATGAATCGCGTGGTGGTTTTCTGAGTGATGTTGGAGTAAGAGGTGGCCTCTACCCATTTGGTGAAATAGTCGATTGCTACGAGGATGAAGCGATGGCCATTAGAGGCTGTTGGATGAATTTGGCCGATGATGTCGATTCCCCACATTGCAAAAGGCCAAGGCGACGTCATGCTGAAGAGAGGGGCTGGAGGGACGTGGAGATGGTCCGCATAGATTTGACATTTGTGGCACCTCCGAAAATAGCTGATGCAATCTCGTTCGATGGTGAGCCAAAAATAACCTTGCCTCATTATCTGCCTGGCCATCATGTGTCCACTTGTGTGTGTGGAACAAACCCCTTCGTGGATCTCTGCTATGATTCTCTTTGCCTCGGTCATGGTGACGCAGCGAAGCAAAGCTCCATCAGCTCTCCTTTTATATATAACCTCGCCGTCGAGGTAGAAGTCTAGTGCTAAGCGTTGGAGGGTCTTTTTGCTAACCCGGCTTGCCCCCGGTGGGTACTCCCGGTTTCTGATGAACTGTACTAGGTCGTAGAACCATGGCTTGCCGTCAGGTTCTTCTTCTAAGGCTACGCAACACGCCGGATTTTCCTTTACTTCTACCCTCAAAGGCTGCAGCATTACTCCACACCCTAATTTGAACATTGATGCCAATGTGGCTAATGCGTCTGCGAAGCGATTCTTTTCTCTATCGACTCGGTCGAATTCGGTTTCCACGAATTCCCGGGTGAGTTGGGTGAGTAGTCTTTGATAAGGGATGAGCTTGGAATCCCGTGTCTGCCATAGATCCTGGGCTTGGTAGATAACGAGTGCTGAATCGCCGAAGATTCGGAGCTTCTTTACTTTTAAGTCGAGGGCTGCTGTCAGACCGCTGATGCACGCCTCATACTCGGCGACGTTATTGGTGCATGGGAAGTTCAATTTGCATGCTATAGGGAATTGCCGGCCATCTGGGGCTATGACCACGGCTCCCACTCCCTTGCCCGAGAGGTTCACCGCACCGTCGAAGAACATGGTCCACCAATCGTCTTCTCGGAGATTTTGTGACCTCATCTTTAATCATTATGATGTCCTCATCGGGGAAGTCGAAGCTCAACGACTCGTACTTGTCCGAGGCATGATCGGCCAAGTGATCGGCGAGGGCGCTTGCTTTAACCGCTTTCTGAGTCACATAGATGATCTCGTGCTCAGCTAATAAGACTTGCCATCTACAAATGCGACTTGACAGGTACGGCTTTTCGAAAATGTATTTCAAGGGGTCCATGCGAGAGATTAGCCAAGTCGTGTAATACAACATGTACTGCCGGAGCCTTCGGGCGCACCATGCTAGGGCGCAACAAGTTCGTTCCAACATAGAGTAACGCATCTCACATTCGTTGAATTTTTTGCTGAGGTAATAGATGGCTTGTTCACGCCTTCCGGACTCGTCGTGCTGTCCCAAAACGCAACCCATGGCGCTAGCCGTGACTGTCATATACATGAGCAAAGGCCGTCCTGGCGTCGGAGGAACTTGTACTGGCGGGTTTTACAGATACGTCTTGATTTTCTCGAAGGCTTCCTGGCAGTCTTCGTCCCATTCTGCATCTCCGTGCTTCCTTAGCATTTTAAACATCGGCTCGCAAGTAAGTGTTAACTGGCTGATAAAGCGAGCGATGTAGTTGATGCGCCCTAAAAAGCTTCTTACTTCCGTTTCGGTGCTGGGAGCGGGTAGCTCCTGAATGGCTTTTATCTTATCAGGATCCACTTCTATACCTTTGTTGCTGACGATGAATCCCAATAACTTCCCGGAAGTCACTCCGAAGGTACACTTAGCTGGGTTTAGCCGTAGCCGAAATTGCCTCAACCGTTCGAACACCTTCCTCAGGATGTCCACATGATCTTGCGTGCCGCGAGACTTGGCTATCATGTCGTCGACATATATTTCTAATTCTTTATGCATCATGTCGTGGAAAAGGGTGACGGCAGCACGTTGGTACGTGGCTCCTGCATTTTTTAATCCGAAGGGCATCACTTTGTAGCAGAAGGTTCCCCAGGGCATGATGAAGGTCGTCTTTTCACTGTCCTCGGGTGCCATCTTGATCTGATTGTACCCCGAGAATCCATCCATGAAAGAGAACATGTCATTTCTGGCGGCACTATCTACCAAGATGTCGATATGGGGAAGAGGGAAGTCGTCTTTAGGGCTAGCTCGATTGAGATCCCGAAAGTCTACGCACATACGAACCTTCCCATCTTTCTTAGGCACTGGCACTATGTTGGCGATCCATTCTGGGTACTCCGCAACTCTCAAAAAACCCGCGTCTAGTTGCTTGGTAACTTCTTCTTTGATTTTCAGAAGGATGTCTGGATGCATCCTCCGAAGTTTTTGCTTGACAGGCTTAAACTCAGGTTTTAACGGAATACGATGCTCAACTATCCCGGGATCAAGACCTGGCATGTCGGCGTATGACCATGCGAATACATCGGAGTAGTCCTTGAGGAGAGAAATCCACCTTTCTCTCTGAGTCGTATCTAGGGTAGTTCCGATCTTGACCAGTTTTTGATTCTCGTTGCTTGCCCTCAAGTTTACTTCGTCCAATTCCTCCTGATGAAGGGTTATTTCCTTTTCTGAACTTTCTAGTAAACGGTTCAGTTCGTCGGAGACTTCGGCCTTGTCTTCGGTCGTAGCGATGATTTCTTCACCAGTAAAGACATAGGTTTTATCAAGACAATCCAAACTAACACTCATCCTGAAATTAAAAATGCGAAAAAAAGAGATGCGTAAAATGAAAATTTGCATATATATTGATTTTTAACAAAAGGGAACTGGAGTCCCTACAAAATGTTTTCGTAAGAAAACGTGCCAAAACATATATATATTTTTCAAAATGAGAAATTTACGGAGAGACATCCGGAAGCATGGTGATGGTCCAGTTGCCCACAGACTCCCCTGACTTCTTAACGAAAATGACTGAACCAGGCGACGATCCTTCTTCTCCTAGAGTGCAGATACGGAGGTCTGATACCCTGATTGGATTTTCATTGATGGTTTCAGCGGCGAAGGGGAACGTGGTTCGGATATGGGGAATCGGCATTTTGCCCCCTGGCGCAGAACGTCCAAATAGCTTAGCCAGCTGCTTTTCTTTCTTTTCTTGGGCGATCTTGGTGAAATCGGCCTTGCTGGGTTGGTACCCTAACCCAAATCGATCTCCGAAGCTCTTCGGAGGCGCCCAGCCTTTCGATCCTTATAACTCGACCCCGAGCCATTTTCCTAATTGGAAGCTTCCCTCTAGTGTTGACTTAGTGGTTGTTTCGGCTACCCCAGATTTTGAGGCTTCGCAAACGGGGGATCCCTCCTCAATCCAACCCGCGTTGACGATTTCAAAGGCTTGGAAGGAACTCTCCAGGGTTTTGGTAGTTTCGATGTAAGGCACGGATGCATGCTTGGCCAAGATCAAGGCTTCTTCGGACTTTATCGTGATGAGGGCATTGTCTTTGACGTATTTGAGGCACTGATGCAAGGAAGAGGGGACGGCTCCCGCTGAATGGATCCAAGGCCGTCCTAGAAGCATGCTATAAGCGGGTTGGATTTCCATGATCTGGAATGTCAAGATAAAAGGGTGGGGCCCGATGACCATATCCAACTCAATGTTCCCGATGATCTCTCGAGTGGTGCCATCGAAAGCCCTAGCCATCATTCCGCTAGGTTTTATGAGGGAGGAATCGACCGGCAGCTGTTCAAGGACATGCCTGGGAATGACATTAAGTGCGGACCCATTGTCGATTAGGGCCTTTGCTATGACGTGTCCCTTACATTCCACCGTTATGTATAGGGCCTTGTTGTGATCTCTTCCCGAGGGGTCGATCTCTTCTTCCGAGAAGGAAATGCTGCTTAAGGCTTGGATCCTTCCGACAAGGTTTTCCACCCCTTCTGTGGTGATATCCTTAGTCACGAAAGCTTGTTTCAAGACTTTTAAGAGAGCTTGGCGATGCGGCTCTGAAGTGAGGATCAGCTCCATGATGGAGATACGAGCTGGGGTTTTCTTTAGCTGTTCGATGATGCTGAACTCGCTCTGTTTCATGATCTTGAGGAACTCGGCTGTCTCGTCCTCAGTTACAGGTTTGCTCAAACCTTGCGTCTCTTCTACTATCTCTTCGCGGATCACAGGGTATTTCCCTTTGACTTGTCGTTGCTTTTCTACTTCCTCCGAGATATAACATCTTCCGGTGCGAGTCATGCCCCCGATATGAGAGGCTTCGCCGATAGCGAGTGTTGTTGGTGCGACTGCAGGAGGGGTGGTGACCACCGTGTATCCGTAGTTGAATGGGACCGCGAGTAAGTCCCGGCTGGGAGTATTCACAGCTAATGTGAATACTACTTTGCGTGGGATCATGGCTGCCTCCCCTGCCTGGGCCACATATTCGAAGGAGTAAGGTGCTGGTGGATTGTCCTCGATGGCGTTGATGGCTCCTTGGGTTTCCCCTTTGGTTTGAATGATCCCGAATGTTGCGAGTTGCTTGACTTTTTGCCGAAAAAGTCTGCAATCCTGTCATGCTTGCTTTCCCCTTTGCAGAATAGGCATTGGGCCTGACTATTCCCTGGGAATGGCAAATAAGCGTTGTTGGCTAATGCGAAGAACAATTCTTCATTGGGTACTTCCCCCATCGACAGGTGAGAAAGGTCAATTCCAATGGAAGAAATGTCGCTCATCCCAGGATTATGGTGCGGTAGAGGACTGGTTGTCATATCAGGACCCCTTGTCAAACCTTTGGACGAGATTCGTCCTTCTTTGGTTAGGTGCTCGACCTTCTCTCTAAAGTCGTAACAGTTTTCCAAGGAGTGTCCTCGGGTTCCGGCGTGATATTCGCAGCTATCCTTTGGATCATACCAGCTAGGGTAAGGAAGGGATTGAGGCGAGAGTGGGGATGGTGTAATCTGCCCGTCTGCCAAAAGGCTTGCGTAGATCTCTTTCAAAGGAAACGGAGGAAGCGACCATGTAGGTGAAGGGTATGACTCGGAGTCTGAGGATTCCCAAGAAGGTAGTAAGGGCACTGTGCTAGAATAGGAAGGTGGTGCCGAATACCTGACGAGGTAATCGAACTTCCCGGAAGGTTGGCCCAAGGTGTCAATCTCGCGGTCGCCTTCGTCGCGGCACGCGGAGAACCGTTTGCACGATGAAGTCGATTCTTTCTTCTGGACCATTTGGAGTGGGGTTCCATTGGCGTTATGCGGGATAGGAAATCCATCTCCGATCGTGTTGATGGATCCTTCCCCAGGGGTCACTTTCTGGGTTTGTATTACCCCGAGACTCGAGAGTTGTCTCACCTTTTCTGCGAACGACTTGCAGCTTCGGATCTTATGACCGTCGCTTCCTTTGCAGTACATGCAGTGACTCGGATTGCCCCCTGAGTATAGCACATATCCCTCTCGAGCTAAGGCCTGGAAAAGCTGTTCTTGTGGCCAACTCGATGCGGAAGATAAATGGTCGTTGCTTTCTCCTGCCGAGATGGCATTCACCCCTCCCTTTCCTTGGGAATGATTGGGAAGAGGGTTGGTGGATGTGTTGGGTCCTTTTGCTAATCCTTCGAAAGATACCCATCCACTTTTGATCAAGTGATGGACCTTTGCCTTGAATGCGAAGTAATTTTCCAGAGTGTGACCTGGGGCTCCAGCGTGATATTCGCATCTTGCGTTGTGATCATACCACTTTGGGTAAGGAGGCAATTGAGGCTGAGCCGGAACCGGTACGATCTGTCTGGCCGCCAGGAGATGTCTGTAGATTTCTCCTGCAGGGAGAGGGAGAGGAGGTGGAGGCTCTCGGTTCCACCGATTGTTGGTCGTATTTTGGTTATTTGGGTCTTTTGGTGGGTTATATGGTTTGGGTTGCATAGGTTGTGATGTTTGCACTGGAGGTGGTGGGAAATGAGTAGGATTTTGAGGTAGGATATTAGCGATTGGTGGTGAATTAAAAGGAAAGGAGGTGGGTTGATATAGTGATGCCGGCTGATACGACGGTGGTACCAAATAAGGCGGTGGTGGCGGAAACGGCTGCCCCTGATTAACTTGGGGAGCGACAAATCCGACGTCCCTTTTCACGACTGATGCTTTCTTTGGTACAGACTCTGGTGTTGGATGCGTGATTCGCCCAGACTTAATCCCTTGCTCGACTCTTTCGGCAATTAGGACCATGTCGGAGAAGCTATTTGAGGGGTTCGAGATCAGGTAAGTGTAGTAGGGAGCTTTGAAGGTGTGCAAGAAAATCGACAAGAGTTCCTTATCGCTTAAGGGTGGAGAGATTCTCGAAGCCAACTCTCTCCATCTTTGCGCATAGGTCTTCACGGACTCGCCGATTTTCTTTTCCAGATTTTGCAGGTCGGCGCGGTCAGGAGCCACCTCCATGTTGAATTTGTATTGTCGGTAGAAGGCATCGGACAGGTCTCTCCACGTCCTGATCCTGGCTTTGTCCAGCCCCATATACCAAGTTAGGGCGTGTTTGGTCAAGCTTTCTCGGAATAAATGGATCAACAACGGTTCGTTGTGGATCATCTCTGCCATCTTGTTGCAGTATGCTCTGAGGTGGGTCTTCGGGCATTCTACCCCAGTATATTTTTCGAAGTCCGGGATCTTGTACTTCGGAGGTATGACGATCCCGGGGACCATGCACATGTCGGCGAGACCTGTGGGATCGAATGGATCGGCCCCTTCGATTGCTCTGAGTCTCTCCTCGAGAAGATTCAGTCTGTCACTTTTCGGTTTCTCGGCCCCGATGAGGTTAGAACCGAAGGGCAGCATTGGTTCTGATGAGAACTGAGGTTGTGCTGGGTTGAAAGTGAGGAGCTGAGTTCCCACAGGTCCGGGAACTGTGCTCGGAGGAATAGGAGGGATATACAAAGCTTCCAGGTGGGCTTGGCTCTTGCTGGGGTCCACGGCAGGGTTGATTGAAAGGTGCTGAAGCGACGGGGAGATCTCTTCACCCGCCTTAGCTGTAGGATTTGCAGTGATGGGTACTGTGAAGGGATTATCCCATCTCCAATGGCCTGGGGGACCAGAAAGTGGCGGGAGTACGGAAGGTCCTGCGACGGTGAGCGAAGAGTGAGGTCCTTTTGTTTGAGGGAGATCAAAACCTGGTGGTACTTCGGCGACAGCTTCATCTCTTTCCTTTTCGGCCCTAGTGGCTCTTTCTGTAGTGATCTTAACTTGCTCCTCTAACTCTGCGATTCTAGCCATTAGTGCTTTGTCGGTCTTGGCCAGTTCGGTCATTTTTCGTTTTTGAAGTCTAGTTAGGGGGAGCCTGTGCGGAGTAGCTTGCTTTCGAGGAGCTATCGTGAACCTGAAAAAGGGAAAAACACAGAAAAAGTGAATACAAGTGAGCATATACAGGTGATATGCAATCCCGAGGCCTCCACATTTGCTCATTCGTTTTCCGGCCACACTTTCATTTGATATTTTCAAGGAGGTCGGTGAGGCGAGGAATCCCAGTGGTTGACAAGATACGAAGGAAGCCTCTATACATTCTCCCGATATGAAGCAAATCTGAGATGCTAACGGCGAAGCCCAAATCAGCAGGGGTAACCAATGCCACCATGCTAGGAAGGTCTCTTTTACGCTATACTCTTGACGATGTAATGTCTGATGCCTGGTAAACTCAACCGAGGGGAGAGACGACAATCTTTGGAGTTTTTGTGATAAACTAGGAAGACATGGCCATGAGTGCGTGATACTCGGATGTTTTGAATACTTGTTCTGATTTTTCGGAATTTCGGTGAGATGATTGTGTTTTATCCCGGAGGATTTTTTTTTTGTTTTTTTGTTTTTTTTGTTTTTTTGGAGGGATAGTTGATATGGAAAAGATGAGGTGATTTAATAAATATCCGAAAGAGTACGACTTTATTAAAAAGCGTTTACAAAATATGGTAAACTTGCCAACTTCCTAAATTCATCAAAAATGGCTAGGATAGATGAAATTAGGGGTCCTAGCTAAAAAGAACAGATGGGCCGATCTCCGAGCCTTTCCCTGAAGGTGTCATTCCTGGGCGTCCGAGTCCTGCTGCCAAAGGTACTCCATCGAAGCCAACTCCCCTTTCTTCATCTCTAACTCAGCCTCTAAGGCGGTAATTCGGCTTTGCAGTACTTGGTTGTTCCTTTCTCCCAAGTCTGCACGAGTAGTCAAAACCCTTATCGTTGAATCCCTGTCTTCAATTATGGCACTTGATGCTTCTCTTTTGCGGGTTTCACTGCTCAAGCGTTCCTTAAAGGCCCTGAGGGCCACATTCTTTTGTACTGTTTGTACGCGGACGAAATCCTTGTGCTGCTTGTCCAGTTCATTCATCTGGACCTCTAAGCCACATTGACGAGCTTGGGCCATATCCCTTTCCTCTACCATCAGATCTCGTTCTTCTTGTGCTGCTAGCATCTGTTCTACCACTTGAGCGTAAGCCATGACATCCATTCCTTCGCTCACTTGCGATTCCCCTTCTTCTTCCATCGGTTTTTGATTTTCTGGGCGAGGTAAGACATTACCATTAACTCGTCTCGACCTCCACTGTGGATATTCTGGTATTGTGGTTGCAGAGATGCCGTGCCCTTTGAGGTAGAAAGGGTGGGCCCAGTCATGGGCGTACAGCTGAATGTTCTGATCTTCTCCAGCATGTGGCAGGTCTGATTTCGTCATGCCAAAAGTTACTGGAATGATTTGGGTGATGCGAAACTGTCTGAGGACAAGGGCCGGACAATAGTGAATGCATCCCCATGCTCCGATCAAAGGAACCCAAGGTAAGTGTCCGCAGCAGACGATGGGATTGGAAGTCTGCAGCCACTTGGCGTGCCAACTGAAGTCTTCTTCTGAGAGATTTATGAATCGGTTGATCCAGACATCCCTATTTTCCATTTCCCATCTATCCGTGGTCATTGCATTGATAACCCTGAGAAGAGGACATGACCTTATGTAACTTGCGAAGAAAAGGGTCTGATCAGGAATCTGTTTGAAGTGGCTGACCAACCATACTGTCAACAACTGGGTGCAACATGTAAGTCTCCCTTTCCCTTTCCTTCGACAAGAGTCCAAGGAGCGAAAGGTCTCGGCTAGAATGGCTGTTGTAGGATTGATGGCATTTGTTTCCATCTCGTAAAAGATGTTGGCTGCTGCAAAGTCGATGGCATTCCTCATTTTCGGAAAGAGGACAAATCCTACAATGGCGAAAGCCAGAATCCTTAAGCGTTTCTTCCCGTTGGACAATCGAAAGCGTGCCTCAATATCTGACCAGCACCAGAAGTAGTCCCCCTCTCTGACACGAGTAGTGATTCCTAACAACTTATCGAGCCTTATTTTGACACTTGAGGAGTCGAGTCGAACATTCTGGTATATGGCCGATATAGGAGAGGTGAAGCACATCAGAGCTGAGTACTCCTCTAGCGTAGGGGTCAGGTCTACCTCCTTGTCGAAAGAGAAGCACCGATAATAGGGATCCCAGAATTTTAGGGCTGCTCGGATGCAACCCCAGTCAGTCTTTACGTCAACTAGGGTCAGTAGCTTTCCATAGATACCCTCGAACTGTGTCTCTTCGTCTTCAGTCAGCTCATTTCTCAACATCCGAATCCTGGTCAAGTCAAAGTCCACAACTTCTACTTTGATCTTGGTGGTGATGTCAGGGGCGAACCCACGTTCCAACAGATCTCCTTGTGCGGCCTGATCGTCGAAACTTCGTCCCCCGAAAATATCAAATGAAAGTAGTGTAGGTGTCGACATGTCGAATGAGCAAGATGGGTCCTATGGGACAAAAATAAAAATTTAAATGCAAAGTAACCTGCACGTGTAAGAAATCTGCAGTTTATATAATAGGAAAAAATCACGTCAATATGCCACGACAAACAGGTATAATCATGATGCACGTGCTGGGGCTCTGATTCCGACATTTCTAACTGGCTTGAATGGTTCCCAGATGATACCATGAAAAGGTCCCTAAAGTGTCGTCCAGTCGCCCGATTTCTTGCGAAATCGTATAACCTTTCGACTGGCTTTAGGGGTTCATCCGAGTTGGGATTGGTGAACACTACCCAGGACATGTGTCCTAGGGTGTCACTACTACCCTCCTATTTTGGTAATTGTCCCCTGGGTGTAGGGCGCTATGAAATGCATATGACAATTGATAAAGCAAATAAATAAACAGGCCAACAATTGATCAAAGCAAATAAATAAATAAACAAATAAACACCTCTCTAAAAAGATAAAACCGGCTCCGACCCTAACAAGTCCCCAGTGAAGTCGCCAAACTGTCGCGCCCCACGAAAATTAATAGAGGAATGCTAATTCACGAGTGTGCAACGAAATTCGGGACCTTACAATGCTCAGCGTAAACAGGCGCCTCGCAGCATGCAATGAAGTCGCCACCCTAATTTGGTTGCTAGGTTTAGGGAACCTTAATCGTCATAGCATAGGAAATATAATAAGTAAAAAAACTAAAGGCACAAAAAGGGGGTCTGGACCCCAGACAAAGGTTCGGGGTCGTATTATGGTCTCGGGAAGGTGTTAGGCACCCGAGTCACATCCGAAAACGGTTACCGGTTGATGAGAGAGGTGTTTAAAAGATGTTTGATAAAATGCGTTTTGAAAAGAGGGCCCTCAGAGGAATCGTCACTTTGGTCTTATCTATGATCGTAAGCGTTCAGGAATAATTAAGATGTCTTTCTGACGGGATTACCGTTTATCAAGACCAATTGATTATTCCTGATCGTAACGTGATGGGACTGAAATTTCCGTAAGACTGAATGAACGCCCTCTTATTTCATCATCGGGCCATGCATGCTTAGATTAATTACTACGTGATCCTAACATGGATTTCTAACAGAATACCACTTTAAATGATGGATTTAAAAAGATAGTTTGTTGTGGGATCGAAAGTACCCATGTACATGCAGTCAAAATAAGCGAGAATTAAAATCACATGAATGCGGCATTTCAAGAAAGTCTTTAAACACGTTGTGCATGTGGGTTGATTTTAATTCTAGCAGTTCTATATATCATGCATACAGTTGATATTTGCAGAAAGCATCGAATAAATAAAAAGGAATCGAACGGCGTACTTTCGAGCGAAGCTTGAATTTTAAAACCTACAAAATGAGAGTATTAGTGATAGCTCGAGAAATAAATGAACAATTTATGGGTGCAAGAATTTAAATGACAGTTGATTGTACACGAGAAATGATGAATTTCACGTATACGGAAATGAGATGCTGAGTTTGGTTGTATGCGAAAAATGATTGATTTTAAGCATACGAGAATTTATTGCTAGGTGATTACATACGAAAAATGATGGATTTTTCGTATGTGAGAATTTAAATGTTGTTGATTGCATGCGAAAAATGATGGATTTTAAGCATGTGAGAATTAAAATGCTAGTTGATTTCATGCGAAAAATGATGGATTTTAAGCATGTGAGAATTTAAACGCGAGGTTGATTGCATGCGAAAAATGCTTAATTTTACGCATACGAAAATGAAATGCTGTCTTGATTGCATGCGAAAAATGATGGATTTTACGCATACGAGAATTTAAATGCGAGGTTGATTGCATGCGAAAAATGATTAATTTTACGCATACGAAAATGAAATGTTGTTTTGATTGCATGCGAAAAATGATGGATTTAACGCATACGAAAATTAAATGCTGAGTTGATAAGTGCAGGAGATTAAAAGAGTTGATGATTTTAAAACAGTTGATGATTTGCAGAAATTTTAATGATTGATACTGCAGAAGATTAAAGCAATTGATATTGCAGAAATTTAAAGCAGTTGATATTGCGGAAAATAAACAATTGATATTGCGACCGACCATGTAGGCGGTATTGAATTTAAATTGCTGAAATTTAAAGTGCGGAAAATTAAACAGTTGATAAGTGCGACCGACCATGCAGGCGGTATTGAATTTAAATTGCCGAAAGTAAATTGCGGAAAATTAAAGTGCGGAAAATTAAACAGTTGATAAGTGCGACCGACCATGTAGGCGGTATTGAATTTAAATTTCCGAAAGTAAATTGCAGAATTTAAAGTGCGGAAAATTAAACAGTTGATAAGTGCGACCGACCATGTAGGCGGTATTGAATTTAAATTTCCGAAAGTAAATTGCAGAATTTAAAGTGCGGAATTTAAACAGTTGATAAGTGCGACCGTCCATGTAGGCGGTATTGAATTTAAATTACCGAAAGTAAATTGCAGAATTTAAAGTGCGAAATTTAAACAGTTGATAAGTGCGACCGACCATGTAGGCGGTATTGAATTTAAATTGCCGAAAGTAAATTGCAGAATTTAAAGTGCGGAATTTAAACAGTTGATAAGTTGCAGAAGGATTTCCAGCAGTGTGCGAAAAATTAAAGCAGTTGAATATTTACGAAAATTAAAATGCGACCGACCATATAGGCGGTATAAACGGTTAGATATAAGTGACTGAGGTTAGATAACATGACAATCAATATCACGATAAAGAATGAGCAATTCACGTATAAAAGCAATTCAAGAAACAACTTGTTAAAAATTAAGCATATGAAATATTTTACGAAAAAAGTGAATTAAATAATTCATGTATAAAACATACGAAAAATAACACGTAACATGAAAAATAAATATATGAAACATGCGAGCATCTTACGTAAAAAATGGCGACTCGAAAACCCGGAAAAATGCAAATAGGCTGGGCTTGACTTGGAAATTTGAAAGAAATGGGCCAGGAATTGTTCCTGGCCCAATAGGTAATTCATTTAAGTGGTGATGGGCCAAGCCCATCACCTTTCTTCCCTCTCACCCGAAGGGCCATGAGGCCCGTATTGCTTCATCTTCTTCCTCACGTTGCCGGCGCCACTGCCGGCGACGGAGGTCACGAACCAGGCGTCTGATTCGCCTGGTTCTTGGCCCAAACTGACCGTCTCCCCTCCCTCAATACAGAAACTCAATCACAGCAGTAAAACGGGCCCAAAACAGTGACGTTTTTTGGAGAAAACCGAAAGATGCATTTTTACGTTTATTAACGAAACAATTAAACTAAGCCACGATAATTCAAACGAATGTTAGCATGGTGAAATTAGGTTGACACTCAAGCAATTAGAACACGTTTGAGCAGTTAAATGGTCATCGAAGTTAAGAACAAAAATTAGAGAGAGAAACCGTAAGTGAGAGAGAGAGAGAAGCTTACCGTGGTTTGTCTCGAGAGGAAAGGATTGCGCAAGGAAGGGCTCAAATGCTCGTGAATTGGACCGGAAAATAGAGAGGGAGTAGTGTGGTTTTTTTTGGGTGAAAATTCGGCCCCGTGAACGTTGTGAATGACGGCTATTTATAGCCGAAGGAACCGCGTGGTGGCCGGACGCGGGCGGCGCGTAGAGGAGCTAGGGGAGGCTACGGCTAGCCGTGATGATGGCGGAGGGACAAGAGCTACAGGAGAAGTTGGCTTGGGCGAGGGCTGCTCCGCTGCGTGTTGCTTGGCACTGTGCATGTGCATTATGCACATTAATTCAAGGGCCATTGATTTGGTTGACTTTCGTCGGTTGACCAGATCAATGGCCATGATCAAATGGCCTTTCATCTGATTTAAATGGCCTCGAGCCGGTTCCGGCGAGCAAACGTTTCGACTTTTCGAGCCGAAGGTACCGGCGCGTAGAGAAAAATACGACGGTTTTAACCGTCTACAGCGAACGATGAGAACTTCTCGTTTAACGTGTTTATTTTAGTGTTCAAAGACGCGAAACGCGGGAACGAAAAAAATAAAGCGTTACACCGAAAATTACGGGAAACGCTGTAGACTGTTGCGACCGGAAATAAATCTAGCAACTAGTTGATGGAAAACATTTTAAAGTCGAGCTATTGTCCGAGCAGACTTACTCGGGTCCAATAAAAGCTCGAATAAAAATAATAATAAAATAATAAAAATACTAAAAAATGTGCGAAAATATGAAAAATCCTAAAATTCATGTGATGACCTAAAACAAAGAAAAAATTAAGAAACGACTGCCAGATAATTAAAAATGTGATTTTTAAGGCTAAAAATAATATTGACAATAATAATGAAAATATGTGCCGAAAAATTAAAAATGCGATTTCGAAAGCTGACGACACTAATAATGATGTTAAAATGAAACGAAACACCTAAAAATGTTGGCGACCGTAAATTGACTGAAAATGACTGTAAATTAACTAAATAACAGAAATGCTAAAATTAAATAAAAATGGCGTCAAAATTCGGGTATCAACAATCACCCTTCCAAGTGGACAACTTTTTCCTAAGCTTCTGAACCAAGAACTGCCACTCTGCTATCCTACGCGGCTTAAAGCCAACCAAAGAACCCAAGTACTTGAAAGGGAGGGCTTCATACTTACATCCTACCTGCGAAGCTAGAATCCCACCAATTTGATCGCTCCAATTCACCCCCACCAGGGCGCATTTGTGGAAATTAACTTGATGGCCAGAAAAAACATCAAACCACCTCAATGTTCCTTTCACCCCCTGAATTTCAGCCTCACTATTATTCACGAAAACCAAGGTGTCATCAGCAAACTGAAGGTGGCTCAGCTGCCACCCAACCTCCACATTACCTACCCCACGCAGAATCCCCACTTCCTCTGCTCTAACGAATAACCGATGTAACCCCTCAGCCGCAATGTTAAAGAGAAATGGGGACATAGAACACCCCTGTCGAAGACCTCTCGCCACCCCAAATTGGCCCGACGGCGATCCATTCACTAGCACAGAGACCCTGTTAGTGCTAATACACTGCCGAACCCAACCCCTCCACTTCTCTTCGAACCCCATGTGTCTCATCACATCCTCCATGTACTCTCATTCAACGGAGTCATAAGCCTTTTCGAAGTCTAGCTTGAAAAGCAGCCCTTGCTGCTTGGTCACCTGCAAATGATGGACCATCTCACTCGCTGTCATGACACAATCCAAGGTTTGGCGCCCTTTAATGAAGCCGTGTTGAACCTCGCTGACGACTGATGTAATGATCTCACTGAGCCGCTTAGCCATAATCTTGAAGACAATCTTGTAGTAGCTGCTAATCAGACTGATTGGCCTGAACTCACAGAACTGTTTAGCTTCAGGTATCTTCGGAATGAGGGTCAAAAATGATGAGTTTGCCCCGGCCGGTAGCTTCCCTGTTCTGAAGAATTCTTGAATCAACCTGCAGTAATCTCCTCCAATGATTCCCCACGCCTTTTGCAGAAAGCGCAAGGAGAATCCATCCGGTCCTGGGGATTTCCACCCGTCACAAATTTCAGCCGGCGTGACCTCCTTTTCCAACCCTGTTGCTTCCTCCTCACTTAACTTGGAGAACCCCAAATCCTGGATCCTAGGCCTGTCCCAGCTAACTGACCGGACAAAAGCCTCGTAGTACTGTGAAGCTGCACTCTTGATCTCCGTCGGGGTCTTAAGAGTAGAGGTAGGAGTCACAATCTCTCTAATGGCATTTCTCCTCATATCTATCTTTTCTATCCTATGAAAGTATCCTGTATTCCTATCCCCATGGACATTCCATTTAACTCTGTTCTTTTGCTGCCAGAATCTATCCACCCGATCCTATTATTCCCATAACTTACTGCGAATGGTGGAAAACTCTTCCTGCTCCGCCTGATTCATGGGGCAGTCATCCGCCCTGCGATCCATTGCCTCATAACTCGCCTAAAGATCTCTCAGGCTAGTCTCAACGTTGCCAAACATTTCCCTATTCCAAAAGCGAATTCTCTTCTTCAAGAATCGCATTTTACGGACCACACTGAAGTTCCCAGGAAATTCAGCTCCTTCCTCCAACCACCATCCCTCTACCAATTTTCTGAACTCATTGTCTTCCCACCAGACTGCTTGGTCTCGGAACGACTTCGGCCCCCAATCCATCTTATCCCGGCGAAGGATCAGAGGCGCATGATCTGACCCATTCTTGTCAAGGGCCGAAAGCTCGCAATGCTGAATACAACCGAGCCAACCAGCCTGCACGAACACTCTATCTATCTTGCTCCTGCTAATGGTATTCGACCAAGTAAACCGCCTACCAACCAGCGGTATGTCTTGCAGCCTACAACGGTCTACCCAACTCTGGAAATCCATCATACCCTTCGAGTAACCTCCTCCATGTAAGCGGTCGGACGGGGTCAAGATCTCATTAAAGTCACCTGCAACCAACACAGGGTGACTCGAACTCTCTATTTTCGAACCCAACGACTCCCACAGCTGCTCACGGAGCGCAGCAGTGTTAGGAGCATATACATTCAAAACAACACACCTCAAATGATTCTCAGTGAGCTCACCCTCAAGCCAGATATACTTGTTCCCCACCTCCGAATGATCCAACTGAAAAGCTTTAGAATCCCACATCGAAATCAACCCCCCTGATCTACCTACCGCCGGCGCAGAAGCCCATATAGTATCATTATCCCCCCTAACCCATGTATAAGGAAGTCATCCACCACGTCCCTTTTACGCTCTTGCAGGAGGCAAAACGGCACCTGATCACCCCGAAATATATTTTTGATGAAGTGTTGCTTCATACTCGACAAAAGACCCCTACAGTTCCACGAAAAGATGTGCACCATTGGACTACTGTAGAACCCGCCCCTCCCACAACCTAACTTCGAACATTTCCCACTTCCTCTCCAACCCTCTCTCGATCAAAAATACGTAGAGCGTCCTCATTTACCTGATTAGTGATTGACATAATGCGACCAATTCCCCATGTATCTGTTTCCACCATAATTGCCTCGCGCAACCTGTTCATACTAAGAACCTCACTATCCTCTACCTGAAATACTCCTGTGTCCGAGTTCCCCGATGTGTTAGCCGAATGTAGGTTGCCCGTCTCTGTCATAATCTGCTTGGTCTTCCTCTCTTTTTTTCTCGTTGTAACCAAAGGAAAAACACCCAATTCTCTCTCAACCGGCGCCCGAGATTCCATCTCCGTTAGGGACGTTTCCTTAACCTCACTCTGCTGGTCTTTTTCCCTCGGATCAGCCCCCTCCTTCTCCTCAAAGCCCTCGGCGTACATTTCCTCATCAGAGTCCTCCTCCGCTGACTCCACTCCTAGTTTCCAATCAACATTGGAGATCATCCCCTGCATTGGTTCCTTATGACAATCAATTAAATGGACTCTGTTCTCCAATCTTGCCCGAATCGTACCTTTTATATGTGGCTGATCCGTCGATATGAGGATCCTTGCCACGTCAAACCTCTTCCGAGCTAGAGTGCAATCGTCCACTGCCACTACTTTCCCCCACTGCGCTCCTAACTTCTCAAAGGTCTCTAGGCCCCAAATTTGTACCGGGATCCCCGAGCATTGAACCCAACACAATCTGCCCACCTTAGATAGACCCTCGGTCTAAGGAACCACCTTGGAAAACACACGGCTAAATTCCTCTGAAGTGTTCGCGAGTGCTTTCTCCACGTCCTCCTGTTTTTCAAACTCTACCCAAATCAATCCCCTCCCTAGTATTCTGGTCTCACAAAACCAACCCAACTCAAGCAAAAGTTCCATAACATCTGGGATATCCTCTATCTTACGAAGAACTCCAACCACGCTCCTCGCTAACCAATCTCTATTTTCTGCCGGAACTGAAATCTCAATCAATTCCCCTTCCTCAGCGTCAACTTCCACGTCCTTGGCTAGCGGTTGGACCTTCTCTACCTTCTCTACTGTCTCCTGCACTTGATCCCAACTTGGTACCTGACCAACTTCTGGTCGAGCCTGAACGTCTGTGTCCCGTTTGAACTGTCGGCGCTTCCCAGGGTCTTCCTGGCTACGACGCGCTGTCCTCCCTACCTCCGACCTTAAAACTTGTGAGGCTGGCCTAGCTATGTTTGCCCTGATGGCTGAAGCACCTATATATTGACGATCCAGCGCCAATTCCATGTCAATTCTATTCACTACCCGGTGAAAACAAATGAACCCAAACCGTTTCCCACTTCTATTTTTCCTTGGCGAGATGAACACGCCCATAACCCTACCACATGGAGGCAATCTTTACCGTTGCAAGGCTAAGTATCGAAGAGTCCGATGATCCACGTCCAACGGAAGATTCTCCACGTAATATGTCACTGCCGACGGTGACTCCCTCTTCGTGCCCAATGGCTCCCTACCTGGCGCCATTACCAACAGCTCCCTACCTAGACCAAGATCGAGGGCAAACCAGTAAATCAAGACTGCTTCCTCTCCACAGCAAAATATAAGTGTGGGGAAGCAGAAATTATCATCAAGCCCTCGACGCTAATCAAGGTCAAATCATCGAGACCTCGACGCGGATCACTCAAAGTAAGAAAGAGGCAAAAGGTTCCCAGCTGCAGCCCCTGAAGTTTAAAAAGGGCGAGTTCAAGGTCTGTGTTTCCCTTCAAAAAAAAAAAAAAAAAATAGGTCAAATAAAAGCAGACCAGACACAGAAGCAGCCAATGTCACAAATATGGAGCCCTCGACACAGAACACAGATCGAGACCTCCCCCACTGAAGAATGCAAAAATCATCATCTAGCCCTCGCTGTCGCGCCCTCTCCAGCAAGTGCTTACTCACCGCCTCTCCTTTTTCCAGCCAAGGAATCCCTCAAACTAGTTGGTTATCTTTCTTCTTTATCTCTTTTATTTCTTCTCCTTTTTCCTTTTATTTTCTCTTTTGTCATATCTCTTCTCCATTTTTCTAAACCCATCCACCCCCTTTTTTCTTCCTCTCTTTTTCATGATGCAAAGTTCCTTTTCGATTGTTAGATTGCCCAAGCATGTGGATTAATGTACTCGGATTGATATGAAAACTCTATTTTGTGCTGTGGTATCTGCATTTTGAGTGACTAAACACATAGCCTTGTTTGCGAGTGAGAGCGCAAACACATATCTGGTGAGGATTGCTTGTGGCCAGGCTTGATGTGGAAAAGTTCTACTTTTGGGGTCGTTATCCCTCTGGTTTAATGCAAGTGTGCATCTAGGCAGGAAGCATCTTATCGAGACCTTGACAATTGATTGGTTTGATCATTCCAATGTTTTGGTTGTTTGTGTTTATGTTTTGGGGTTGTTTTAAATTTTGTGAATGCTCGAGGGCAAGCATTAGGCAGTGTGGGGATATTTGATAGCATGTATTTTATGCATGTTTTTCCTTCTATTTTTTCCTTGATTTAGGCCTTGATACTACTAATCCACTCGTATTTCCATCTTTATCACAGATCAAGGCCAAGAAGGAGAAATGTGCGAAAAGACATGCTTTCTGGGTGATTTTTTTGCGGACTCCAAGCTTCAAGACCATCGTCGAAACCAAGGACCAATTTCTTCATCGAGGCCTGTCGTCGAGCCCTCGACGGATCAAGAGCTTTAAATCCACGTGTCCTCACAGTTGTGCTTCCACGTGTCCCCTCGGAATTCTCCCAGAATATTCCCTCAATTGCTGATCAATCGTCTATTATCAAGGTCTCGCCCGAAAGGAATATTCCAAAAAGATTCTCACGAGACCCCATGAAAACTCTCTTCCAGAACATTCCAGAACATTCCAGAACGTTCCAGAATGTTCCCAAAGATGTTGATCTGCCCTTGACATGTCGTCGAGACCTCGACAATCTTATCGAGACCTCGACAAGTGCAAACGCCAAATCCACGTGGCTCCACTCCAATCACTCCACGTGTCCTCCCTAGTGCATGTCAGATGTTCTGTGTGGATCCCAAGGAATATTCCCCTTTTCTGCCATCGTGGGTCACCCCTTTTGCAGGAGCATGGGCTCCTTGTGTTGTACTTCCCTTAGCTGGAATTTGGTCCCTTAGTGGGTGGCTGGTGTATATATACAACCTTATGTGCTAGGGTTTCAGCACCTCATGACACTTTAGATATTTTACTCTTAAACTAATTTCAGTAGCCTTCTTTTAGTTTATTAGTTTTGGGACTTGTTCCTCCATCTTCTCTCCATAGTTGCTGGCTCCAAGCTTTGTAACAAGCACCATTAATCAAGTTTTATCCTTTACTCTTCCTTTATCTTTTATTATGTTGCTTCCATCTTTTATTTGTTTATCTCTTAACATGAGTGGCTAAAACCCACATTCTTGGTAAAGGTGTATCGAGGGTTGCTTGGGTAGATTCGAGGCCTGATTGCTCTTAACATGTTCTCTTTGTTATATCTGGTTGCTTGTCATTTTAATTCTATTTTTGCTTAGGGTGATTCGAGGCCTGATCAACTTTTAATCTTCCCTTTGTGATTATTGTTGTGACTCTGCAGTGATAACTAGCGTGAGACTGTTGGGTAGGTGTAGACAACTATATTAGTGTTCTCGGGTAGATCTGGGTTCATTCGTCTAGGGGATGCAGCTGGTTAGGGTCCTGTCGTGATCCTGACAAATCGAGGCATCGATCCCTAGATGTGTCTTTCTTGTTCTTTGTTAAGATTTTAGCTCTTATGCGATCGGGGGGTTGACTTCCCTTGGTCGGAGTTGTTGTAGTTGCCGTCGAACTCACCTGCAAGGCGCTAGAGGGGGGCTCTGGCGTAGACACTCCTATGCTTAAGTCAGTAAGTGTTTCAAAAATAGCAGCGATTTTGGTAAGTGAATTCTGGCTTACTTGATGTTTAAATTATGGGGTATTTGTAGGCCACTGAAGGCGATAGCTGGACGAAAGGGCGATATCCAGGCGAGATGACGCTCCGGATGACGTCACGGGCGATACCTAAGGATGACGTCATCAGCGATACCCGAGGTAACGTCAAGGTTGATGTCTCCGAGGAGGGTACCGGGGGCGATAACTACGATCATGTCGGGGGCGATAGCTCTACAGGTCCCTGGGATGGGATGATATCGTGTGTTAAGAGACGCGTGAGACCTCCCCCCCCCCCCCCCCCCCGCTGATGTCGACCATCCCAGTAAACGCTTCAAGGTCTGGTAGCGATAGCTTAGATGTCCTATAAGGCTTGTGGGACTCCATCTTCGGCAGGGGTCATAATTACAGAAATTCCCTTAGGATTGCCTTAATGGTTATCATAAGCCCAACTGAAAACGAGCCCGAGTGTTTACCAAGGGCTGTCATTCCCTGTCCATGTCTGGAATCTTAGGTGAGGGTCCTTTCTTTCTTAAGGCGATATGCTCATAGGATCTCCGAGCTTCTTTGTCTCCTTTAGCACGACAGAGATTGGTTTAAACGACGGGTAGAGCTTAGATCTGGAGCTTTCCTCCGAGTAAGCAGATTTCGGCCTTCATTCTTATCTAAAGACCCGTCCTCCTGAGGTATTAAGAGATTCGCGAGAGACGCCGCTATCCCGTTCATAACCATTAGGGCGTTGCTTTCGCCCAGCGATATTATTCTGCTTGGTCCATCGGCAGGGCTTAGAAAGTTGCAACTTCGCTCGCGTCGTAGGAGAGCTACTGACGGGCTACATTCGATACCGCCGAGGATTGCGGCCAGGTCATACCGTAGGCTCGGATACGTTCCGGTCCCATCATCCTTTTGAGTGAACTGCAAACACATAGAGGAGATAGGTATTCATGGAGGAATTAATAAACTTTATACTTACAGGGATTTTGAGATAACGCGGGCTCTGTCTTTCCTTTCCGCTTAAGGAAACAGTGATATTGACGCGGTTTTATGCCATCAGCTGCCTATGATTTGCGCGGCTTTATACCACTAGATACCTGCGATATCGACGAGGTTTTGCGCTGCTAGGGCTACCTGCGACATCGACGCGGCCTTATATTGTGGATACCGGCAATCGTATGGCTTTTACGTTATGGCCACCCGTAATATCGTACTTTTTGGCATTTTTCAGGATTCTATCTCGTACCCTGTCGAATGTCTGCATTGTTGGTAGTATACGAACGTCGACCTTCGTTTCCATTTCGGGTCCATCGGCCTTCGAGGGTAACGGGACGGCTCGTCTTTTGAGGACCTCCTTTTTTCCCAAGGCCCTTTTCTCGGAGCCTATAAATCAGGGAGCTTTCTCCACCCACGCTCTCCTCATCTTTGGCAATTCGCATCATGGATCATTTGACTAAAAAAATTCTCCTTTCCAAGGGCCACACTCTCAAGAACCTCAATGATGGTGACGTCGGGTTCCTGGAGAACATGCTGGTCAAGACTTCTGAGGACATCCTGGAGTTGTAAGGGATGCTGACCCCACTCCATTCCAGGCTGGGAGCCACGTCTTTGGAGGATTTCAGTCCTTTAGAGAGCGTGTCGAGGCTGGCCACCTCCATCGCTCGGATTCAGATGGTAATCGCCATGCTGCAGCAGCGCAAGGACATGCTGGGGTGCTGCTTGAAAGGAATGAGGGTCACCTCTGCTGACCTGACTCTGGTCATGGACTCTCTGAGAGATATTCCTGAAGTTCCCGAGGACGCTGGCTCTGATGCCTGACGGCGGTGGCTCCCTTTGAGCCTTTTTTCTTTTCTCCTAGTTATACGGCTGTACCTTTCGGCCATTAGGACATAATAAATAAACTGCTTTCGTTGTGCCCTTAATCACTGTTCTTCTTCTTTAATGCGTCCTTTGTCTTTTTTTTGATTGGAGGTATTCTTAGCCCAACTGAAAATGAGTCAATCACTGGACGGTTTCCCCACTAACTGTTCCACATTAATTTTGCGCTGCCACCTTCTTGTCCATCGATTGGGCTAATTTTCAGTTTTCCTCGATCTGGGGGAGATTTCAACAGGCGTGATTGTAAATCTAGATTCGTACTCCAGGTTGTACGCGTGTCAGTTCTCAAAAGCCGTGCTGTGAGATCAAAAGCTTTTCCCCCTCTTTTGGCTATTTAAAGGGATCCTTTCCCTCCTTTCTGTTCATCTTCTTATTTTTCCTCTTGGCAGATCGCCTGTGATCTCATGGCTGACTCTTATTTTTTGGATACAGCGGCGCGGGATTCTCCGCCAACTCCTCCGACTTCACCGGACTCAGACAACCCTCCTCCGTCGCCTCCATGGAGGCCGTTCGTTCGCCGGCGGGGACGCAAGAGGCAGAGGAAAAATGCCTCAAAAGTGTCTGCACCGCTTTTCAAGTATCATGCCCCTTCTGCTGAAAAGGGGGATGAACCCTCTCTTCCTCCCCGTGTCTTGCCAGAAATAACTTTCCCCTCCGTGAGTGCTGAAACGGCGATGTCGACCACAGAAGAGGAGCCCGACCGATCATCGATATACGTAGGAAAGAGGAAGGAAGAGCCTTTCCCTCCCTTTAGCAGGGAGTCATCGCTCTCGGATGATGATGTAGTTTATTGCTATGGTATCTCTTGGTCTGAGGACGATTAGTTTAAAATGTCTCGTCCCTTTGTAGATGCCGTATGGCTTCCCGATTCCTTATGTCTCATATTGGAGCTTCCGCGAGAGTCGAAAATCCCATAGATCTCGAGGCTAGGAGAGCTCGTAGTATTTTCGATTGTGATGAAGTTTTGAGGGCTGAGTTGGAGGAGAATGGTATCACCTTCCCCTTGGGCTGTCGCCCGTATATCCCTATGAAAGACATTTGGCTCCATGCCGCCATGTGGGGAACGTTTCGGCTGGTTTACTTCAAGATGTTCCTCTATGGATTTCATCTCCCACTTCATACTTCTCTGATGAAGCTGCTAGACCACTATGATCTCAATCCGGTTCAAATAACTCCGCCTTCCTGGTGTGGGATTTATGCATTCCTTCGGTCATGCGAGATGAAGCGTATTTTCACTCCATCCCTTGATCTGTTCCGTACATTTTTCAAGTTGAGTTGTCGCACCTGCTTAGTGGATATCACTCCTAGATGGAACGACGACGTCGTGTGATTTTTCTAGCGGAACTTCCAAGGTTTTGAAGAATACGTGGATAATTGGAAGAATGGCTTCTTTACCCTTTGACTGTCGTCCCGCTGGTGGCGCGGAGGCTTTAATCAAAAGATTGTTAGTGCCGATTGGAAAAACCCCAAAGTGCTTTCTAGCACCATTGTGTCCCATGTTTCCGCTCTGTTAGAGGTAGAAGGGCCTTTCCGCATTCGGGAATTTGCTCGGTTCAGACCCTTGAAAGAATGTGTCGATGGTGAGTTTTTCTTTTGCCGCGTTATCGCTTCACTTGACTTGCTATATTAATATATTTCGTTGACAGGCAGCGCGGAGGGTTGTTCTTCTGGTGGAAATAACACTCCTCTAAACGTGGTACCGCTTCAGACGTTACCTCCTTCTCCCCCGCCCGAAAGTTCCAGCCATCCAATTATCCCACCGAGAAAAAGGAGGATTAAGACTGTCACAGCGCGCAACGTTTCCGCCCAATCTTCTCGTTTTCTTGAGAATTGGTTGCCACTTCGGGGTAGGGAAGTGTCTTCGAGTCGTCCTGTGACTAAATCGATTGACAGCGATAGCGAGAGTATGGATACTGGTTCCTAATTGCGTCACGCCACCCTTGCCCAACGAATGAAGCTCAGGGTGAGGAAAAACGATCCAGTGGCGGTGTCATCCGAGGACAATAGTGAGGATATGGCTGCCGAAACGGAGCGTCTCAAAAAGAAAATTCGGAAAGAAAAAACTGGTCTCCCTATTCCTCCTCTGAAGGGAGTTAACGCAGTTCCTCCCACTAAGGTCGACACTTGTCCTATTGCCAATACCTCGCGAGTGGCGGAGGTTGTCAAGGCACCTTTTGTTGTTCTTTCCAAAACTGATGAGGTTTCCGCGGCGGTGAACCCACCTTTGCCATCCGGTGGTCCTGATTCTCCAATTTCCTCCTGTATTCCGAACGTGTCCGTGCCAGTTTCAAACTCAAACGTTCCTCCTAATCCTGTCCCGAAGAAACCTCAGCCTTTATTCCTTTCGTCGATCTCGGGCGTTGGTAATTCCGTAAAGAGTTGCTCTCCTCCCTTTATCGCCAACCTTTCCCCTCAAGGTCCTCAAGGAAATGCTGCGTTTCAGCTGGATCTGTCATCCTTCGGTACTGACGGGCTTCGCGCTTTAGGGATATCAGATCCGCTATCACGAGATAAGCCGGTAGGGACCATAGTGGGCCAGATGTTCAGTTCTTCGAAGGACAAGAAAGAGTTCCTGCAGCGCCCTCCTGATGTTCAACATGCACGCCTCCTGAACGATATGCTGGCTAGCTTTCGCGAGCTGAACTATTTACTCGAGGATCAGAGCGGCAAGGTTCGATGCTCTCCCGATTCGACGGAACAATTAGATGCCGCTTTGCTGAAGGTAACAGAGTTGTCCAAGCTTCATGACCGTACCCGGGCAGAGTTGAACGAGTGCCGCGCCGATCTCGCACTAGAAAGATCCAAAGGGAAGGCCAAAGTGGAGCTACTGGAGGCGGAACTAGTGGCGGCCGACAAAAGGAACTCTCTCCTTCGTGAAGAGATATTGTCCCGTGATGTGGATTTGGCCAAAGTACCTTCGAGGATAGCTTGGTGGAAAAATAAGACTACGGAGGTCTGTATCGTTGGCTTTAAAGATCTCTATCGCCAGGAAACTGTTGATTTGACCATGCTGTCTGATTATACTTCCAAGAAGATAAAGGATTTAGGCGAAGACGAGGAAGATTTTCTTTCTCTCGGAGAGGAGTAGGCGAATGGTGGCAGCGATATCTGTGCCGGTCATCGACTAATCGAGGTCGACCCTCTGGGAAGATTTTCCTCTTTATTCACTTTTCTTTTCTTGTAATGACGCCTTTTTGCGCAAAACGATATCTGCATTTCATTTTTTAAATAATAAATGATCTCTGCTTCGCTTTTCCATGTTATCCCGGGAGTTACTGGCTTGGTTGACGCCATTCTGCGTTATCTCCTTTAGTGCAGTATCGCTCTTGTCTTATTTCAAGAGATCCTTTCTGCTTTTCAGAGCATTTAATGCTTATGATCTTTTGATTGATGCGGGAGAAAAGTCTTGATAACTCAGGCACACGTGTCCATTTTTTAGGACACCTAGGGCTAGCGTGCTTCAGAATTTTAGCAAAATCGAAGCGTTGCCGCGTTTCTCTAGAATTGTACTCATTGCTTGGGTCTTTTCCTTGTGATCCTCTCACGCAACGACTGCGATGTCCGTCGTTTCGTTGACTACTAGGGTTATAAAACCCAATACTTGTTTCTTTTGCTTATTTTTGCCGTTCTGCTTTCTTCATATTTTCTCTAGTCGTCTTATTTTCTTTTCACCGTTCAAGGTTCTCAAAGCGCTTTCTCTCTAAAGGTACCTCCTCTTTTCTTTCGTCGTCTTCTCCATCTTTACTTTTTATTTCTGCCATGGCTAAGACTCGCCGCTCTGAGTCGAGATCTGCCGATGAGAAAAAGATGGATATTACAGTTAGTAGTATCACCTCTGAGGTTGCTCTTAATGAGCATTTAGCCGCTCACAATGTTGTTATCCCTGAGGGGTATAAGGCCATCGTTGCCCCTGAGATAGTACGCTTGAATAGCGTTTTGACGGGCAAGCGTAGGGTTCTGTATACACAAATGTTTCGCTATGGTTTCCAGCTTCCCATCAATTCTTTCATAAAACAGTTTCTCATTGCCTGCGATTTGAATCCTGTTCAATTAGCCCCGAATGTGTATTGCTGCGTTTATGCCTTCTTAGAACTTTGTAAATATAAGGGGATCACTTCCCCTTCTCTTTTACTGCTTAAATCAGTTTTTAAGCTGATGAAGTATCGGGGAGTGATAACGATATCGCCCCGTTATGACGATGACTCACTTAAGTCCTTCACTTGGAAACTTCTCCACATTGAGTCCTCTGTCGATGCTTGGAAGAAAGAGTTCTTTGTGATAGATCTTCCTGAAGACCCCGGTTCCTGGTGGCGGTCTGGGTTTAACCAAGATGTCAAGGACAACGTTTGGGGTCGACCGGAGACTCTTCCTCAGCGCGAACAAGGCTGGTTAGACAAACTTCTTCAATTGGAAATCAGCGTTCATATCCGCTATGTGGCGTGCAGAGTCGATATGAAGGCCTGCGTTAGACGTGAGTGTCGAGTCGCTTCCTTCTTTACTATCACTGATACTAATGCTAACGTTATTTTGTCATCATGCAGCGACGGATCCCGACTACAAGCCTGAAAACGTTAGAAGGCGACTGAAAAGGGCCCAGGACAGAGAAGAAAAAGAGAAGGCCATCTCTACGGAAGCTGCCGATAACTCCACTATGCTTCCTGCCATTTCCGTGAGCCTTGCTCAAGTATCTTCTTCCTCAGCCGGTGAGGGGAATACCGACATTCCTTCAGGTATCCCTATCGTTACCGTCGCTGCCGCTCCTGCCCAACCGTCTTCTTCTAAGGTTCCTAAGGTCCTTGCCAAAGGAAAAAAGAAGAAAAGAACGAGAAGTGTTGCCGCTCTTACTCCTTCTTTGGACACGGTAGGTTCTTCGGAAGCACCTCCTCTCAAGACTGCCGCTGTGAGTGTGCTTCCTTGTTACGATATGTTATTTATCGGTGTTTATTGCCATTTCTCTTATTTGTGTTTCGTACTGGGTTCTTAGCAGGAGACCGTTACTGGTTCTACCTCCGCCTCTCCCACAGGCGAAATGGACATGAGTCATGTGCTGGGCGGTTCCAGGAAGAGATCTCGGCCGGAGGGTGAGGGTGGGAGCTTATCTGGGGCGGAAGTCGGGTCGGACAGGACCTTTGTTTCTATGGATGCTCCCCAGACTCACCCTTCTGGATTTTTGGGGAACATGAGTACGGCTGAGACTTTCAGGGCTTCACCCAATTCCTTCGGTGGGCCCGTCCATACATATGGTCCTAACTCGGGCTATCAAGAAGGTTTTCAGGACTTTACAGGCTATCACCCTTATGGTTCCTATGCCGTTCAAGGGGGTCCTTCTTCTCAAGTCCTTCCTCCTGTCCCTCTAGCCTTTATCCCCTCAAGCGTTCCTTTATCGCAACGTTGCGGCGAGGGGGCCTCCACCTTTAACTATGCTGCGGACCTGAGTTCCTCTAGTGAGCCTGGTACTGTGACTCACCAAGTGGGTTTATATGATTTTCGCAATACGGGCTTAGCGGCTCTCGGGGGCGATGGTTCAGTTGAGGTTTTGACTTTCTTCGCAGCCCAAATACTGTCGACCCCTGCTGAGCGGGAAGCTATCCTCTCGCAGACAGATGATGATAAGGTGAACTCGCTGCGCACTGGAATCTTTTCTAATTTTGTGAAATTTCAGTACTGGACAGAGCAAGTTCAGCGTCAGGCTGCTTCTCTTGCTGTGTCTCTTTCTGAACTTTCGCAAGAGCGAAATGAGAAGAATAAGCTGCTGGAGGAATGCAATCGATTGTTACTGGCTCAGCAGGAGCTGTCGAGACAAGTATCTACCCTTGATGCAAAGAATGTCGTGCTGGAAGGAGAGAAGTCATCCTTGGCAAGGGAGAAAATGGCCTGGGAGGAAGAGAGATCCGCTCTGATAGAGGAATCAGCCGACAAGAGCCTGTGGCACGTTGAGCGGACGGCCACTATCTTAGTCGAATGCTTTGAAGAGGTCCATGGAGCATATGCGTATAAAGGTGACAAGGTCACAAAGGCCTTCAAAAAGAAGTCCGTCGATCTTAATGAGGCAGGCTTTCGCCGAGCTAAGGCGGAGGGTTCGAGACGGAGGAACCCTGAGGGTTAACACATTCTCGAGCTTTGCCGCCTCTTTTGCAGCCCTTCGGCTTTTTGTTTTTTGCCTCCGCGGTATTATTATTTTGGTCTTTGGAACTTGTGACCTTTCTGAGGCACTTTTATGGATTTAAGCAGTTTATATCTTTGCCGCTGCCTTTTCCCTTTCTTTAGCTTTCACTTTCTGAAATTCCTAGGGTGTCGCTACCATCCTGGCGACATGATATGTTTTTTTTTTTTGAGCTGACTCGTAACGTTTCAGCAACATATATCGCTGAGCTTAGTATTGGGTTAGCTTTCCCGGCGGGCCTCATAGTATCGCCGCTTGTGCAGTAGTCAATCTTTCCATTACTCGGAAGGTTATTCTGCGCATTCTCAATTGTAAACCATTAGTAGCATAACGGGTTACGAGAGATAGTGATTACCCGTAGGAGCTTTTCCGCTGCCGTCATAGAGCGTTTAGTCATGGAAGTCGCGTGAATCGCTTTTTCCGTCAGCTCTACTTCACTAGGGATTACGCATCTAGTTACTAGCTGGAATTTCGCGACTCTTTGCGCTTCCATTTTTCCACGATCGGCCTGGAAAATGCCCTCACTTAGTGAGCCGTCGGATCGGGACTGGCTATCACAAGGATAGGACTTTTCACTTTCAGGCGTTGTCCTCGCGTCTAGAATTATGCCCTTACTTGATGAACCGACTACTCTACTCCGGTTACTAAGATAGGACTTTTCACTTCTAGAACAGAGTTACTATATCCTTAGGGCGTGCCTTGTCTTGATGAGCCGTCTCCACGAGAACGGTCAGTACAAAAAAAGGACTTTTCACTCCCAGGGATTCCCGGGTTGTGCCCTCACTTAGTGAGCCATCTGATCAGGACCGGCATTCACAAGGATAAGACTTTTCACTCCCCGGGGGCGCTCGGGATCTTTCAATCCCAACGCTAGTTCAAGGCATCCTGGGTCGTGCCCTCACTTAGTGAGCCATCTGATCAGGACCGGTATTCACAAGGATAGGACTTTTCACTCCCAGGTGCCCCCTTTTCTATCTGCACAAAAAACAACCACAAACACCCAAGGAAGCTCTCTCAGGGAGCGTTAGCTAAGGTTAGGGTTGGCATCAGTCAAAGGTGCAGATAAATCAAGGTCTAGGATAATATAATTTCAAACGAGCGATGTTCCAAGAGTTGGTTAATGGCATACCCTCGAGTGTCTCCAGATGATAGGCTCCTTTTTCGATAACGCGGGTAACGCGATACGGTCCATCCCAGTTTGGACTGAGCTTCCCCATACGTTGATCCGCCGCTCGTTTGTCTCTGAGCACCAGGTCGCCTGCCTTTAGCAACCGTTCTTTGACGCGCCTGTTATGGTAACGGGCCATCTTTCGCTTGTAGTGTTGCGTTTTCAAGAGGGTTTCTACTCGGACCTCCGGTAACCCGTCAAGGTTAGCTCGTAACCTTTCCTCATTTAGCTCCTCTCGGAACTGGGCCACTCGCAGGCTCATGGTCCCGATTTCTACCGGCGTAACAGCCTCGGTACCGAAGGCTAATGCGAAAGGTGTTTCTCCCGTACTAGTTTTAACGGTCATGCGGTACGCCCACATCACGTACGGCAGCTCGTTAGCCCATTTCTTTTTAGACCCCTCTAGATTTTTCTTAATGCCACTGAGGATGCTCCGATTTGTCACTTCTGCCTGTCCATTGGTTTGGGGGTGAGCCACGAAAGAGAATCGTTGCTCTATCCCGAATTCCGAGCATTGGTCTTTGAAGAATTGGCTGGTGAACTGTGTCCCGTTATCGCTGATTAGGATACGAGGTACGCCAAACCTCATGATAACTTGGTGCTTGAAGAAATGCCAAGTTTTTTCCGCCGTGATCTTGGCGACCGCTTCAGCCTCCGCCTACTTCGTAAAGTAGTCCACTGCCACTATTACAAATTTTAGTTAGGACCTTGCCTTTGGAAACGGACCCAGGATATCGATTCCCCATTTAGCAAAAGGACAAGGGGCGATGATCTCGGATATTTCAGTGGCGGGACGTCGAGGAATTTTAGAGAACTCCTGACATTTCGGGCAAGTTTGCACATAGTCGTGGCAATCTTTCCGTATAGTAGGCCAATAGAATCCAGATCTGAAAACTTGTGCAGCCAGGGTGCCGCCCGATACATGCATACCGCATATCCCTTCATAAATTTCGCGTAACGTGTGAAGACCCTCTTCTTCCGTTATGCATTTGGCCGCTGGGTGCGAAAAGCATCTTCGGACCAGGTCCCCGTCATAATACGTACAGCGAGCTGCCTGTCTCAGCAATTTTTTCTTTTCAGCGATATTCTCAGGCAGTTCTTCGTGTTTTAAGTATTTGATTATGGGGACTCGCCAGTCGTTCTCGAGTTCTTCCACACACAGAGATGTTTGCTCTTCCATGAAGGATGGTACAGGTAATTCTCGGTAATAAACGCCCTTGGGTATGGATGCCTCCGGTTTTTCAACCAGCTTGGCAAGGTTGTCAGCTTCGACGTTGTCCTCTCGGGGAATATGCTCAAAACTGACTTGCATGCCTTCTTTCTTTATTTCTAATAGCTCCCGCATCACTTTAGCGAGATACTGGACCATGATGGGCTCCCGAGCTTGAGAGTGCCCCAAGACCTGGTCGATCACTAGTTTGGAGTCACCACAAATTTTCAGACGCATGTCTCCTGTTCTTCCGGTATCGTGCCTACCTTTAGATGAGAGGCTTCTCCCTATCCGGAGTCCGGCCAGTAACGCCTCATATTCTGCCGCATTATTGGATAATGGCTGCAGGATTCGGATAGCGTATTGTATTCGCATATCATTCGACCCATTTATAAAGATTCCTACTCCTGCCGATTCTTGATTTTTAGCCCCGTCTACATGAATGATCCAGAGGTCCGTATAAGTCTCTAGGAACGGGAGATCCAAATCACTCCATTCCTCTTCGGGTACGTCTGTTAACGGATCTTCCGTAAAGGTGCATTACGCTATAAAATCTGCCAAGATTTGAGCCTTTACAGATGGCCGAGACTGATACCTTAGCCCGTATTGTTCGAGTTCAAGAGCCCAGATTAGCATTCTTCCCGAGGATTCAGGCTTTCGAAATATCCTTTTCAGCGGTTGATCTGTAAGTACAATAACGGAAAAAGACTGGAAGTATCTGTCCATTTTTCGAGTGGCCTATACTAGCGCGTACGCTATTTTCTCAATTCGGGCGTATCGCAACTCTGCATCCTTCAGAACGTGACTCATGAAATACACGGGGTGGTGTGTATGGCTATCGTCGCGAACGAGGACGGCGCTGACCACTTCGTCAGCAGCGCCGAGATATAGGTACAAAGTATCACCTAGTTCTGGCCTGGTCAGCAGCAGATCGGACGATAGGTAATCTTTTAGGCCAACAAACGCCTCTTCACATTCCGGGGTCTACCCAAAGGATGCTTTCTTGCGTATGACTTTGAAAAATGGGAGACACTTTTCGCCTTGTTTGGAAATAAAGCGCTCTAGGGCGATAACGCGCCCTGTTAGCCTTTGTACTTCCTTAACGGTTCTTGGAGATATCATGTCTTGTATGGCTTTAATCTTTGACGGATTAGGCTGGATTCCTTTTTGGCTGACCACGTAGCCCAGGAATTTTTCGGTCTGAAACACGAACATGTATTTCTGAGGGTTCAGCTTCATACGGTGCCGTTTCATCACGTCAAAGACTTCCTTTAGATCCCGCAAGTGATCCTGAAAGCTAGCGTTTTTTACCAGTATATCGTCAACGTAGGCTTCCACATTTTTCCCTATTTGTTCTTCAAATATCTTATTTGCCATACGTTGGAACGTCGCCCCCGCGTTTTTTAGCCCAAATGGCATCGTCGTATAACAGTAAGTGGTCGTAGGAGTGATGAAGGTAGTCTTCTCTTCATCTTCAATGGCCATGGGAATTTGGTGATACCCAGAGTTGGTGTCAAGTGAACTCAAATATGCGTACCCGACAGTCTGATTGACTAATTGGTCAATGCGGGGAAGCGGGTAGCAGTCCTTGGGGCAGGCATTGTTCAAATTGGTGAAGTCGATACACATCCGCCAGTCTCCATTGGACTTAGGGACGAGGACTGGGTTGGCTAACCAGGTGGGGTACTGAACTTCGCGGATGAAACCAGCATCAAGGAGCTTTGCTACTTCTTTATCAACAGCTAAAGCTTTTTCCTTAGAGAACGCGCGCCGCTTTAGCTGGATCGGCTTAGCGCCAGGGTCAACGTTGAGTCGGTGCTCGGCTATTTCTCGTGATATACCCGGCATGTCTCCGGGTTTCCATGCAAATTCTCCTCGACATTTGTTCAATAACCGGGCCAACTGAAGGTTTTCTTCTGAACTGAGCCTTTCGCCGACAAGGAAGTCTGTTTTTTCTATGCCGATTACCGGTACATGCACCATTTTGTCAAGGGGTTGAGCGCGCTTCTCATCGCCTTGTTCATATGGGACCGCTGTTATACATACATACCTATCACAACTCTTTTGAGTCATGAGCAGGTAACATTCGGCCGCCAAATTTTGATTGCCCTTTATCGCTACCACTCCGTCCCAGGAGGGGTATTTCATCTTCAAATGCTTCTGAGATATTACCGCTCCAAAGCGGTTGAGAAAAGGTCATCCGAGTATAACATTGTAGGGCAAGTTTAGGTCCACGACAAGGAATAACAGATCCTCTGACCGCTTGGAGGTGTCTTCTCTGAAGTATACGGGCAGAGTAGTTATCCCTGTAACTCGGATTGGGATCCCGTCCACCCCAATTATGGGTTTCTTGCAAGGTATCAATTCGTTGTTAGGCCGTTTCATGAGATTGTACGCTTCCAACGAGAAGAGGTTTACTGCACTTCCTTTATCTATGAGAGTTCTTCTGACTCCGTGACTGGCAATGATGGGCGTAACCACCAACGCATCATTATGCGGATAGACAACACCTTTCTCGTCCTCTTCGGAGAAGGCTAACACCATGCGATCTAGAACGCTTATCGTTTCACCTTTCTTTTTCACGCCATCTCGCTTGCGTTTTTCTCCTAACGCCGTCGTCGGTAGTTCTGGTTCATCCATGTAAGGAGTCCCTCCCACTATGATGTTAATCATAGGGAAACCCTCGTCATCTACTGCGAACATTTCCTCACCTCTTCCTCTGAGAGCATTATCCTTTTGTGGGACGCGAGGGGATACTTGTTGGTCATCTGCGACCCTTTTCGTGGAATTATTTCTGGTGTCCTCTCTTACTTTGGTTGCGAGTTCTCCCAAGTAACCTTCCTCCACCAAACGTTCTATTGCTGATTTTAAGTCCCTGCATACTTCTGTAGAATGCCCCCTGGCTTTGTGGAACTTACAATAAGCGTTTTCTCTTCTCCCTAGGAGTACTCCGGGCTTGACGGGCGCAGGGTACCGAATGGGAAGGTTTCCTTGTTCCACTATCGCCAAAATCTCTGCCCTTGGTAGATTAAGGGAAGGGAAATTAGGATCGTATGCCCGACTTTTAGAGCCTTCTTCCAAAGAAAGCATCTTCTGAGATCCGCACGGAATCCCAGGCATTTCTAGAAGGCATCAGGCGTGTCAGGGATCCCAGAATATTCCTTTTGCAAGGACATGTGTTGTCACGCCCTCATTGCCCTTAGCTGTTTTTGTCTCCTAGCTAGTTTAGGCTATATAAGCATAGTTTTAGGGTTTTTGTAAGGACGGCTGTTCCAAGGATAATTTCTTACATTAGTTTCAGTGTTTATTTTCTGGGGATCATCTCCTCTTCTCGATCAAGAGCAGCCACTGTCAACAACTTTCCTCTTCGATTATTAATTAATCTACCGATTTACTCTACTCCCTTTTTACTTTCTTTAGTTTATCATTGCATGATTCTATATACCTACTGTTTATATTATAGTATGAGTAGCTAAATACCCCTTTCTTGGTGAAGGGTGTTCCACGGGGTGTAGGGTTCGGCTAAGAGGTCTAATACATGCTTAATATATTCTTTTGTGACACATAACTGTCTACCGATTTAATTACATGCTTGTCTAGAAATGTTACGAGCTTGATCATCTTTTAGTATTTCTGCATGAGTAACGTCATATTCCAGGGTTATAACTGACCCGAAGCCCTGGAATTAGAGCAGGCACCTAAGGGAGGCAGCGCAAGAGGCCTCACCTAGGGGTAAACAGTTATCTAGGGTATGCGATACGAGTCTGACAAGCTGAGCTATCGCGCCCTAGATCTGTCTTACCTCTGTTTCATGGGCGTTCTGAATTTAGCCTCCCTACTTCGAGCCCGTGACAGGCCGGACGGTCAAGGCTACCTTTTGATGACAAGGAAGGTAGCTGGGAGGATGGCTGAACGTCAAGGTCACCTCATATGTGGAAACGGGGGGTGACTTTTATATACGAAGGTAAGTAGGGGATGCGGTGTGGAAACGCGGTCCCTATAGCAGATCTGCACACGAGTCTGGAAAAACCTCTGCACCGATGACTAGCCGACCTAGAAAACAACCCAAGGGAGCACCTTTCGCTAAGATCTCGTCTTATTTGATTAATATCCTTTTCATTACTTTTCCTGCATTCGATCTGTTTACATCTCTTGCTCTGGATTACAATTTACATCTCTTGCTCTGGATTACGATTTACTTTCGTGCCCTAGATAAGTACTTTTCAATTCTGTTTTGTTAGCTCCCCTACTCTGCGTTGATTAATTTATTAATCAACATAAACCCCCCCCCCCCCCCCCCCTTTATTGTTACTTTGGTTAGATCTGTTGCATATTGCCTTGCCATACTTGTTCACTAGCAATTCATTCCTTCAATCTCTGCGGTTCGACCCTGTCTTGCTCTATACACATTAATTTGTGCATTTAGGCATCAAGATAAATTTAAGTATATTTGAGTGACGATCAAATTTTGGCGCCGTTGCCGGGGATTGAACGGTACTGATTTTGTTTTGTTTTTCTTGTATGACCAGGAGATCTACCCCCGATCTACTCCCTCTAGACCTCGAGTTGACCAGAACAGAAAGAGGACTTCGTAAGCAAGCTCAAGGGACATATGCTCATCGTAGAGTGATCCCTCATCCTGCCCTCGACGGTTCCCCTTCTAATCTGGCTGACCAAACATCAGCTTTTCTTAGACCTGACCTTTCTCCATCGTGATCCCGAAAACCCCATACCAGACCACTTTAATTTTCCAGCAATGGATGACCTAGCCAACAATGACAACCATAACAACCGTGAGAACCACGAAGATCCACCACCACCCCCAGACCAACAAACCATTGACAATTTCCATGCAACCCCCGATATGGCCAGTAGCTGCATTGACTGGCCCAATATTCCTAATGACTGGACTCTGAAGTCCACCGTACTTCATCATCTGCCTACTTTTCGAGGGGTAGCCAAGGAAAATGCTCTTCGCCATCTTCAATAGCTCCACTCTATTTGCGAGGCCATGAAACCTGCCAACGTTAGTATTGAGCAGGCCAAGCTTCGCGCATTCCAGTGGTCTCTCAAAGATGATGCCCTAGATTGGTATTACGACCTTCCCGCAAGATCTATTCGTTCTTGAGCGGACATGTCAAAAATCTTCACTGAGAAGTATTACCCGACTTCTATCTGTCTCCATTGTTCAGAAGAAAGAAGAGACTCTAGCCCAGTACTATGAGAGATTTCAGAAGATGCAATCGAGTTGCCCAGCCCACAATCTTACCGAGCACGCTCTGGTTCAATATTTTTGTGAAGGCCTCAAGGCTCAGGATAAGGCGTTGCTTAACGCAGCCGCCAATGGATACTTGACTGCTCTAACTCCAAGAGCCGCACGAGCAACGATAGAGCTCATGGCCAAGAACACCTCTGACGACCTTACCAACAATCCAGGCCAGGATGTCCAAGTAGCTGCCCTTCAGAACCAGATATCTTCTCTCACAGGAATGTTCCAAAACTTCATAACTGCACAACCCGCACCTGTCAAGGCCTGCCAGATATGCAATTTCGTGGATCACCCCACTGATGCATGTCCTCATATTCCGGAGGAAATACAAGTGAATGCTGCTGGCCAATTTATTCCAGTCTCTTACGCTCAGACTTACAATCAAGGCTGGAAACAACCAAATCCAGGATGGGTCCCTAACACTCAGCTTTCGGGATCTAGCCATCAACAGCACCAGAACCCTATGGAAATCCCCCTCCTAATATGCCAAATTTCAGACCTCGACCCACATTTCATCAGAACCAGTATCAACGCCAACCTCCTTAGGATCAGACCTTCGTCCATCCTCCAGACCAGACTTTTGTCCAGCCCCCGACTGCTGAAATGCCTAAGAATCCCGAGCAGCAGAAAGAAATAGATGAACTTAAGAAGCAAATGAGTGCCCTGACTGCCAAATTGCAAGAGTTGACTAATCATGGCAGACTGCCACCCCAGACAGAAACAAATCCCAAGCACAATGTTTGCGCTTTAACTTTGCGCAGTGGAACAACTTTGAACCCACCAGAGCTTCCAGCCCAAGATATTGAAAATTCTCCAGAGGCCGAAATCCGGCCTAAACCTAGAACGAAGCTCCCCAAGGTCCCTAGATTCGTGGAAGTTAAAGAAGACAGAATCCGCTCCCCAAGAGGTTCACCACGGAATGACCCCAACCACCAGAATTTACTCAAGAGTACATTCATAAGATTCTCGAGCCCCCGTTCCCTCACAGATTGGTCAAGACCAAGAAAGATAAGGAGGACCGCGATATCTTTGAAATGTTCAGTAAAGTGGTTGTCAACATCCCTCTTCTCCAGCCCGTGAAAAATATCCCTCGCTGTGCCAAGTTCCTGAAGCAATTATGCACGAACAAAAATAAGTTCACCGAAGTTAACAAGATCAGCGTAGGGGCCAACGCGTCTGCACATATCCAGCATCGGATCCCTCCAAAATGCAAAGATCAGGGCATGTTCATAATACCTTGCCGAATCGGAACAGTTGATATTAGCAAGGCCATGTGTGACCTCGGAGCAGGAATCAATGTCATTCCCTTGATAATCTACCACAGTCTAGGCCTCGAGCCTCTCGTGCCTACAGACCTCGCCATCCAACTTGCTGACCGCTCTATCATCTACCCCGAGGGGATAATCAAGGATGTCTTGGTCCAAGTAGGAGAATTCTTGTTCCCTGCTGACTTTTATGTGATTGCAATGGAGAACGAAGACTCCACCAAATCCACAGACGTTCTTCTAGGCCGCCCATTTCTGGCCACAGCCCGAGCAAAGATTGATGTTCACGATGCCACCATCTCCCTCGAATTTGATGGAGAGATCATCAAATTCAATATGCTAGAAGCCATGCGATACCCCTCTGAATTTTCTAGTGTGAATTATGTTGATATTGTTGACTCCCTTGTGGGGGAAATTGATGAAATATATTCTACTGACCCCTTGCAATTTGCCCTTGACAGGAGTCTGACACCAGCTCTTCTAGATGTCGTGGCCTCGACGCTTCCTATCCCATCTGAATTACACTCTGTCGTCGCTGACCTTGAAGAATGTGTTGTTGCTCAGTATGAGTCTCCGAATCAGTCTCCCGAATATCCGGGCCATGCTAAGTTATTTCCCTCTATTGATCAGGCTCCAGCCCTAGATCTGAAGCCACTGCCTACCCACTTGAAATATGCTTATCTAAGCCCCGATAACTCTTTACCTGTCATTATCTCTAACAAGCTCGAAGACCTCGAGGAGTCCAAGCTCATTTCCTTGCTAAGGAACTTCAGACAAGCCATAGGATGGACCATTGCGGACATTAAGGGCTTGTCTCCAGCATTATGCACTCATCACATCCACCTAGAAGACGCGAGCAAGACCATTCGCCAGCCCCAGAGACGACTTAATCCGCCTATGATGGAAGTGGTGAAGAAATAGATTCTCAAGTTGTTAGATGCGGGAGTTATCTACCCCATCTCAGATAGCCCTTGGGTCAGCCCTATCCAGGTCGTGCCCAAGAAAACAGGCATAACTATCACCGTCGGTCAAGATGGCGAATCCATTCCTACCCGGATCCAGAATGGGTGGAGAGTGTGTATTGACTACCGCCGGCTAAATTCTGCTACCAAGAAAGATCATTTTCCCCTGCCCTTCATCGATCAGATGCTAGAACGCCTCGCCGGTAAAACCCATTATTGTTGTCTAGACGGTTACTTCGGATTCCATCATATCCCAGTTGCTCCTGAAGACTAGGAAAAGACAACCTTTACCTGCCCTTTCGGGACCTTCGCGTATAGACGCATGCCCTTCGGTCTGTGCAACGCCCCTGCCACTTTCCAACGTTGTATGGTCAGCATTTTCTCTGAATTAGTTGAAGATGGAATCGAAGTCTTCATGGACGACTTCACCGTCCATGGAAACTCTTTTGAAGAATGCATGAACAATCTGAAAAGGTGCCTAGAGCGCTGCATTGAGATGAATCTTGTCCTGAATTTTGAAAAATGTCACTTTATGGTGGATCGAGCCCTAGTGCTTGGTCATGTTATCTCGGCCAAGGGAATTGAGGTTGACAAAGCCAAGATAGAAGTAATAGAATCCCTGCCCTACCCATCTTGTGTCCGCGATGTGAGATCTTTTCTGGGCCACGCCGGTTTCTACCGAAGGTTCATTAAGGATTTTTCTAAGATTACCCAACCCATGTGTCACTTGCTCCAGAAGGACATGTCCTTTGATTTTAGCGAGGCCTGCAAAACCGCTTTTAAACTTCTCAAGAACAAACTTATCTCGGCCCCGATTATTCGAGCCCCCGACTGGACACTACCTTTCGAGGTCATGTGTGATGCCAGTAATCAGGCCCTAGGCGCCGTTTTGGGTCAGAAGAAGGATAGGGAGACCCATGTCATTTATTATGCTTCCAAGCTGCTAGACCCATCCCAGCAGAACTACACTATGACAGAGAAAGAACTTCTGGCCGTAGTCTATGCCCTAGACAAGTTCAGACAATATCTGCTAGGCACTCATGTCCTTGTCTACTCTGGCCATTCTGCCCTTCGGTGTTTGTTGACCAAAGCCGATGCCAAACCTCGGCTTATTCGTTGGATCCTGCTCCTACAAGAATTCAATGTAGCTATCAAAGATAAGGTCGGAAAAGAAAACCTTGTGGCAGATCACTTGAGTAGACTTCCAGCCCAGGAAGATAATTCGCGTGAGCCAATCCGGGATACTTTTCCAGACGAGCAATTATGTCTAGCCCAAGTTGTTTATTCCCCATGGTTTTCCGATATTGCAAACTTTTGTGCTACAGGCACTTACCCAGCTGATGTCACTCCCTCCGAATGCAATAGAATCAGAAGACAAGCAAAATACTACATATGGGACAGTCCCTACCTATGGAAGCACTGTTCGGATCAGATCATTCGTAGATGTGTGACCATGGACGAGGTGCCCTCGATCCTTAAATTCTGCCATTCAGAAGGAGGTCATTTCGCGGCCATGAAAACCGCTCTGAAGATGCTGGAAGCTGGTCTGTACTGGCCCACCATTTTCAAGGATAGTTACATGTTTTGCGCTTCGTGCCCCCGATGTCAGGCCACTGGAAATATCGGGGTCAGGAATCAGATGCCCTTGACAAACATTATCGCTTGCGTGATTTTTGATATCTGGGGTATAGATTTCATGGGCCCTTTTCCCAATTCCTTTGGCAACATCTACATCCTTCTGGCCGTCGATTATGTCTCTAAATGGGTCGAGGCCAAGGCTACTCGAACGGACGATTCCAAGGTGGTCGTGAATTTCCTCCGCACCAATAACTTCAACCGGTTCGGTACACCTAGAGCACTGATCAGCGATAGGGGTGCCCACTTTTGCAACCGTGTTGTGTCCTCTCTTTTGACAAAGTATGGAGTCCACCATAGAACATCCACTGCTTATCACCCTCAGACTAACGGTCAAGCCGAGGTCTCGAACCGTGAGATCAAGTCCATTCTTGAGAAGACCGTTAACCAGTCCAGAAAGGATTGGAGTTTGAAATTGGGTGATGCTCTCTGGGCCTATCGTACAGCTTTCAAGACCTCGATAGGAATGACCCCTTACAGACTTGTTTATGGGAAGTCGTGCCATCTCCCAGTGGAGATAGAGCACAAGGCTTTTTGGGCTATCAGAAAAGTGAACACATATCTAGGCCTCGCTGACCAACATAGGCGCTTGCAAATTCAAGAGCTAGAGGAGTTGAGGGATGATGCTTATGAGAATGCCCTGCTCTATAAGGGCAAGACAAAAGCTTATCATGACAGGCACCTTCGTCCCAAAACGTTCTTAGTCGGACAGCAAGTCTTGTTATACAACTCACGACTGCGACTCTTTGCTGGGAAGCTGAAATCCAAATGGTCAGGACCTTTCGTGGTCACGACAATCTACACCCATGGGGCAGTTGAAATCCAGAACCCGGTCACAGGAATCATCTTTAAAGTCAGTGGGTAGAGACTGAAGCCCTTATATGAAGGTTTCCAGCCCTCGGTTGTTAAGGAGGCTATGGTGGAGGACCCACCTGTCCAGACCTAGAGTATCAAAGCACGTCGAGGTCCCGACGAGTAAATGGACCACACTGGAGGTATTTGATATGTCGTCTGAATCGTTTCTCTCTCCCTTATCTTCTTTCCACCTTTTTGGATTCTCTGATTTTATTTGATTTTATTCCCAGGTTTTGTTAATTGTATATAGTATATCCCTTTCACTTATGGTTTTATTCCTTTTATTTAGCATTAACTCACCTTTATTCTCTCTTTTTGTCCATATCTTATATCAACCGATCCCTTTTTGAAATTTAAAAGTTTTTCTCCTTTTCAGGCAGTTGAGATACGCATGGGCTGTCATGCTCCACGCCCAGGACACCACGTGGCCTGACAAGCGCAGTAAAGGCAGGCCTCATCAATACAAAAGTTGCGGCATTTATTGCCAGCTGTGATTTCCACTCTCTCTCCCACGCTCCCACACAATTTTCACTCATATCACTTTCAAACCTATCACTTTCACCTCTCTCCCTCACCAAACACGCAACCCTATCCTCTCTCCACCACCATCTCCATCCCCAAGACTGTCTTTCTTCCCTTACCATCAATGGCACCTAAGACTAAAAGGCCAGCCCGCAAGAACGTTGTTGGACCTAAGACGGTAGACACTTCGAGCCCCGTTCCTTCCAGATCTAGATCCCAGTCAGCCACACCAAACTCGGCTTCATACAAAATAGTCACCCCACCATCTGTCAAGCCACGACCCATTCCCTCTCCTACGGCAGTTTCACCCACAACCGTGGAGCAGATCAGAGAGTTCACTCCGGTGGAAGATGACATAGAAGTCACAGGTTCCATTCCTCCCACCATGACGACCACTAGAGGCGGCCGTATGGTGAAGCTCCCTCATGGATCGTCCACGGCTAAGTCCAAGTCCAAAAAGCTCTCTACATCAGCCAAGCAGTCCCCCCTTGACGCGGCCGTCGATCGTTTCATATCTCCTCAGCCTGGCTTAACGGTGGAGGAGGTCCTCAAGGACATCCTAGTCTCTGACGAAGAAGCCGAGGTCATGGAGGACCAAGCAGAGACGGGTATTGACCAGGAGGATGAGGTTATGGAGGAGGGAACGGGAGAGAGTGGAGAAGTTGAGGGAGACGAAGAGGAGGAAGATCTCGAGGCCCAGAAAGCAGCCGCGGCAAGATCAGCGGCGAAGAAAGGGAAGTCCAAAGATGAAGCCAAGCCATCTGCAGTCGGTACACCAGTGAGTCTCAAGAGGAAGCTTTCAGCCACCAGTGCCGGCAAGCCCTCGAGCTCCAAGAAGCTTCGGGCCCCCGAAACAGATGAAGATGTCGAGGTCGAGACCCCAGTGCCTTCATCTATTCCCAGATCCGGCTCACAACAGGTGACTTCTGACCTTTCCTCACCCAATGAATGGATTGTATTTAATGATAAACCTTCTCTTGACAAGTTAACTTTGCTGAATTCCAAGGGCGTTAGCTCATGTGCGCGCCTGGATTTTGATTTTCTTGCTAAGATGGGCATTGAGTCCAAGATCAGAGAGTATGTGGCCAACATTGGTTGGGAGTCTTTGTTCTATTTGGAGCACCCGACCTTTGTCGAGCTTTCCCTTGAATTTTTTACTACTTTTTGGGTAGATGGCACTTTTAGGCCCAAGGGCAAGGTCGGTCCAAACTCCTCTACCCCTGGTTTGATCAATTTTAGACTAGCCACCAAATGGGAGCATCTGACATTGGGTGAATTTAATTGCTGGTTGGGATTTATCACTAAGGATGAACTGAACACCCCTCTGTACAAGAATGCCTTAACTGTTATCCCATCTGTTTATGATGCCAATGCTGCTTTTCGTGAGCTAACCAATAAGTCTACTGTTAAGTATGACCCTAAGGGTAGTAAAGCCCATGAAATTGTTGACCCTGCATTGCGTATCCTGCACAGGTATCTAGCCCTCACCTTTTCAGCAAGATTTGGTTCCTCGGGACAGATATCTGTGCAGGAACTTTTCTTTTTATGGTGCATGAAACACAAACGAAGGGTCAATCTAGGGTTTTGGGTAGCTTCGGGTGTTTTGCATGTATTGAATGGTGGCCGTGGGCCTATTTTTGGATCCCTTATCTCCCTGTTTGCTGTGAAGATGCGTAATATTGACCTGGCTGCTAGTAACCTTTCTAAGCCCCTGGCATTCAAGGATTTGGATATCCGAACCTTGGATGTCATGGGCCATTTATGTCTCTCACGTGGTGTGTTGAGTTTTTATCCAGGTTGTGCCCCAGCAGCGGAGAAGGTTTTCGGGACCAAGAATGGCGGTATCTTTGAATATCCAGATCTTTCGGACCCCCGCTCCAATGCCATTCCTCCAGCCCCCGAAAAGCAAGTGCCCCAAACGGAAGCAGCTCGTCAAGGCCAGAATACTGCATCAGGAAGCCAGCCCCCGACTCCTCTCATCGTCTATGACCCAACCCAGACGAGACTTCTTCAGCTTATCCTGCGGGAACTTCAGGCTTTCACGGCTGAAGTTGCCCGCAGAAATTTGCCACCCCAGTAACCCACCCCCGAACATTTTCATCTCTCCAGCCCCCGAAAAGGGGCACTAAACAATTTTACTGTTTTTACTTTGTACTGTACTTATATTTCTTGAACTCCTTTTTATACTCTCCCCGCATTGAGGACAATGCGCTGCCTAAGTGTGGGGAGGGAGTTATTTATGCGTTTTGCCTGTGTGATTGCATGTTTATTTTTACGTTTACTGCATGATTGCATGATCTTCGGATTTTATTTTTAGCCATGCTAGGAAAATTTTCCCGCTATTAGTTTTCAAACCCTCATTTTTGGCATGTGTTTTTCAACTTTCGATGCATAGAAGAAGCATGACATCCATAGCACCTACGCCTGAACATGCATTTTTAGACCTGCTAGCCCTTATATCCACATCTAGGCCACGACACCAGTAGTCATAATTTGATCCCGTGAGCATATTTGAGCTTCATGCCTTTTTATTTTTGAGAAAAATGCTTAGCTAGGCACAGTCTAGGTTTGCATGATATCCCTGGGTATAGTCACTGTTAGGACATGGGAAAGCTTAGAAATGACAGAAAACTTCACATCAATGTCTCTTTCCTTCTTTTCTCCCATCTCTCTCTCTTTTCTTTTCGAGCCCCCGACATCCCCTTCTTTTCATACTCTTTCCTAACCATTCGCCTTTTCTTGATCTTTTTCCTAGGCAGGTGAGGTAGCAATTATTGAGGGTAACATCGAGGGCTAGACACCTAAAGTGAGCAGACGAGTTTAAGTGTGGGGAAGGAAGACAAAAGCAAAAGACTTCAGAGCAAAAAGCAGGAATCTAGGGCAAGAAAAGCAAAAGCTCGAAAGAGTTTCGAGCCCTAGACCATTCATACAATTCGAGCCCCTGAAACATTCAAGTGTGGGGAAGCGAAAAAGAAGTCACCATCGATGCTGGAAGCAGATCAAGGGCGAGCACTGAGCGGAAGATCAAAAGTTTTGCGCCCTGGTAGAATCATCTCGTGCCTTCTCCGGTTTACTTTAAAAAAAAAATTTAATTTCAAAATAAAAGGAGAAGGGCATCGAACGTCCAAGTAAAAGCATCCACATCCGAAGCCTCAATAAGAAGACTTTCCTGCCCCCGAAAGAAGACCTCTATCTAGCCCCCGAATCATCTCGTGCCCTCGATGAAAACTGCCTCGCCACTTCACTTTTTCCCAGCCAAGGGATCCAACCAGGTTTTGCCTGGTTCTTTCTTTTCTTTCCTTCTTTTCTCCCCTCATTTCTCTTCTGTTCATCTCTTATTCCTCTCTTCCACCTTTCTAGCTCTTTCGATCCCGTTTCTTTCTTCTTGCTGATGCGATACTTTTCCGATTGTTGATTGCCCATGCATGTGTTCTACAGTACTCGGATTGACGTACAAACCATGTCTGTGTTGTGTTATTTACATTCATGAGTGGTAGCCTAAACACATATTTTATTCTGAGTATGAGTGCAAATACACATCTTTGTGAGGACTGCTGGTGACAAGGCTAGATATGGAAAAGTCTGGTTGATAGGGTCGTTATTCTATCAGCCGGATGCAGGTGTTTTCTAGGTCTGAATGTGTTCTGGTTGGGTGTAGTTTGTAGGATGGTGTGCCAATTCTAAGTGTTGGAAGTTGATTATGTATGTTTAGGAATGAGGCGACTTTCCAATTTTGTTTATGCTCGAGGGCGAGCATAAGGGCAGTGTGGGGATGTTTGATAGCACGTTTCATGGTCATGATTTTACCTTCTTTTCTAGCCCTTTCGGGGGCTCGAAGTCGCCATTTAACCCTCATTTCACTCTTATTTGCAGATTAGCATCAAAGGAGGGAAAAGGCCGAAAAGAAGCGATTTTAGAGCATTTCTGAGGACTTCCATTTTCCAGGCCTAGAAGAAAGAATGTTGTCAAGGCACCTCGATGCGAACCAGACCAGTGCGCTGTCTCAAGGCCTCGGCAGTTCTGAGCCTTCTTCCAAAGAAAGCATCTTCTGAGATCCGCACGGAATCCTAGGCGTTTCCAGAAGGCATCAGGCGTGTCAGGGATCCCAGAATATTCCTTTTGCAAGGACATGTGCTGTCATGCCCTCATTACCCTTAGCTGTTTTTGTCTCCTAGCTAGTTTAGGCTATATAAGCATAGTTTTAGGGTTTTTGTAAGGACGGTTGTTCCAAGGATAATTTCTTACATTAGTTTCAGTGTTTATTTTCTGGGGATCATCTCCTCTTCTCGATCAAGAGCAGCCACTGTCAACAACTTTCCTCTTCGATTATTAATTAATCTACCGGTTTACTCTACTCCCTTTTTACTTTCTTTAGTTTATCATTGCATGATTCTATATACCTACTGTTTATATTATAGTATGAGTAGCTAAATACCCCTTTCTTGGTGAAGGGTGTTCCACGGGGTGTAGGGTTCGGCTAAGAGGTCTAATACATGCTTAATATATTCTTTTGTGACACATAACTGTCTACCGATTTAATTACATGCTTGTCTAGAAATGTTAAGAACTTGATCATCTTTTAGTATTTCTGCATGAGTAACGTCATATTCCAGGGTTATAACTGACGTGAATCCCTGGAATTAGAGCAGGCACCTAGGGGAGGCAGCGCGAGAGGCCTCACCTAGGGTAAACAGTTATCTAGGGTATGCGATACGAGTCTGACAAGCTGAGCTATCGCGCCCTAGATCTGTCTTACCTCTCCTTCATGGGCGTTCTGAATATAGCCTCCCTACTTCGAGCCCGTGACAGGCCGGACGGTCAAGGCTACCTTTTGATGACAAGGAAGGTAGCTGGGAGGATGGCTGAACGTCAAGGTCACCTCATATGTGGAAACGGGGGGTGACTTTTATCTACGAAGGTAAGCAGGGGATGCGGTGTGGAAACGCGGTCCCTATAGCAGATCTGCACACGAGTCTGGAAAAACCTCTGCACCGATGACTAGCAGACCTAGAAAACAACCCAAGGGAGCACCTTTCGCTAAGATCTCGTCTTATTTGATTAATATCCTTTTCATTACTTTTCCTGCATTCGATCTGTTTACATCTCTTGCTCTGGATTACAATTTACATCTCTTGCTCTGGATTACGATTTACTTTCGTGCCCTAGATAAGTACTTTTCAATTCTGTTTTGTTAGCTCCCCTACTCTGCGTTGATTAATTTATTAATCAACATAAAACCCCCCCTTTATTATTACTTTGGTTAGATCTGTTGCATATTGCCTTGTCATACTTGTTCACTAGCAATTCATTCCTTCAATCTCTGCGGTTCGACCCTGTCTTGCTCTATACACATTAATTTGTGCATTTAGGCATCAGGATAAATTTAAGTATATTTGAGTGACGATCAATAATCATCTAGCCCTCGATGTCGCGCCCTCTCCAGCAAGTGCTTACTCACCGCCTCTCCTTTTTCCAGCCAAGGATTCCCTCAAACCAGTTGGTTATCTTTCTTCTTTCTCTCTTTTATTTCTTCTCCTTTTTCCTTTTATTTTCTCTTTTGCCATATCTCTTCTCCATTTTTCTAAACCCATCCACCCCCTTTTCTCTTCCTCTCTTTTTCATGATGCAAAGTTCCTTTTCGATTGTTAGATTGCCAAGCATGTGGATTAATGTACTCGGATTTATATGCAAACTCTATTTTGTGCTGTGTTAGCTGCATTTTGAGTGACTAAACACATAGCCTTGTTTGCGAGTGAGAGCACAAACACATATCTGGTGAGGATTGCTTGTGGCCAGGCTTGATGTGGAAAAGTTCTACTTTTGGGGTCGTTATCCCTCTGGTTTAATGCAGGTGTGCATCTAGGCAGGAAGCATCTTATCGAGACCTCGACAATTGATTGGTTTGATCATTCCAGTGTTTTGGTTGTTTGTGTTTATGTTTTGGGGTTGTTTTAAATTTTGTGAATGCTCGAGGACAAGCATTGGGCAGTGTGGGGATATTTGATAGCATGTATTTTATGCATGTTTTTCCTCCTATTTTTGCCTTGATTTAGGCCTTGATACTACTAATCCACTCGTATTTCCATCTTTATCACAGATCAAGGCCAAGAAGGAGAAATGTGCGAAAAGACATGCTTTCTGGGTGATTTTTTTGCGAACTCCAAGCTTCAAGACCATCGTCGAGACCAAGGACCAATTTCTTCATCGAGGCCTATCGTCGAGCCCTCGACGGATCAAGAGCTTTAAATCCACGTGTCCTCGCAATTGTGCTTCCACGTGTCCCCTCAGAATTCTCCCAGAATATTCCCTCAGTTGCTGATCAGTCGTCTATTATCAAGGTCTCGCCCGAAAGGAATATTCCATAAAGATTCTCACGAGACCCCATGAAGACTCTCTTCCAGAACATTCCAGAACATTCCAGAACGTTCCAGAATGTTCCCAAAGATGCTGATCTGCCCTCGAGATGTCGTCGAGACCTCGACAAGTGCAAACGCCAAATCCACGTGGCTCCACTCCAATCACTCCACGTATCCTCCCTGGTGCATGCCAGATGTTCTGCGTGGATCCCAAGGAATATTCCCATTTTCTGCCATCGTAGGTCACCCCTTTTGCAGGAGCATGGGCTCCTTGTGTTGTACTTCCCTTAGCTAGAATTTTGTCCCTTAGTGGGTGGCTGGTGTATATATACAACCTTATGTGCTAGGCTTTCAGCACCTCATGACAATTTAGATATTTTACTCTTAAACTAATTTCAGTAGCCTTCTTCTAGTTTATTAGTTTTGGGACTTGTTCCTCCCTCTTCTCTCCATAGCTGCTGGCTCCAAGCTTTGTAACAAGCACCATTAATCCAGTTTTATCCTTTACTCTTCCTTTATCTTTTATTATGTTATTTCCATCTTTTATTTGTTTATCTCTTAACATGAGTGGCTAAAACCCACGTTCTTGGTAAAGGTGTATCGAGGGTTGCTTGGGTAGATTCGAGGCCTGATTGCTCTTAACATGTTCTCTTTGTTATATCTGGTTGCTTGTCATTTTAATTCCATTTTTACTTAGGGTGATTCGAGGCCTGATCAACTTTTAATCTTCCCTTTGTGATTATTGTCGTGACTCTGCAGTGATAACTAGCGTGAGACTTTTGGGTAGGTGTAGACAACTAGATTAGTGTTCTTGGGTAGATCTGGGTTCATTCATCTAGGGCATGCAGCTGGTTAGGGTCCTGTCGTGATCCTGACAAATCGAGGCATCGATTCCTAGATGTGTTTTTCTTGTTCTTTATCGATGCTCTGATATTCTGTCCACTTTGTGCTAGTGACAAGCTAAAGTGAAAAAGGCTGTCTTTTGATGACAAGATAGGTGGCTGAGAGGATATCAAAGGATCGAGGCCACCTTATTAACAGTGAAAATGGGGGTTGGCTCCTTACGAAAGAAAGCAGGGGGTCTACGTGAAAACATGACCCCTATAGCATGTCTGTAACGTTAGAACGGAAAATCTTTGCGCTGATGACAATCGAGCCCTCGATGCAACCCAAGAAAGCCCTTTACCAAGTTCCCTTCTCCTTGACTTATTATCTTTGCTTATTAATCTAATTATTTATTTTGTGTTTTATTTTATCTCTGATCTTTATTATTATTGTTTACTCGGCGTGACCTCGATTATCGTTTTTAGTAGTTAGAATTGTTAGCTCTGATCACTCTCTTGGTTAACTTGATTAACCTTTAAACCCCCCCCCCCCCCCCCTTTTGTTATCGTGACTCTGTGCATTTTTACCTCTGTCATACAATCGAGGGCTTGATCTCGTTTCTCACAATCTTTGTGGTTCGACCCTGTTACCGCTTTACACAAATTAGTTTGTGCATCTAGGCCTCAGGATTTATATTATTTTTGACCCGTTTCGACGGCGAGTCACCACCCCAAGGCCGAAGTGCCTCCTCCGACAAAAGTCGTGGCCTAGGTTCCTCGCACACACCTAGCCATGGCCACGGCCCCACTACATATGTCTGTGGGCCCTCTCAGCCATCTTACGAGCTTTCCCTCCATGGCACCAGGCCTTATGATGATCCGATCCTCGCGCATGGATGGGGCCCTGATTATGATGAGCCGTCTCGGCCATCTTATGTACGGTCCTCTTGCACCGCGTCCCTCCTTGGCACCGGTCATTATTGTGATCCGATCACACAAACAGCATGGGGTCCCGAATGTGATGGATCATCTCGGCAGAGCAGCCAAGGCCATGACTCCTACTCCGTGGTTCTATCTTCATCACGCCAAGGCTGTAGGCCTCCATCGGGCTCATCTAGTCGTGGCGCCTCTAGTGGAGTCTCGGGCCATAGCAGCCATCATAGTCCCTATGTGGCCCCGGCCGTTAGTGCACCTGGGAGCCGCGACCAATCTCCTCACGAGGTGCCCACATCACGCCATGTCCGAAGTGTATCCCCCGACCAAAGTTGTGGCCTAGGTTCCTCGCCCATTCCTAGCCATGGCCACGGCCCCACTACGTGCGTCATTGACCAAGGCCCTTCGGGCCTTCTTTCTTCTCCTCAAGCCCTCACGGCTCCTTATCAACGAGAACACCCATCTCAGCAACCAAGTGAAGCGGACTATGCCTATAAGAGGTCTTCCTTGGCATCACTGAGGGCGTTCTTCAAGGCATTCCGTGAAGGAAATGCAAGAAGGGACGCCATGTGGAAAGAAGAAAGGATCGCTCGGTGGAAAGAAGAAGACAGCGCGAGGGTTCGGCAAAAGCGCAAGCGTGTCGAGGCCAAGCATAAGGAGAGCTTGGCCCGAGTGGCAAAAGAATTGCGTGTGGTCCCTTCGGCTATTATTGGGGATGTGTTGACTCCCGGGGTTGAGCTTATTGAGGATTCGGACTTAGTGGCTTCGAATGCGCCTTTGGCTGATTATGGGATTGGCCTTAATGAGGCCTTGTCGACTACATTGAGCCCGCACCTAGACCGTGTCCTTCCCGTTCCCCACCTTGGCCAATCGTGGATTACTTTTGGGCTTGAGTCACTATTGGACTTCACTATTCAGGGTCTACATTTTAGGCCGCACACATGGTCATTGGCACCTATCCTTTCCGAGGGATGCATTGAGATATTTCCATGGGTGGCTACAAGCCGCGAGAATTTCTTGGCCCTCATAGCTTTGCACGGCATTGGACTCATAGATTCGAGGTCGAATCTTTCTAAAGGGGGATGGAATGATACGAGCCAGCTGGCCTACCTTCGGGACCCATCGAGAAGCCCGGCCTTGGCCAAGGCCGAGGATGTATTTGAGGAGGCAATGGCTCATGGGGTCCCTTATGCCTTGCCCTCACTCTCCGAGCCCTCGACTTGCCTAAGCAAGCCTTCAGCCTGGCCATCACTCGACCGCACCCGTGCCCTCGCACGTTCATCATGCCCTCGGGTGCCCGAGCCCTCATCATGCCCTCAAGGGCCCGAGCCATGTCTTGCCCTCGCGGGCCCGTGCCCCATCTCGCACTCACGAGCCCATGCCTCGCCTGACCATAGCACGCCCTCGCGTGTCCCGACCTGGCCATGGCCCTCCCGTACCCAAGCACGTTCGTGCCAATCCGTACCAGCGTGCGCCCAAGCCCAGCCTTGGCAACGCACGTCCGCACCTGTCCTTACCTACGCACGCTCGTGCCCTTCCTTGCCAGCGTGCGCCCGAGACCAGCCTGGCCAAGGCATGCCCGTGCACGCACCCAGCCAGCCCGCGCCTAGCCAGCGCAACGGCCTTCCAGCGTGAGCCCTCGCGTCCGCGCCCATGGCCCATGGCCAGCGCGTCCGAGGCCCATCAAGCGCCTATCCTCAAGCCCACATCCAAGGTCGCGACCTCCAAAGGAAGGAGCCCTTTGTCCAAGGGTCTTTTTAGTATTTTCCACTTATGTATAATTTCCCCTATAAAAGGGAGGACTTAACTTCATTTTAGGGAGCTTTGGTTTATTTGAGATTATTCTCTTAAACCATAAGCCACAAGGCCGGTCCTAGGGAACTTGTCTCCGAGCCTTCTCCCTAGGGCGCCTACTAGATTATCTTTCTTTGTAAAGGTTTGAGCTTTGCCTTACAAGCTTGTTCATATATCAGATCCGAGCACTCTTTTCCTTTTAATCCTTTCCATTGTTCTTGGCTAGCATCTATTAGTATTTCCGCTGCAATGAAACTCCATTTCCCCTCCAATCATCCGTCCATCCACGGCTAAACGTTAAAGGAAGCCATCCCCAACCGAGGACTAGATCCGTGGCTCATCTCTTACGGCCTAAGTCTCCATCCGGGCCTTTGGACCGTATCAGGCTGGGCGGGACTTAAGTGAACTTCTTTTACTATGATGGTTCATATTAAACCTTATTTAGTGTTGGAAGAATTGAATGTGCAATAATTTAGATTAAAAATGACTATTTGTGATGTGATATTTTATAAATCGTGTTGATCAAATAGATGTGTATATGGATGGATGGGTTAGGATTGAATAGTTGCTTAACCTAAGTTTTAGGTGCTTGTTAATGGATTTTAACTGGATAGAGTATAGTGAGCAGATTATTTTTGTTGTATATTATATATTGTTTATTATCCACTATTATTTAAATCTTTCCTTGAGGTGAACAATGGTTATTACCATTTATTTGATGATGATAGTGACCTTAATGTTAAATGGCTGAATACTAACGATTCTATTACTGGTTATTAGTTCGAATTTGTGTTTTGCACGTAAATTAAGAAAAAAATTATGCATAATTTTTAAAGATATTTTTTATATTAAATAACTATTTCTTTCCTCTATATTAATTATTATACTATTACTATAAATAAATTGACTAATAAGCATTAAAAAATAGTTGACTCTAACATTACACTTAAGTCATGTTTGTCACACGGCCCATTTTTTAATTAAAGCCCAATCAATTATTAGCTGTATCCATAATTAATTATTATACTAGTACAATTATTTATTATTATTATTATTATTTTATTTTTGTTTAAGATATTCCAATTTTGCTATTACCCATATGGCACGAGCAGCCTAAACCCGCTTATTTTAAGTGGTCTTATTGGATAGGTTAAAAAGTGCTTATCACCTAATTAAAACAATTCTTTTTCCTTAAAAGCACATATTAAAAATGGAAAAAAAAGAAAAAGTCTAACAATTAGTGGAACATGAGCTAATTGGTGATGCACTTCCTTTACGTGGATCTGAATTGAAAATACACAATCAAGCCAATTATATCTGTGTTCTAATTATTAATTAAGTATCTTGATTAGCAAACGTCAGAGATGGTTCAAAAACAATTAGCAACTTACAGAGCAAGCCAATTGTATCACCATGCATCGTCGTCGTCACTAGATTAATATATATATAATCATTATCACTAATCATTTCTTTAAGATTAACTACAAGTTTCTACCGTTCTTAATTTCAAGGTGTATACTTAAAATGTGTATTATCCAAAATCCAAATAAGGTAAAAGTCCGCGTACTTGATTACTACTTTAATACCGACTTTATCAAAATTGACAGCCTGAATTCTGAGTTGTGAGTAAGAATCCGAGACCGAACATCGACTCGGTTTGAGGAGTTTGGTAAGAGTTGGTTAAATTAAAGTCCGACTGATATTGAATAAGAAGAATCGTTTTCTTAATTTGAGAACACGAAAAATGTGTCTCGTAGGAAATATTGAGGTATCTTATTTGGATTTAACTCTAAATTCGTTGTTGACCCTTTAATTAGAGATGAAAATTGGCATGAATTATTATTACAGAGAAAAAGGTGACAAATATCGAGAAAGACGTTTAGAAAATCACTCTTAATTCTATCTATGTTCATTTTTTCATAATAAAAGAAAAGAAAAGAAAAAAATAAAATACAAATCAATTAATTAATAGCTTAATGATATGAAACAACCCTGAACTTTAATGTTTTATTTAAGTGAAACCCTAAACTATTTTTTTGTTTAATTACAACCCTGGTCTTCGCTAATAATGTTATATTACCTCCCTACCGTTACAGAAATCCGATGTGGCATCGTTGACCACTGTTATGTGCCATGTCAGCGACTATCAAGACGCCACATCAGCGTGCCACGTAATAATGATCAGGGGATAACTAAACAAAAAAAAAATTAAGGGTTGCGATTAATCAAAATATTAAAATTTAGGGTTGTTTTATGTCATTTTACCTAATTTAATCAATAACCCAAATTCCTCTTTTCCTTTCTTAATAAAAGAAAGGAAAATAAAACGATAAAATACAAATCAATTAATGAATTGGTTGAAACATGTGTAGTTAAGAGCATGTACATAATCAAGCTCTCATCATTTACAATCAACACTTAATTTCTTTCATTATGTTTTCAAATCCTTAATTTCTAATAACCGATCGATGGCTAGAGTTTTTCCTGAGGATACAACAGTTCCTTCTTTCATTTCAGATGAAAGAGAAACATTTACCATATGGATGAGGTCCCTTATTTGCCATACTAATGGCTGTACCGTCTTCAATTCCACCGGAGAAATCATATTTCGCGTCGACAATTACGACCGAAAGTGTAGCAAAGATGTTTCCGTCATGGATTTCCGAGGTAGAGTTGTCGTCACCATCAGGAGAAAGGTATTTTTATTTTCATCTTGAAATTAATTTTGAAAAAAGTATATATTTATGAACTAACAAATTAATGCTTTTTTCTTTTTTCTTTTTTCTTTTTTCTTGATTATAATTTTGTAGGGACTACAAGTATTTGGCCGTTGGTATGGATATAGATGTAGCAATGAGATAATTGGCATAGCAAAAGAGATGAAGCCATGGTTTCAAGTCAAAAAATATTTTCCAATTTGTATGGTGATATAACGTTTAATGTGCATAATTCTATTCTCTTTTATATGCCTTTTTAGATCATAATGCTATTAATGGTGATGTGTTTTTTTACTTTTCACAGACCTTGGCTATTTAAGAAGAAAATACAAAAAGAAGCGTTTTCTATCACTTTCTGGAAGGAATCGAGCAGCTAGGCCATGCAGTATGTTCGTAGAAGGCAGCAGAGTCCTAGCGAGAAAAGGAAACTATCGCAAAGAAGGAAACGCGGGATCTGCTCATTAATTCCTCCGAGAATCCCAATCTCAGTAGAAGACCATTGAGGAATATTATTCTAATCGGATTAGGAGTTTTATTTGTAATAAATTATAAATACTTTTAGTAGTTAGGTTTTTTATTTCTCTTCCTCTCCCGCTAGATTGTTGGCGCTATTTCTGCCTCCGGCACGTTTTGTTCTTTCTTCCAATAAACCGGAGCGTAATAAATAGAATTTCTTTCTTCTTCACTTCTTCTTTTTAATTATGCAATTTATTTGTTTATTTGTTTTTACTTTTAATATGTGCGGCTGGTCTTCTTGTTCTTGGTAAGAATCGGTTGAAGGTTGCAAAGGAGGCCGTGAGGTTAATTTGTGCTTCACATATTCTGGGCTAATATCTATCTTGTTTGATATTTAATTGTCAAATTACGTAGGATTAATTACAAGCTTGATCAACTAGTAATTAAACTAGGGAATTACCATCATCCTTATAGTTATACCTAACGCGAAGCTGCAGGGTAAAGTAGATAACCATTCTGGGAGTAATCGGGATCCTGGTCTCATCGAGTTGGATTGAACCGATCGTTAGGGCAGAGCCTCGAGCGTACTGAGTGTCTCGCCCTAGACGCGTCTTACCTCTTCTTCAAGGGCAACCGAGTGTTGCCTCCATAAGCGTATCTTGAAGGACGGCGAACTGTCAAGGTTACCCCATAAGCGTACCTTGGGGTAGTAAGCAGGGGACCTAACCGTACCTGGTCCCCATAGCGCGTCTATCGGCTCAGGTAGACGATACTTGCACCAATGACTGGCTGACCATAATTGCAACCGGATACAGATTCTTACTGAGAACCCTCTCTCTACTGATTTCTTAACTCTTTTATCTTCTTTTATTACTGTTTTAGGTAATTGATAATCAAACAACCATTCAAAACCCCCCTTTGTTACTTTCCTACTTGGATTTCTTTGTTTGTCAAATTGAATTGAGTGTTAGTCCCTTAATCTCTGTGTTCGATCCTGTTGCCACTATACACAATTTATTGTGCACTTGACTGCAGGTTTTTATTATTATTTTTGACGGGTTCGACAACCGATCATATGGGAAGAGTAGCTTGTCAAGTTACTGTTGGAGTGAACAAGTTTTGGGTTGAGAAATTGGGTCACAGTCCATCAACAGGTGCATTTAGGATTCTAGACATTTCTGGAGATGTTGTTGCCGAGATATATATCAAGTTTTCTGATTACTTTAGTATTGTCACGTTCTGAATAAACTCTTTAACTCTTTTTCTATTTATCATGGACTCTGAATAATTCAAGACCTGCATTTTACTTAATAGTTAGATTCTTGTATTGGTGATGATCAGGTGAAGCAAAAACAATCATCTTTAGGGAACACATTGGGAGAAGATGTCCTAACGTTGGTGGTGGAGCCGAACATGGACCATTCTCTTATCATGGGAATTGTCACCGCCTATGGAATGATCACACACAAGATGTAGATTTTTCGTCCTTTTTCTAGCTTGCATACTGCTAAATCTTCTTGTACTCATCATCGATCGGTATATATTATAATCTTTTTTTTCCTCGGCAACTTCTGTATATCACTATACTTTCTTGTACTACTTGAAACTTATTCGTCTATAACAAAAAGTCCAAGAGTTTATGCCGCGATAAAATAAGAGATAATCCAAGAAATGAAACCCAGGTTTAAAACAAGTATAATTTTTTATTCAGTAATTGTATCGATCGGGATAAAATTTAGCTCGTAAGGTTTGGAATAAAATAGACTATAGCTCGAATTCGGCCCTGAAGAATGAGAAAACTGGTTTTTAGATTATTTTTCTCACAATTTTACGTATATTCTACTACTTTGGAAGTATTTAAACCTCCTGTCCTCCAGTAAAGGCAATAGAAAACAAATAATAATGTTCAAAGTGATCTTTTATTTTTATTTTTTCAGCGTCTCCTTCTGTATATGTACGAAGATTCATATGTTGGTAGATGATGGAAATAGCTTGGCTTCCGGTGTATATATTTCGATTTCCGATCCTAAGGAAATTAAATTAATAAGTATGATCAAGATCAGAGTATAATCTCTCGTACCTACTTAATTATATTTACTTGATTATATAATTTATATTTGTATATGGGCCTCATGTGTATTGTAAAGAGCAAAGAAATGATTTATTAGAGTTCATTGTGAAAATCAGGCGAAACGCATGTGCTTTATTGAGGAAATTAAGATGAGGTATTAAAACTAGAATACAAGAATACAGAAGAAGAATACGTAGATTAACTAGCAGGAAGTTGTTAATTATGGGGTTTCAATCTTGGGTATGCAACCGTGTTAAACTTATGAGAGAATTTTATCGCCTTTTAAAATCCTACCCAATTTGAGTTCGGAATAATTTACACCTAATGTGATGATGATTAGTATATATGGTTGGAAAGTAGAGTATATATAATTTAATTTGACGCAGCTAGTAGTATATGAAATACGAAAATATTAGGAATACCATGAAACACATGCTTGCCATCTCGTCCAAAATGGCAACTATTCAACCTAATTTAATTAGGTAGTCTTAATTTCCCTAATTTATGTGTTCCAAATTCTTGGCTTCAACCTTGTAGACGTGTTGATTCAACTTGGTCTATGATTTTCTGCCAATTGTATATATAGACTCGTGTTTCAGTTCCTATTTTATCTATTAATTAAAAAAATTATATTTTTTTAGGAAATACTAATAATACTTTTGCTTATATGTAAATTAGAGAATCTAAACTCGACCCCTAAAACTGTAGAATTGAATTATAAACTTTACATAGAATTTAATTAGATAAAGATCCATTCAATTATTGTAACCTCCTTTCAGACGCAAAAACATAATTAAATAAATATAAATTGATTATATTATTAATTATTATTACAGTTCGAGAGTTCTAATTGTGTACCAGGGAAGGGGCAGCAACCAATTCATCTTATTATTATCAACTTTTTTTACAATTTTTTAAGCTGCAACTTGAACCGGTAATCTAGTTGGATGTTCCAAATTCGAGTTGAGTGGGATCTCGAATGATAGTATAATCATCTTTTATAAATTTTAACACAACTGCATACTCACAGTTCAAACCTAAAACTTCTAATTAGCTAAAACAATTTCTGTCAATTAATTTTGTATGTGCGACTTGACATATTAACGTATTATTATTATATTTTTTTTTTTCATAAATTATTATTGGTGAAGCCGAGTAGACACTTTACTATGTCTTCACATTACTCAAATTATGCACTTTCCCTTTATTAACACTGCCGCTGCTTGATCAGCGTGAGATTCCATAAACAAGAAGTCGCCCACACTTTAACTTGTAGCAGTGCAACTACCAGTCGTTTGGTGGCATGTGACCTGTCATACCCTCGTGGCATCCACCTTTTTTTTGTGTCTAAAAGGGAAAATTTTGCCATTAATTAAAATAAAAAAGTTACTGATATATACATCATCAATTCAATAAGATAACAGGATAAGTTTACTAGATCAATATAATGTTATCAGATTCATGTTAATTAGTATTTTAAAGAAAAAGATATCATTCAGTGAGATATAAATTTATGAGAGAAAATTTTACTATTTTATAAAATTTTATTATGCTCGAATTTAAAATAATCAGTATTTATTATAGTGATCAAATTATCGAATGGTTTTGAAAAACTTTCCAGTAGGGTGAGTGATCAAATTTGATCTCTGAAATTTCACTTATTGATTTGACTCGGAAGAAATGGTACTTTCTGCTTAGGGTCAAAATAGGCCCAATTATAAAACAAGTTCTACATTATTATTCCTGGCAGCTTCTTGTCAAAATGACTTTTTCCTACGTGTATGTGATCAACAACCTAAACAGAGAACTTAGCCGCCGTTATTGTTTTTTTCTTTTTAAATAATCAAAAAAAGAGACCAAAAAGAATATTTAGCCCATGTTTCATCATTTTTTTAACAATTAATCCCCTGTTGGAAACTAAATCTCAAATAAACTCTCACCTTTGTCCAGATTATCTCAATTAGGTCCATGTTTTTAATTTTCACAATATTAATTCAATAAGAAAGTTGTTTTTCATAAGTCATGATTTCAAGCAAAAGGTTTGCGTTGGCAAGGGAATCCTGTTGTAATATGCCATGTATGAATATGCAATAACTCATGGCAAACTAAAATTGTGAAAATTGATAGAAATTAAAAATAGAAACCTAATTGAGATAATTTGAATAAAGGTGGGGGTTTATTGGAAATTTAGTTTACGTGGAGGGTTTAACTGAGAAAAATGGATAAATATGGGGGCTAAAAATATCTTTTAGCAAAATTATTAAATAAATGATTTCAATATTCAAGCCATTATTTTTCATGTCACACTAATACCATCTGCTCTACTACATGAATAAATAAATAAATAAATTGCTAATAAAAACTAAAAATATTAAAGGAAGGATAAGTTCCACGGTGTACACAAATAAAAAAATAAAAAAAAATACCTAAAACGTGGCATAAATTCAACTCCATATAAGTTAATCAAACTTGATCAGCATCATATCCCTCTCTTTATATAAATACAACATACAGCTATCTCTTCTCTCTAACCATTTCTTACAACTATAGAAAAATCTCCTCTCTTCTCCACAAAATTCAAGCAGCTGGAAAACAACGACAGCATGAATTCCAGGATTCATCCTCTAATTGCTCCTATTGACTCGTCTTCTACATCTGATGGTGATGATTGTTGCTCTACATCATCTTGTAAACAAGAAAGCTTCACCATTTGGATGAAATCTCTGGTGATGCAGACAAATGGATGCACTGTTTACAATGAGAGTGGAGAGATTGTTTACAGAGTCGATAACTATGACAAGAAAGGTTGCAATGAAGTTTACCTCATGGATCTCAATGGCAAAGTTCTCTTCACCTTGCACAGAAGGGTATGTTCTCTGTTCTTGATCACTGATTCATCTCGATTAGATTTTGTATTTCGTATGTCTCGTACGAAAGATTAAAACAAGTACTGGACTAACTTTTTGTTCTTAATTTTGCAGAATCTACTGCTTTACAGACAATGGAATGGATACAGAACTGATGGATTATTGAAGAGTGCAAGAACTCAAAAGCCTTACTTCCAAGTTGGAAAAAGTTATTCATCATCTTGTCAAATCAACCAAGGTAGTTGTTTATACAAGTTGGAAGCCTCGAGCGGGAAATCGGCATTCAAGATCAGAAATTGCAATGGAGGAGGAGTCGTAGCAGAGGCTAAGAGGAAGCAATCATCTTCAGGGGTTTTGTTGGGAGATGATGTGCTGAGCTTGGTGGTGGAGCCTAATGCTGATCATTCATTCATCATGGCCCTTGTCACTGTTTATGGATTAATGAATCACAAATTATAATATAAAATATCAGTTTTCGTTCAATTAAGGAAGAGATCAAGAACATACAATTTTATGCTCTGAATCTCCATGAATGATTATTCTTTTGAGAGAGATTGTACAAACATTCTGTAATTACTACCAGTTTTGTTAGTGAGTGATGATTAAAGTTTCAGCTCCCTTGATTTTCATTACAATATAGTACTGCTCTGCTTGTCCAAAGCAATAAACTCCACATGTGATCATTTTGTGTTTGGTGGTCAAAGTCCGTAAGCAGTAACAATTGCCCAATAAAGATTCGCTACGGCTCGGATGGGATCCCTTAACCAAGTCACTGCTTATAAGTCGCCCTTAGTACACAAATACATGTAAATTTCTACTTCATTAGTTCATTGAGTTCCGTTGATCACAAGGGAAAAACAAACAGCCGTTTCAACTCAGGTTCCTTTGCAAAGAGGATTTTTAGACAAAACCGAATAGGGAAATCAATCAGTTCTCAATTTTCCCAGTTGAATCGACCGTTCTGTTTCGATTGTGAAAGCATTAAAAACAGTAACAGCATTGTAACACAATGAAACAGATGAACTGTAGTGGTCAAGAAGGAGTAGTAGTTGGCAATGGAATGGTTTCTAGAAGGAGAGAAGAAATGAAAACAGAAAAATCTGAAATGACCTGTACAGAATCAGCTTTTTAATGAGAGAATGCTTTTTTATTCTGTATGGAGTACAAAACAAGGATGCATTAAATGGGGATCGAATCATTCATGACATATACACTACTGATACAAGCCCAACCAACTAATCTCTGGTATTCATTAGGGTCCTTTTTTCCACAGGCATGTGTTTGAACCTATGGTTAAATCTTCTGGTAGACCAAATAACTAATAATTGAACCAAACACAGATAGATGTTGTGAATCAAGAGACCTAATCAATTGAATAGTGGAAGTTCCTATTATCTTGTAGGTTGCATCTGCTCTATCAAAAAGATTTTAAAAAATAATTACAAAAATTATAATGACAATAATGCAGATTACCCCTTTTCATTCCATACCAAATACACGTGATCAATCAGCAGGGAAGACTGTAATCAAAGATATTAAAAAATGAAAAATGAAAAATGAAAAATAATATGACCATAATCAATGAATCCATTCTTTGATATTGTTATGTTTTTTAATTGCAAGTGCATCACCTGGTGTCTTCAGGATTCTTTTCCTCTCTTTTTTTGGCACTGAAAGTTACAAAACTGCAGGTTTTTTCAAAAAAGAATAAAATTCTAAGTCTGCTTTTGACCAGCAACCAGTTGCTGTAATACATGCAGCTTCAAAAATGTGTAGCTCATCTAGTCATCTTCTACTCTCTTCTATTCCAGAATATATGGACTTGTACTCTCTTGAAAAATGACAATATTACATAATACTGTTCTAAAACAATTACATTCATTTAACCAACGAGCTTGTAGCTTAATCATACTTCGTACAGTAACCAGTGAGAACTAGGATTGAATTAGGTCTCAGATTAGAGTTTACTCTACATTGTGTAGGAAAAAAAAAAGTTCTACTGAAACTTGTAGCTCCATAACACTTATGTTTTGAGCAAGTCTGTCATCTAATATCCTAACACTGTAAATTTACTATGATTATCACTGAAATCAATCTGCATCTGGGGCACGAAAATATAATGAAGCACTTTTTTATTATTCTCTCCGAATTCTAATAAAAGTCGTTTTAGGTTGAGCACATTTTTTACTAAAAAAATTAATTTAGAGCTACCAAGTTTGTTGTGACCTTCCTATTTTTTACTGGCTCTTTTATTTACGACAAAATCAACTACACAACTGTATAAAATTGCAATGAAAAGAGGGTAAAACAGTAAAGAACAAAGGAAAGGACATCTACTTTGGTCCAAATTTCAGTTCTTAAAACGACTTTTATTGGAATATGGAAAGATTACTACTTTTTTTTCTCCACTCTGTCAATATTATCTCTGTTTATCTGTTCTTCCTATGGTTGTTGTCTCTTGACAGTTTTTGAGTTTCTTTCTGTATTTTTCCTGTGTCAAATCGTCTCTAATAATCTCCTGAGAATTGATTCTTTTCCTTAAAAAAACAAACAATTTAGAAGGGAACAAAACAAGAACAAATTGATCAAATGGAGCCACCAAACCAAAACCAGAATACCACCGTAAAGTGCATTCGTTTTCTTCCATTAAATTCCCGACAAGAAGCCATAGACTGGTGCAAATCATAGAATGACAGAGTACTTTTCTGTTTGCCATGTGTGCTGTAGTTTTCTGGATCCACACTTGACAAACTCCATCTGCAACTTTTTGGGTCTGTTTTTTTATTCCCCTTTTTCACTAACAGGACAAATCACTTCAAAGAAAGCAATAATGATTTCATACTCTAAGCAAATTCTCATATTTTGACATGGTTACCACCCTATAAGCCTACCTTCCTCCCTACAATTTTCAACCATGGTTGCTCATCGTGGAAAAGAAAAGAATAGCACCTCAAAGCAGTTCTAATTCCCTATTGGTTAAATTAAATAGGTTGACTAATACAAGATTGCTTCCTAACCAACAGAACTTTAAAGTAAAATCAGACATAGTTTGAATGCATGACTCAGTTCTGTCGAGAAATGTCTATATTTTGGGGTGAGACAAAAACTAATTCCATCACTATCACCACCCTCAAAAACAATTTTGGAGTTAGAAAAATCACGAACATGTGTAACAAAATGAAACAGTTGCCGTCATGGTCGATTCTTAGCAGCTAAGAACCAGCTTGTGGTCGAATCTAGGTCTCTTTTTCGGCATACATTTTGTGTAGACTTCGTAATAAATTTTCAGCTTATGAAAAAGATGAAGGAGTCCATCTTCCTACTTTATTTGTCTAACAAGTCGGCTAAAAACAAGAACAGTGAAGAAAGCCACAAAATACAGCTTTAATTGTAATGAATGAACTATTGTTATGTGTGAGTTAGCAGAGTTGTCATGGGTCCAGCTTTTGCTCATGCTCACATGAAAGAACACAGATATTGAAAAGAAGGTAAAAAATGTAATGAATATATATTACTGAAAGAACACCATCACTGGAAGAGGTTACATAAAAATAAAAATAAGAAAATTGGACACCAAAGAATGCTTGCCTACGTTTTGATTGCTAGTAATTCCGTATTAACTTTGTACAAAACTAATTATTCACTCTGAAGTAACTGTCACACCTAGACTTTGCGTCCGGAAACACCCCATCTACTACACTATACACTGTATATAAGTTTCTGTAAATATATGGACACAAAATTATTAGCTCTTTTTTGCATTCTTTAGATTTCGTACCGTCATAACAAGCTGTTGTCTTTCGCCTTCTACCTCTGCGAACTTGAGACTTATTTCTGAATATCTCTCCTGCATCTCCTTCAATTCAGTTTCCATTGATTTATTTCTCTCCTTCAATAATACCAGTTCACCCAATACCTCATCGGCATTGCAGTCAGTTCCATTGATGGTGAATGCTTTTGTTTCTTTCTCCAACGGCATTGCCTCATTGCTGGAAAGCAATAAAATTTCAGATAAACTAAACCGGAAACTAGGAGCGAAGCTAGAACATGCATATAAGCTTCTGTTTATTCAGAATCATACCTCTTCAGGATCACAGAATGCCCATTTTCTTCCGCCAACAATGCTGTCCCATTTTGATTTTGTTTCATGTTTGTTGCATCTTCAGCCATAACATCATTTGACACAATGCCAAAGGTTTCATCAGCAAACTGCATCCAAGAATAATTGGTCAGAATATGTGTATATATTATTTGAGCATATGTTATGCAATTTGAAAGGAAATATAATTCAAACTAGATAAACTCTTGATTTTGGAAACCTTCATCTGAATCAAAACACTTGAGACAGAAAAACAAACACACACAAGTCCCTATTTACCACGTCCCAAAAAGGAGGTCCCCAGTGACATTGGTATTAAAACAAAAATCCTTTTCCCAGGTGGTGGTATTCAATATACATTTACATAGCATAAATTACAGACCTTTTGACGTGGGTTATCACAGAAACGTAAACTGTTCTGATTGAGTTCCTCCACTCTACACTCTAGCTCTTCAATTTTAGTTCGAAGCTCCCTTTCATTTTCCATGAATGAATTTGCAGAGGCTTCTAGAGCAGTTTCCTTTAACTTTATCTGCGCCTGTCAAAAAATCATGACGAGCACTTAAATCACCATTTCAATTGCAACTGATAAAGGTCCATAAATCAATTCAACACAAAGATCAGAATGCATAAACCATGGATCATGAATATGATACACAAATAACCAGAGAGTTTCTCTATATTATAGCCACCATTTCTCTTAACCTAGTCATCATTAATGCCACTGCCACTTCATTTTCTTGTATCGTACATTTAGTGAAAGGAGTAAATTTCCGGATAATAAGGTACATTTGAATACATACCTCAAGTAAACTTATCTTCTCTCTAAGATTTGCACCCTCTTTGGAGCTGTTAGGAACTTGAGCAACCTTAATGTTTCTTGGCGAAGTTTTTGTCCTGTCAGACACCGCCAATCTCTTGGCACTTTCCTTGTGTTTCTTCTCCAAGCTGGTGAAGGCATCTTCCTTCTTCTTAAGATCACCCTTTACTTGGAATAGCTGCTTTCTGAGTTTTTCTTTCTCCAACTCATCCTCAAAGATCGTATGTTTCAAGTTATCACAGTGAGCTTTAAGTACTTCTATCTCTGCTTGTGAAAGACCTGTTGCTGTCTCCTCTTCATCCTTGCTGCATCTCATTCTGTTCAATTCCTCCCGTGACTTTTCTGCTTCCTCCTTCACTAAAGAAATTCTGCTCATTAGCTCATTTCTTTCTGCATCACCTTTTTGCAACAATTCTTCAGTGTGCTTGATTGATGTCTTCATTTGGTCCAATTCAATTCGCATAATTTCCTTCTGTTCTGCTTGTTCAGAGAGGAGATTATTTTCTGCTATCAGTCGTTGAAGCTCATCTCTTAGCCTTTGGATTTCCTGCAAGGAAGCACCACTAGCTGCTTCCTCACGCCTTTTCTGCTCTTCAAGCTGCTTGGATTTATCATCAATTTCCATCAGCATCTCTTCTATCTGATCCATTTTCAAATTCAGTTGATTGGAAAGCTCACATAGTTTTGCCTCATAACCATCTTTAACTAATTGGAGCTCATCACTAGCTTTCTGAAGCATCTCTTCTAGCTGACATTTCTGCTCTCGCAGTTCAGTAGCTTCCGCCAGTGCTTTCATAGCCACCTTCTCATTCGCATCAAACGTGGAGGCCATTTGCATGGACAGCTTTCTGAATTCCTCTTGTAGCTTTTCTGCTGTATTAGCATTATTCTGTTTTGTCTTGCGCAAGGCTTCCTCTGTTCGGATGGCTCTTTGCTCCTGCTCAACCTTTGAGAGCATCAGAGCCTCCAGATCAGCTTCAAACCCTTGGCTTTGCTTCTCCAGCTCTTCCTCCAAGATCTTAACCTGGGTGTCTAGTTCATTTATTGTGGCCAAAGAATCAGAATGTACTTTTGACTGCTTCTCAAGTACATTTTCCAGGCTTTCAATTTGGGCTTCTAGTTCATTTATGTTGCAAAAAGAAGAGGAGCACTCATATTGCATCTTCAGTTGTTCTTGCAGCTCACTTTGTTCTAGCTTATACGCCATCTCATGGTTTTCCTGCTTTAATATCTCATAGTCAAGTGCAAGCTGCTCCATTTGCATCTCTAACTCATCTTTATCTCTCCTATACATTTCTATTTCGCTGCACATATCCATGACCTTTTGCTCTAGTAAGTATGTTTCTTTAGCATCCTTGTGCTCCTTGACAAGCTCGTTCAGCGCCCTTTGATCTTCATCATCATCACTCTCATTTCTTGAGATACCACTTGCGCAGGTTCTTGATTTGCTGGAAGTATCTTCTAATTCCCTACTTTTCTGCTCCAATAGTTCATCCAGGTCTTTTACAGCAAGCAACAACTCAGCATTCGATTCTTGAGTTTTCTGCAGTTGTAACCGAAGATTGGCATTCAGGTCTTTCTCATAACCCAGTTCTTGTCTGACTTCTTCTAGGAGTGCCCACGGATCGCCACCCCCAGACTGCAACTTATTTTTGCTTTTTGACTCCTCCACACGCTTTTGGAATCCCTTGAGTTTCTCGCATTCACACTTGAGTGCATTTTTTTCCTCTTTCAAGCATGTTACTTCTTTCGAGAGATCCTGCCCCTTCTTGCTCTCTTTAATAATTTGCTTTCGAAGTGTCTGTAGTTCCATCTCAGAGACATCCGCCTGTCTTGCCAAGGAAACAAGTTCAGTTTTGAGCGTCTCAATATCAATATCTGAAGCCTGTTGAGATCGTTCTTGGGAACTATACACAGAGTCATTAGCCGTCATTCCATGATCAGAATCTGCTGAAGACTCCCACTGTGATCGCGGTGTTTGCTGACGCTCTTCACTGATTGGTGCATCGCCATTTGCACCCGGTACATGCAGTGCTGAGTTACGGGTCCTAGAGGATATGAAGCTAGTAGGGTCGTGGAGGATGTTACTATTTGTCAATCCCAAATCCCGTGGGGTATTGAGGCCAGAGCTGCAATCTGAACTTGACAATGTAATGTCAGATCCACTAGATGCTCTGCAGTTACCATTAAATTCTGTATTGTGGGTACCATTATTGAGTGGTCCATCCTGCAAAACAGCAACAGACATCATCAACAACCAAAAAAAAACACAAAAAAATCAAGAAAGAAAGGAGAATGAAAAAAGAAAAGAAATACAACATAAAGTTTTGAGAAAATGTCATGATATCGGTTTTTACAAATTTTAACCTCCACTCCGTAATTCAATCAACCTAACCAGGAACTACATGTGTGATTACAAGCAGACAGAAACTTACTTCATTAACTTGACTCTTGATGGGTTCATCTAGGTCACCATTGAATAGCATGTTCAACGATCTACTCTGGGATTTTATTGAATCTTCAGTCTCCTCGACCTCTCTGCAAAACTCACAACATCGTCCAAACAAAATCCATCAAAGAAATTCCAGAAATTTGACAGAGTTCAATAACACATCCTTGACATTCATATTCACCTTTGATCTGCATTTTCCTGCAGCCTTTGTATTGAAACCTGTTGAAACCCAACGGGTAAAGTTAGAATTTAGACAATCAATTATAAAATATCACAACTTTATCATAATGCCACCAGAACTCTAATCACAACTACAAAAATTATAACAAGTAGGTATCAGTGCTACACAGACAGAGGACTCACATGCAAAACCCCATTACATTTGGAATTCTTCAGAGGAAGAGAAACAGTAGAAGCTTTTGTAGCCTCAGCATAATCAGCAAAATTAATTGTAACTTCTCCAACCAAATTACTCTTCAGAGATCCCTACAACACAAATCCAAAAAAATAAAAAATAAACATTTTGTCATATAATCAAACAGTCAAACACCCAAGATGAGCTAACAAAATTAACACAACTAAAAAAATGCACTATCAACAAGTTTCTTACAGTTGATACAATAAAATGGTAGATTCTCTCATTGATCTTCCCCGTTTTTACATCTTGAACGAATTTCACAGTCTCGTAAACTGGATGCTCCCACCGACAGCTCCCCTCTTGAATTATACCTTTGTCCAATCTTGCAGTTGGCTTCCCCACATCCCCTGGAACCACACAGATCACCAATGCATTCGCATTCACTTGCCCAACCTGCATTCAGACCACAATGCTTCATAAATTCAAATTCTGCCCAACAAATGCAATGACGGAAAAAATTCAGAAACCCCATTTTTTCTTACTGCTTCCTACATTCCTGAGCGCTCAATGAAAACCCAATTCAGCTAAATATCCAACTATATCATCAAAACACAAAGTTCACATTTTTGGCTAACTTAAGACTTAAAAGATGGAATCTTTTCAATTCAGATACAATTTTAAGAATAAAAAAAAAAAGACAATCTACAAATAACAAATTCCGTATACGATACGTATGTACACTGTAATAGAATCCCAATATTTTTAAAAACAAGTACTGTACTTGAGTCGCATGGAACTGCAATTTGAAGACAGCTTTGATCTTGTTCCGGTCACTCCTCCATCTGGCTGACCGAAACATTTTGTTCTTCGCCAGAAAATCCAGTCACTCACCGGAGCTCCGGCAACACAAATAACAAAATCGGCATTTGGGCAATCATACCCAGCAATGCAGATTGCAGACGACACCACGCACTGGTATAAACAAAAGTGAGTTTGGTCAAGCAACCAGTTGGGCACTGAACCTGAGAAAACGAAATATGGAGTCTAGAGAGAGAGAGGGAGGGAGAGAAGACTAATAAAGAAAGGGAGAGGCAGATCTGAGGAGATGCTGGTGCTGCTACTTCCAATGTGTTTGTTTGTTCTTATGCAGGATTTTCTTCACCTCTTTGTGTTGTTTTGTAACAGTCTTTGAGAAAGTTAGGACACATGCTTGCTTTGTTTAAAGTAACAAGGAGAGAAAATTAAAGAAATGGCACTACTACTGCTAGTAGGTTAAAATAAAATTATTGAAAAATAAAAATCCAATGAAAGAGAAGTTCTGCTTCTTGTTCTTTTTCGAATTAATTATTAAAAAGTTTTTAACATAAAAATAAAAAGTATCATAGACATAGTAGGTGAAGGTGTTTGCTTTGGACAAAGGGAACAGTAGTTTCTTGTTAGGCCATATAATTTTTTTTATAATAAAGAAAATACTGTTATGCTTTTCTTTGTATTTTAGTCTTTTAGATTTTTATGAATAAATAATTGTCGATAAGATTCGAACTTTTTTCTTTATAAGCGAAAAGGGATGAAGTTTTTGAAGGGGCGTAAATATGATAGGAAAAATAATTAAACGTCGAGTATGAAAGATAAATGAAAAAAATAAAATTTTAAAAATTATTATAGAAAAATTTTAAATTTTAAATGCGGAATCTAAAGAATTGATAAAAAATAAAATAAAATTACGGACTGTTATGAAAGAAATGAATAATATTTTCTATTATTTTTTGATTTTTTGATATTATAGATATCAAAATTGCAACATTTAAGAAATCATATGGTTAATATTGAAAGTTTTATTTTGGAGTTGAAGTAGAAATTTTAAAAGTTACAAAATTTTGTATGTATCTATCCTTGGCCTCCTCTAGCCCCATGAGCTTATGTAACTTTTAAAAATATTAAAATTCTACAAAACTTTTAAAAACAGTAAAATTAAATTTTAAAAGTGTAGGAGTTTAGATATGTGGTTTTTAACGAATTTCACTGGTAATTTTAGAAACGGGGTTGGGTATTCTTGAGATCTTGGCTTGATCTTCTTGATTGTCTATGATTTTGTTCAATTCTCGTGGCTAAATTGGTGAAGATAACCTGAAAATTTCTAAGATTTTTTCTAAAACAAACTCTTCGAAGTTTAAGTCAGTATTTGAATAAAAATTTAAAGTGTGATTAGCGAAAATTATGTATGAACGATGCAATAACTTTGAATTTGATAAATGAGGCAAATGAAGGAGAGAAATTTGGGTCTAAAGTGTATTTTAAGTTTTATTCAATTTGGGTTATATAGCCAAATGATCATAGAGTTAGGGTTTTTTTTTTGAGATTTCCATAACTCGAGTTAGTCCATAATATATCTTGAGTTGTATTCAATGCATTATGCAGAAGAATTTTGTCATTTAGTCTCAGAGAATATTAGCGTGTCAGTCTTTCATTCAATGCGTGTATTTATCGTGACATAACTTTTAAATAAACTGTCATTTTGTCGGATTAGGTAAGATATTATCATTTAAGTAACAAACTCCACGTCCATGGCGCGATAACAATATCTACCTGATAACCTTGGTTATACAATAGCCTTGGCCTATGCGTTGTCGGGTATCATGTGATGTCACATAATATTTTAGGTGATTTCTGTAAGCATCATGCCATTTTTCATCTTTCACGATACTGTAATTACGGAGATTCCTTCGTTGCTCTCAAGAGATTGTATAGTTTTATTCAAATTTACTATGAAAATCGGGGCAGGAGGTCATTATTTTCTTAATTTTTATGAATCGGTAGCTTTCAACATGATAGGAGAGAGGACAAATTGTAGTATAAGATTTCGCAGAAAGTTGTATTTATAATTGGGTATATCCATGAAAGAAAAGTATAGTTGTTGCTAGTGTAGGTTTTATGATGCTTTCCACTATGACAAATGACGACGTTTTTCCTGTTTATTAGCCTGAAAATATTTGTATATACAAAACTAGGTTTTTATTGATTTTAATTCTTTTTTTAAATTCTTATATTATGAACACTCTATTTTTAAGAGATTCTATTCAAATGTATATAAGTTAATGTACAACCCTATATGTGTTTGTCTACGATATGATAATTGTAGTAGTTTAACATTCTAATTTTGCCACCTTTTCACCTAATTTCCAATGATTACTAAAGATGATTATTATAATAATGATTGTTATTGTTGTTATTTGATGAGGAGATGCTAACAATTATTGATTGAGTCTCTACTGATACGAAACATATATATGAACACGACATGATACTATACGATACAGTAATACTGTAATTTTAAAAATTAAAAATACGATAGTTTGAAGATATGTTATTTTTTAATATTATTCTTTATAATATAGATTGATAGTCAAATATATAATTATATACAAAACTCAAGATATTGTAGTATAAAATATACATAAAAAATCAACATCATACTGATAAACACCGAGTAATTTAATTTTTGAGGTATTAATATGTTTATGGTTCATATTTAATCAAATATGGTCATAGTTCAACTACGAGATTACAAAATGGGAGGATATTAAAATCAAGAAAATAATTTTGAGATTTACAAAATTGGAGAGTGGAAAAAAACCGTAGGAGTATATTAAATTTATAAAATTGTACATTTAGCTCAAAAATATCCCATAAGTATCATCTAATTTTTCATTTACTACATTAAGTTTTAAAATTATACTCAAAACCCCACTTTTAAGAAAATAAATGATACATTTGACTCAAAAGTATCTCATAAGTATCTTATGTATATTTGTTAGTATTTATGGAATATCTAGCGTGTTTAAAAGATATCCAATTTAAATTTTTAATATCGTATTACCGTATTTGATATGTATCTAGATAGGTCTGGCCGATACAGATACTTGACCATTTTTAGAGTATTCGTGCTTCATAATATATAGTTAAGGTTTTATTGCCAAAATATGTAAATTTGTCTTTTTTTCTCTTCAATTTGGGTAACTTAATTTTTACAACAAAATTTACCACTTCCCTAAAGTTGATTGCGATAATAAGTCACATAATTTTCAGACCAACAAAACATGTGACAGGAGCCTTTTGCATTTACATCAATCTTTTTCTTTTGCGAACCACGCGGGCACCATGATAACATTCTAGTAGTAAATAAATTTCCTTAATTCGTATATTTATTTATTTATTTTAAAATTAAAATAAAGATATTCAGGCAAAAGGGTTTTATTGATTAAAATGAGTGTATGCTGCTGTGCTGAATGCTGAGTGACGGTGAGGCAAGTGAGAAAAAATCTGATGAAGTAAAAAAACCATGGAAGGAAAAAGCAGAAACGCCAACGGTCAGGTACGACTAATTAAGGTGTATTATTTGAGTATTTTAATCCCATGAAAATGACATTATAACTAACATAAATTATCATTTTTGTTTTCTTGGTTGTTTTACGTGCCCACTGAGTATCCGTATCCCATATGGATTAAAAATACTAACAATCTATTAAATACGACTCTTTTCGGACCCTAATAAATAATCGAACTTTAATAAATGATTTCTTAAAAGTTGCTGCGTTGTTTTCCGTATTTGGAGTTTAACTTGGCTTTGAAGATGATCATGGGTTGGGCGTGAGGTATAGCTACTAGACCTTAGACCTTAGTTCTCCACCACCACAACAACAACAACGTGCGCCTGCAGTCACCTTCCGATTTAACTAATTTATCACGTATATATACAATAGTGATCGAGTTTGTACTTCAGTAGTACTTCTATACCTCTACTTTAATAAATAAAAACTCTTTTTTAAAAAATTTATATGCTACTTTTGGATTACCTTTTAATTTTCTATGCTTATTCTGAGAATTATAGGGGGAAAATAATCTAGGGTACTTATATGTATATAATTTGGTCACTAGAATTTCAATTGCCGCTATAACTACCAAGCAGTTCCAAGTCAACAGAATCCGCCACTCCATTGGTACCTAATGCATCTGCTTGGAGCTTAGGACCACTGGCTTCTTCTACTATAAGCTAAGCTAAGCTAAGCTATAATTATATATATGCCACTATTATATAGTTTTTTGAGTAAATACTACTATATATAGTTTGATACATTGCAAGCTTCAATTAAAAGGTTTGAACTTTGGGTCCATTATATATCATAAATATGAAAAATATATACCCTTTTTAAAACCCATTTTAATACAAATTTCTAGTTTCTAAATTTTATCAACGTCATGCAGCCAGCCTGTAACAGATCATGCGTTTTAATTAGACTTTTTTTTTCTTCATTTTTTCATCAAATGGATTTTACAAGATTGAAGACATTTTATCAATTAATATATGATCTAATAATGCGTTTTATGCATCATTATAAAAACCGTATCGGATCGAGAAAAAACTACAAATCACAATAAAAACGGTTCGGTTTAGGTTTAAGGACCGGAAAAAGAGTACTTAATATTTTTTCCGGATCTTAATAAATGTTATTCTAGGTCTGAAATTTTGGGTCAAAAATATATGGTGTTTCTCCTTTCTCAAAATAAACTCCTTTACTCTTTACTGTTCTACCTTCCTTTAATTGCAATTTTACGTAATTGTGCAGCTGACGTTATTGTAAATGAAAGAGCCAGCAAATGATGGGAAGGTCACAAACAATCTTGATAGCTTCAAACCAATCATTTTACTAAGAAGAGTGTTTGAACTCAAAAAGAATTTTTATTAGAATCTGGAAAGAGTATCTTTTACAAATTGTGTGATTTTGGGTGGATGTTGCTATACATGCATGTTTGGAATTGGAACTGCAGAAAAGGCAAGAAGCCTATATATGCTTTGAGCAACAAAATCATGTGACGGAGGTGGAGGAGGGCCTTATTGCTCAGTGCTAAAATGTCAAGCTTGCATTGAGAGGGCCAACTTGCCACTTTTGACTTCTAACATGCGATTTCCCATTATTATTTTGCATTGGGTAGTGGATATATGGCATCTTCTTCTTCTTTCCGCCCAGTTTATAATTAGCTACAGAGCATAGTGGTATTTATTTGCATTTGCTTCTTCTGCACTGCATCACAGATGGTTTTTCTGCATTCCCAGATGTGTCAGTAATATGCTAGTCATAGACTTTTATAATAAGGTCAATTATTAAGGAGAAATAATTATGATTTTTATTCGCCACTCAAATCTCTCATAATAGAATAATACTCTACATTTTGAGTCCGAGTTCATTTAGTTTTTCCAAATGATTCAATTCATTAGAATATTAACACCTCTTATATATATTTACTTTGTATTTCGTTTTTTCTTTTCAATGTGGTATTTTTAGTTCGCACACTCTAACCAAAGCAAATTACGTTTTCACCTGTGATTTTTGAATTCATTTGATTTATAAATTACATATTTACCCGTCAAATTTACTTTCTAACAAAATTCAATTACAAATTATAGCATTTTTTTATTGTAAATATAACTTTTTAAAAGTTAAGTATAATTTAAAATTAGCTGATTTTAAAAATCAGCCATACAAACAATATTATTTCACACATCAAACACGTTAAACGCACACTCTAAAAAAATATATGTTCCTATACATGTGGCTAACACTTTTAGACATGAAGAGATTTATATTTATATAGTTGTAGGGTAAGATTTCAACCCAAATTTGTGAGAGTAAAGATGATGCTCGTGAGTTGTGTCGTCGACAATGTAACGTGCACAGAATTAGTTGTGAGTGATGACTATTCATCACCTTATACATATATCCATACCGAGAAGGACTATTCATCGTCCTTGCATCATTACATGGAGTGCTATCATGACTTTTAATTGGTTCAAATTAGTTCATACATGCATATGTTTAAGTGTAGCCATCAAAACCACTTAATTGCTAGTAATAATTAAGTTATGATCGATCAAGGGATTAGTATAATTTGTTGGATTAAGCTTAAAATAGATTGATGAGGTTGAATCCCACCTAATCCGAGGAGACTTAGGATTAGGACCTATCCTATGTGACTTAGGATAAGATATTCTATTTTAGGAGTTCTAATAGAATTAGGAATTGGGACTTATCATTCTCTATATAAGGAGATGCCAATGCGTGGCATAACTTATGAGTTTCGAGAGATGGAGAGATTGTGTGAGCTTTAGTTTTAAGGAGTTTTTCTAAAGCAATAAAGATCGAGTCTTTATATCTTGCATTCTTAATCTCTCTAAATTCTATAATTGGTAGCGGAGCTAAACCATGGAAGATATCGCAGTAACAAAACCGGCGGAGAGCAGTCCATCGTCCATCCAGTACCCGATGAGCAGTCCATCGTCCATCCAGTGCCCGATGCTGAATAGCACAAACTATACGGTATGGGCAATCAAGATGAAGATGGCCCTTAAAGTTCATAGAGTTTGGGAAACCATTGAACCGGGAACAGATGACGCAGATAAAAACAATATGGCAATCGCACTCTTGTTCCAATCCATCCCTGAAACCCTTACCTTACAAATCGGAGCACTTGACACATCTAAGGCGGTCTGGGAGGCCATAAGAACAAGGTATGTTGGAGCAGATAGAGTCCGAGAAGCGCGACTTCAAACCCTGATGACAGAGTTTGATAGGTTGAAGATGAAGGACACAGAATCGATTGATGATTTCTCGGGAAAATTAACAGAGATCTCTTCGAAATCTACAGCCCTAGGTGAAAGTATTGAAGAGTCAAAGCTAGTTAAAAAGTTTTTGAGCAGCGTACCAAGAAAGAAATATATACATATTGTTGCTTCTCTCGAGCAGGTATTGGATCTTAAAACCACTAGCTTTGAAAACATCGTAGGGCGCCTAAAAGCATATGAAGAACGGATCTGTAATGAAGAAGAATCGCAGGAAGATCAGAGCAAATTAATGTATGCAACTATGGAATCACAATCGACAGAACCACACAACCAATTCAACAGTGGTAGGGGAAGAGGGCGTGGAGGAAGATTCTATGGACGAAGTAGTCGAGGCCGTGGACAACAACAAAACTATAACTACAGACAAGGAAGAAACATGTCTAAAGTTGTATGCTACCGATGTGACAAAACAGGGCACTTTGCACAAGACTGTCCTGATCGGTTACTCAAACTGCAAGAAACTCAAGAAGACACAGAAATTGACACACAAGATGCGGATAAGCTAATGATGCATGAAGTTGTCTTCTTGAATGAAAACAATATCATTCCTAGCAACTACGAGACAAGTCCTGAAGATGATATGTGGTACCTTGACAACGGAGCTAGTAACCATATGACCGGAAACCATATGTACTTTACAAAATTAGACAAGACTATCACAGGAAAAGTAAGATTCGGTGATGATTCTAGAATAGACATCAAAGGAAAAGGGTCAATCTCCTTCATCGATCAAAACGGCAAAAAAGGCAAATTAACCGATGTTTACTTTACTCCGAAACTGAAAAACAACATAATTAGTCTTGGGCAATCTACGGAATCTGGGTGTGACATTAGATTGAAAGACGACTATCTAACTCTACATGATCGAGAAGGTAAACTGCTGGTCAAGGCGAAAAGATCAAAGAATAAACTTTACAAAGTACGCATGGGATTAAGTAGTACCATGTGCCTACAAGTGGAAACAATGAGTGACTCGGCGAAATGGCATGCTAGATTGGGACATATCAATATCGAGAACATGAGATCGATGATTAAAAGGGAGCTGGTAGTTGGTATCCCGCGCGTAAACATTGTGAAGGAACTGTGTGGATCATGTCTACTAGGAAAGCAAACAAGACATGTGTTTCCACAAGCTACGACGTATCGAGCAACACATATTCTGGAACTTGTGCACGGCGATCTTTGCGGTCCTATAACACCAAATACGATGGCAAATAACAAATACATCTTTGTCTTAATTGATGACTGTTCGAGATACATGTGGACCTTACTCTTGAAGGAGAAAAGTGAGGCGTTCTCAAGGTTCAAAAGGTTCAAAACCTTAATTGAACAAGAAACTGGAAAAAGGATTAAAACATTCATAACAGATAGGGGAGGGGAATTTGTCTCTCAAGAATTTAACTTGTTTTGCGACAACTCTGGGATTAAGCGACACTTGACAGCTCCATACACGCCTCAACAAAACGGAGTAGTTGAGAGACGTAATAGGACTCTGTTGGAGATAACCCGAAGCATCTTGAAACATATGAATGTTCCAAATTATTTCTGGGGGGAGGCAATAAGACATGCAACATACTTGATAAACAGAGTGGCGACAAGAGCACTCAAAGAACGTACTCCATATGAAGCCTTACGACGCAAGAAGCCAAATATTGAACATTTGCGAATCTTTGGGTGTACTGCCTTTGCAAGGATTGAGACACCACACTTGAAGAAGCTTGATGATAGATCAAAAATGCTTGTACATCTTGGAACGGAACCAGGATCAAAGGCTTACCGCCTATATGATCCAACAAACCAGAAAATCATAGTAAGCCGTGATGTAAAGTTCGATGAAACTAAAGAATGGAACTGGATCACAAGTGATAACCCAAACGGTGACACACCAGGAAGCTTCACGGTTATACTCGGAGAACACGGAAATCATGGGATCACAAATCATGAAGTCAAAACAGGGAATAAAGTTGTTGACAACGATCTAAACAGAGAAAACGATGGAAGGGGCGAGGTTTCTGCTGTAGACGATATAAACAGAGAACACGATGGAAATGGCGAGGTCTCTGCCGTAAGCAAAAACGATCGTACTCATTCACTTGAGTGCGAAACTAGAGGAGATGTGAGGGAAGAACAAGAACAACCGCAAACACAGCTAAGAAGAACTACAAGGGAAAGCAAAAAGCCCAGCTATCTCGAAGATTATATCTTACTAGCAGATGTTGAGAGTGAGCAAATATTACTTGCGTTGAACGAAGAGCCTTGGGACTTTGAGGAGGCAAAAGAATCAACAGAATGGGTAAAAGCGTGTGAAGAGGAGATCACATCCATAACCAAGAATGAAACATGGGATCTAGTCGACCTTCCCGTAGGAGCAAAACCAATTGGTTTGAAATGGGTATTCAAAATTAAGCGAAACTCTGACGGAAGTATAAATAAATACAAAGCGAGACTAGTAGCTAAAGGGTATGTTCAACGGCACGGAGTTGACTTTGATGAAGTATTCACTCCAGTGGCACGAATAGAAACAATACGTTTCATCCTCTCATTAGCGGCATCGTACGATTGGGAAGTACATCATCTTGATGTAAAAACGGCTTTTCTTCATGGTGAATTAAAGGAGATCATATTTGTTACTCAACCCGACGGATTTGTGACTAAAGGAAGTGAAAGCAAGGTTTACAAGCTAAATAAGGCACTTTATGGACTTAGACAAGCACCAAGGGCATGGAACAACAAGTTGAATGAAATTCTTAAGGAGTTGAATTTTATTAAATGCTCAAAAGAACCATCACTTTATCGAAAAAAAGAGGGGGCGCATCTTCTTATTGTGGCTGTCTATGTCGATGATTTACTTGTCACAGGATCATGTCTAAAAGCAATATACAAGTTCAAGGAGGAGATGTCAACAAAGTTTGAAATGAGTGACCTTGGGATACTAACATATTACCTTGGTATTGAAGTAACCAAAAGTAACGTGGGAATTATACTTAAACAAGAAAGGTATGCGATGAAAATACTTGAAGAAGCAGAGATGAATGACTGCAATGCTACTCAAACACCAATGGATTCCGGACTGAAGCTCTCCAAAGCAGAAAGGGATGTAGGAATCGATGCAACCAATTATCGGAAGTTAGTTGGTTGCCTTCGCTATTTGTTACACACAAGGCCAGACTTATCTTATGCAGTGGGTGTCTTGAGCAGATATATGCAGGATCCTAAAGAATGTCACGGATCTGCCATGAAGCAAGTGCTAAGGTATTTATGAGGAACAACTTCTATGGGGCTTGTATTTTACAGAAAGAATCAAGTACGTAAGGATCTATTTAGTCAAAATTATGGCATGATGAGGATAGTCGGCTACAGCGATAGTAGTCATAACATAGATCCAGATGACGGAAAGAGTACAATCGGACATGTGTTCTATCTTGGAGAAAATCCGATTACATGGTGTTCACAAAAACAAGAGACAGTGGCATTGTCTTCATGTGAAGCAGAGTTCATGGCGGCTACAGAGGCTGCAAAACAAGCAATTTGGTTACAAGAATTACTTAGTGAGGTGACGGGATCATCATGTGAAAAGGTTATCATTCGAATTGATAACAAATCAGCGATTGCGCTTACTAAAAATCCTGTGTTTCACGGTCGGAGTAAACACATACACACTCGGTTTCATTTCATAAGGGAGTGTGTGGAGAATCAGCAAGTTGAGATTGAGCATGTGCCCGGGAATGAGCAAAAGGCGGACATCTTAACAAAAGCACTTGGAAGAATCAAGTTCATCGAGATGAGAAGTCTCATGGGAGTTCAAGACGTTTCGAAATGTGGCTTTAAGCTTAAGGGGGACATTGTTGGATTAAGCTTAAAATAGATTGATGAGGTTGAATCCCACCTAATCCGAGGAGACTTAGGATTAGGACCTATCCTATGTGACTTAGGATAAGATATTCTATTTTAGGAGTTCTAATAGAATTAGGAATTGGGACTTATCATTCTCTATATAAGGAGATGCCAATGTGTGGCATAACTTATGAGTTTCGAGAGATGGAGAGATTGTGTGAGCTTTAGTTTTAAGGAGTTTTTCTAAAGCAATAAAGATCGAGTCTTTATATCTTGCATTCTTAATCTCTCTAAATTCTATATAATTTAGTAGTATGGTATAATTTGTGTTTTCTCTTGATTTGGTTTGGACTTGGGAGTTGGGAGTGATTTATAAGAAGAAACAAAAAGGGATATATAGATTAATTAACATCCAATGATCAAGTCTACCTCAAAGTGACAAGTTTGCCAACCCACTAAATTTCGGATGCATATCCTTTTTCTTATATTTTCACAAAAAATAGAGCATAAAAATTAATTAATTAACACGAACCTGAATTTGAGTTACTATTGACAGATAAACCAATAAACTAAGTGTTTCTATTGGATCAAAACCCAAATTCATACATTGACTCCGTTTCTTCTTCTTTTTTTTAACTGTTACTACTCGTACACCCCAAATTGTTACTCTCACACCTTTTGACGAGAAAATTTAGTACATAATTTTTAATATTTAAATAGGGCTAATGAAGGAAATTTATAGATGGAATGTATGGGAATAATAATTTGGAGTGCGAGAATAACACAATTTTTTTAGTAACTGGTTGTTTTTTTTTTCAACCCAAAATAGAAAAAAAAACACAAACAAATAAAAAGAAAGAAAGAAAGACTGAGCCTAAATCTTTTTTTAATTTAGTGTCACATGATGAAACTTGTTGCAGATTAGATTATGCACTTTAGCTTTACAAAAGATTAGCACGACAGAAACAGGCACATAAAGTTGAAAGTGTCGTTATGCATAAGCTCTGCTTCAGAAAAACATAATAGTGATCTTCTAATGATGAAAAGCATATGTGCACCCATGAGAGACAACACAAGTGCTCACGTGAAGCTGGTCGACCCCATTTCATTTTTCCTAAGGGATCATGGCCTGGCCATCACACACCTCAAGATTGAATTTTAGTGTTGAGGATTTAATCTCACCTCTCATAAAAATCTCAATAAATAATCGACCCTCTTTTATAAAATTTAATTCTTTTAGACTGATCCACTGTTATCTAAATTTTATACCGTAAGAAAGTCATTATATCTCATGTCACATGTCAGTCTTACAAAGCCGGAAAATTGAAGTTTTTTAAATTAGAGAAATTCTACATTAACGTAAAATTCTATATACATCCTTCTCTTATAAAAGATTATTAATTTCTCTCGAATATAGTTGAGATTTTTTTTATATATCTTTAATGGTATAATTTTAGTCGAGTATTATATAAAATAATTGTTGGGGTTATTTCCAATCGACAATCAATTTGCGCACCAAATAATCTTATCCCAAGAATCAATAACCCCTACCAATCAAAAGCAATCAAAAATAACACAGAGATTTTTTTAACGTGGAAAACCTCAACAGGTAAAAAACCACGGGCACAAGCCAGTCAATCCACTATATGATGATCAATGTGTACAACCAAGCAAAATCCCTATCTCAACTATAGGAATAATCTGAAATACACCACTATCACCAATAGTACCAATCAAACAATCCAATCAATCAATCAATCCGAGAAAAACAAGAGATATGAGAATAGAGAACCAAAACCAGATTTCCACTGCTTCAATCGGGACAGGATTTCTACCACACCAGATAACTTCTCACCGATCAAACCGTTCAGATTGAAGAACCAGAAGTCGTGCACCTGCTGTCCAAATTTCACCCAGATCCAACGGTGAACGAAGTCACTGCGACGATTCTCCCGCAGCTGCACAGAGTTTGGCGAAATCTGTTTTCTCTCTTCTCTCTCTCAGGATGCTCAACAGCAACCCTCTCACAATCTCTCAGGATGTTCAACAACAATCCCTTTTACAATCTCTCTTGTCTCTCTATGTTCTCAAAACCTAAGCCACCATATATATATATTAGTGGACAACCTAATTAATTAGGTTACACAATCCTACTTCAAGTCATACTCCAATCTTTCCTTTTTCTAATCAAACTAAAACAAATAGCCCCAATTGGGCTAGGCCCACAACAAATCTCTCTTTCAGCCAATATGAGCTGGACTCCAACAATCTCCCCCTCCAGCTCATATCATGGGGGAATCACCAATCTTCATGCAATCTGAGTAGGAGTCAAGTTCGCTTTCTCGCCGGTCAACACCGCAAAGCTAACTCTTCTCCTAGGTAACTCTACCTGGCCATCACAATCATTCAATCTTTTGTAAGTACCTTGTACTTTACTCTTAACCGCGGTTCCAATCAATCGGTAAACATTGTTGCAAGCAAGCTCCCCCTTCATGATTACAGTTGCTCCTTTGCTTACCCTCATCAATCTGTCTCTCGCTGTGTATCTATACCCGCGAGAATCCAATCTTCCAAGAGAGATTAAATTTCTTTTCAACTTCGGCACATATCTCACATTGCCGAGAGTTCTCACCAATCCATCATGCATCTTGATCTTCACATTGCCAATACCTTCAACCTCTAGTTTTTCGTTATTGGCCAATGTGACAGATTTATCATCACAATCACCAAATGTACTAAACAATTCTTTGTTAGCACAAATATGAAAAGAACATGCAGAATCTAAAATCCAGGAATCTCTTACCTGTTCCTCACTTTTCTGCACTACCAACAGTTCAGCATCATCATCCTGAATAGTTGCAGCATCACCAATCTTTTCTTTACTCTTCTGCAGTTCTTTCAAATCAGTCATCAACTTCTGATAGTAGGCTTTGATGTGACCCTTCTGGTGGCAATAGTAGCACTCTTTCTCACTGTAGTCTACTCTTGGTCTTGAACTGGATCTGTTTCTTCCATTGTCGGAAGAAGCTCCTCTTCCTCTGTTTCTACCACGATGATCCCGTCCACTCGATGACCCTTCTGTAGCTAACAGTCTCTCACCACTATTCTTGCTCTCCACTCCTAACAACTTCTCATTATCTATTAGGAAAGTCGTCACATCCTCCTTCTTCAAACTTGTCTTCCCTGCTGTAAGGGACTGCACCAGTGACTTGTATGACACAGGCAATGAAGAAAGAAGAAGTATCGCTTGCTCCTCATCTTCTACTTTCTCCCCTGTATTGAGCACTTTCGTCAACACCCGATTGAAATCCGACAAGTGCTTATGGATGCTCATACCTTCATCCATCTTCAACGAATACAAGTCCAACTTCAGACTAAGTTTGTTTGTCACAGACTTGGAAGCATAAATACTTTCTAGCTTCTCAATCTTTGCGTTGTCGGTCATCTTTCAAACCTTAAGCTCCGCTACCAGTTGTTGGGGTTATTTCCAATCGACAATCAATTTGCGCAGCAAACAATCTTATCCCAAGAATCAATAACCCCTACCAATCAAAAGCAATCAAAAATAACACAGAGATTTTTTTAACGTGGAAAACCTCAACAGGTAAAAAACCACGGGCACAAGCCAGTCAATCCACTATATGATGATCAATGTGTACAACCAAGCAAAATCCCTATCTCAACTATAGGAATAATCTGAAATACACCACTATCACCAATAGTACCAATCAAACAATCCAATCAATCAATCAATCCGAGAAAAACAAGAGATATGAGAATAGAGAACCAAAACCAGATTTCCACTGCTTCAATCGGGACAGGATTTCTACCACACCAGATAACTTCTCACCGATCAAACCGTTCAGATTGAAGAACCAGAAGTCGTGCACCTGCTGTCCAAATTTCACCCAGATCCAACGGTGAACGAAGTCACTGAGACGATTCTCCCGCAGCTGCACAGAGTTTGGCGAAATCTGTTTTCTCTCTTCTCTCTCTCAGGATGCTCAACAGCAACCCTCTCACAATCTCTCAGGATGTTCAACAACAATCCCTTTTACAATCTCTCTTGTCTCTCTATGTTCTCAAAACCTAAGCCACCATATATATATATTAGTGGACAACCTAATTAATTAGGTTACACAATCCTACTTCAAGTCATACTCCAATCTTTCCTTTTTCTAATCAAACTAAAACAAATAGCCCCAATTGGGCTAGGCCCACAACAAATCTCTCTTTCAGCCAATATGAGCTGGACTCCAACAATAATCTGGGTTGAGTATGTTTTTGACATTTCTCATTTTTTATCCTGCTTGTGAAATATTTCATCTTTAATAATTTTTAAATATTGGAGAGAAAAGTAAGGGAAGAATAGATGCAAAGATGTGTTGGAAATTAAAGAGAGAAAAAGAAAACAAAAATAATGATCCTGTGCGAAGAAAAGAGACAAGACATTACAGATGTCCAACCCAGCAATCTACACCCCACACGATCTCACGTGATGAAAGAACTTGATATCTTTGTAGGTCGTCCATGAAATTAATTTGGGTGCCCAGCTACCTATCTAATTCACATGTATAATATTAATATAATATACTATTCTATGATCTAGCTCTCATGTCCATGTTGGGTACCTACACCTGCTGCTGGCAATCCAAATACTAGGTCAATGTTTGGGTGGAGCTTTAATTATCTCATTGGGTGGAGCATTTCAGCCAATTTTGAGTACTGGTGAAAGCTTTAATTATTTCATGAACATACGTCTCAGTCAATTTTAAGTAGTAATGGTGCTTGCTTCGTTGTCTCCAATGGATCATATGAATACACCGTTTGGGCAAAATGAGTTGATCAATGATTTTAAAATATAAAATTGCATCTGGGATAATTTTAAATCTTAATTTTTAGGTAATTTTTTAATATTTTTAATAAAGTTAATGAGTGTTCTTTGATTTTGGGTCCTAACTCGCCGATCATAACGGTGGTATTGAATTATATCATACATTCATATTAAATGCTTGAATTAACCATTGGGAAATTCTGTTTACGTTCATCGTTTTGGGCAGCTTGTTAGGAATGTCTACCTACAATCCTTTGATTTTGTGAATGAGATTTTGATTTTCAATTCCAAATGCATTATGCATTAACGCACGCACCTCCGGATGTGAGTCCATTACGAGAATTCATAGGTCTTCAAAAGTAAAAATTGGCAAACCCAATTAATAATAAATGGAGGGAAAAATTTCAGAAATTTTTTATTTTCCACAACGGAATTTGAAAAGTGAAATTTCGAACAAGTGTTTATATAATTTTTTATCTGAAGAAATGATTCATTGAAATAATAAATCATTATTAATATTGATACATTTAAGATTGTTAAATGTTCGAGAATGAAAATAAACTAATATGGTGCGGAGTTAAAAACTCCTGTCATTTTTTCAACACCAAACTTTCCCCCCTACAACATCATTTTTTTTAGTATTTTGCTTATATCTTTTCTTTTTATCAAAATCTTAGAATCTTTTTTTTAAATCCTTAAATTCTCTCTCAATTCAACCCCCTCTTTTATAAAGCATCTCAATTACACCCTCAAATTTGTAAAATCGACTCAATTTAGTGAAACACTCTTTTAAACATTATGAGACTCCGCACTGTTGAGTTTGAAAGAGGATGCACTTAGATTTTGAGGGGAAAACACTAGTTTTGAATTTTGGTCTAGGTAAGCTTAGTTTTGCAAACTAAGGAGCTAAATTGAAGTATTTTATAATACAAGGGCTGAATTGAGAAAACGGAAAACAGTTTCTGGTTTTTGAAAAACAGACAACATGAAGGCACCCTTAATTTCAAAGTTCCGATTTCTTGCATATGCTATTGAGAAAAGCATTGGCTGAGAGCTTACAAAGCATTAGAAAATAAATCCTAATTTTCTAGGAACTAATAACTTGTAAATGTAAAGTAAATTTCGGTCCCTAAAAATGCTGAATTCATTTTACTCGCATAGAACATCATCAAACGCGTAATATTTGACAGTTTCAGAACAAAGCCACATGAAAACAACAGCTACATCATTCTTACAGCTACTATCATAGAAAATTAGCAATAAGTTACAAACGCCTAACCGCAACAATTGTTGTTCTGCTGGATTGGCTGCCCCTTCATTTGAACAGTGCCTGCTGCTGACTTGTTAGCAGTTGGCTGGTTACCCATTCTGCACAATATTTTAAATCAAATGATAAGAGTGCAGGGAAATTCATCGGAATTCATTAACATGATTTTACAGCAGAAAAATCAAGAAAATCAAGGGCTTTGCTAAAGAACAACGAACGCCCTTCTGACAATATTTCACCAAGAAATGAATTCAATCACATAATAGTATTATGTGTGAGAGCATGTTATATGAAATATAACTAATCACCTAATCAGTATGACGTTAGGGTATATCAACATGAACTGCACTTGAGAGGGCAAAAAGTATTTTCATGCTAACTGAGAAAATGAAGAGACAGAAAATTGCATCGAACATCAACCTTAGCTTTGCATTGACATTCTCATGAGAGCCAACCATTCCAGTTTGAAGGTAGGCATGGGATACCATGTCATAACATTGGCAGCAAAAATAAAAGTGATTTTGAAAAACAAGCTACTGCTGTAACATTATTATTTCGTCAGTTTAGAAAGAAAAAAAAAATTAAAGCTGTAACAGTAAGAAAAACTAAAAGTGATAGATCAGCGTATAACAGCGGTTAACTATAACTGGATCTACAGACTAAATAATAACAACACTGGAAATAAAAGTTTTAGGGAAGAGTTGATCAGCCACTGTACTTTTTCTTTATCTCGCCAGCCATGGTTAAGAAAGCCTGCTCCACATTTATCGAATCTTTGGCACTGGTTTCTAGGAAAGGGATGCCAAGCTCATCAGCAAATGCCTGTAGTTCAATTGTGGAACAGAACGTAGAATCAACAGAAGTACGAGACACTTATGATTAAGATAAAACTGCTTAACCTGCTCCCTAAATTTATTATATCAGTATATCTCATCCAACTATTTTGTCATGTTACTAACATGGCATTCAGTCAACTTGAATGCAAAAGGTTACTGCTTAAACAAATCTTGACTCAAACTCGACAACATAGTTAACATAAAAGGCTTCTCACATGCAGACATCAGCACACACAAACACCCACAAAAGACAACTATTTCAATAAGGATATACTTCTGAAAAAACATTTGAAGATTTCAAGAATGCATCTCCTGAAACTCTTCCACCAAATATTGTTCAAGAAAATAGTCCATGCCACCACACTCTAACTTAGGAAACAGTAGTGGAAAGTTCTCACTCAGTATAAGTACGGAGGCACGCTAAGTGTGAAATGACAGTCAAGAGCTGAAACAAGAAATGAGTAATTAACAACTGAACAAGCATGTGTAAGGAGGAGCAGAAGACAAATTTATTAATTTGCTGAACATGTTCTTTCATGTGACAGGTTTCCAACAAAGCTAGAACTTTTTGGCACAATTAAAGCAACTAGGCTAGAAAACTAAATCAAGAGAAAGCACTTGAAGCAAAGGAACTAAAAACATGAGCAAACAAGCTATACCTTCGCTGTTTGTGTGTCCACAACCTTGTTCTCGACAAGATCGCATTTGTTTCCAACCAGAACCTTGCATACACTATCATTTGCATACCTATCAATCTCATTCAACCACTGTTTGACATTGTTGAAGCTCTCCATCTCAGTAACATCATAGACTATCTGTTGCAAATCCCCATAAACATTATAATCTCAACCCCTTAAAAAATGACTTTGTGAAGGAAATTTTCTTTTGCAGTGTATCAAAGTGAAGTAATAGACCAGCGGAACTACTTACTATTATCCCGTGTGCTCCTCGGTAATAACTGCTTGTTATAGTCCGGAAACGCTCTTGCCCTGCAGTGTCCCACTACACAGACAGTTCAAATAACAGGTCAAATAACACAGTAGTAATTGATGAGGAACTAAACACAATTATCATCCATAATGCTAAACCAAACGAGCAGAATGTTCTACAGAAGTATGTACAGTTGGTTTATTCTGTTGACCATATTTAACGTCTGATCTTTTGAAGGAAAGCATAATGATTGCAATTATTCAGTGTCATTGTTTTTTTGTGCATAGTAACTTGCAAATAGCCATAGAGAAGATATATCAGACTGCATAATTGTAATCATACAAACAGGATAAAAAAATGCAATTAGCGTCATGAGCCGACACCTGAGATTTGGTCCCACTTTTAAGAGCATATTAAACAGTGCCACTTTCCAGTTAAACAATTTTAACTAACAACCAGTCACATTTGCTCATACGACAATATGCAATTGACTCGACTCCACTACCTCACTGCATTGGTCACCTATACTTTTAACAAGCTGATATTCTTATAGGGGGGAGAGAGGATAATAAAATCTAAACCACATGTTCAAATTGTATTACAAAAAAATACTATCCTCCAGGGAATGAAAGTGAAATGAAACCAAAAGGATGACAGTATACTCACAATCTGCAGCTTGATTGTCTTCCCATCCAGCTCTACAGTCCTGATTTTCTAGAAAACCATGATTCAATGTTTAAACCTTGAGAACTTTTAGAAAGCCTATAAATTGGAAATAGGCTCCTTGGCTGATATCATAACCCTTTACAAAATTACATGGACACAAATGCGTAGAAGCAGGAGATTACTTACAAAATCAACACCAATGGTACTGATATAGCTGTCCACATAAGAATCATCCTGAACAAAATACCAACGATACCCAATTGAATTATAACACATTTTTGCTACTAAACCAAAAACCACGGAACTTTACACTATCCACCCAAAGCAGAAAACCTGGAGACATAATTAACCTAACTGCGCGCATAACAACATAATCTTACAAGCCATAAACAATGCAAAGAGTAAAAGTGAAAAATAATAGTAAGATTTTGTCAAGGGATGAGTCAACTCACAGCGAATCTGAGCAGCAAACACGATTTCCCAACAGACGAGTCTCCAATTAGCAGAAGCTTAAATAGATAATCACTGCGAAACATAAAGAAGAACAAGTTTAACGATTCTTTACAACGAGAAAAAAAGGGATAAAGAGAGGGGTATAAAAATAGAAAAGGAATTGAAATAAAGATGGAAGGATTACTATTCGTTGCTCATGCTCGGAAACAAGAGTATGAACTGTGGAAGGGAACGTTGGGAAAGAAGACGAGAAAAGCAAAAGTGGCTTCACCGTGGATGATTCTTCTATTTCTCTAATTTTTGTCACTGTTTCTTTCTTTTTTATACAGTTGGAACTTGGAACTTGGAACTATTTTACTATTATAATAACGGAAGTGTCTATTTTACTAATGCCATGTTGGAATTTTTTCAATTTAATTATTATTTATATTTTGTATTGTTAAATTGTGACAGTTGGATTTATTTTTAATATAATCTTATTTCTTATAAAAAATTGATAATATATGTATTTTTTAAGTTTATTCAAAGTTAAAAGTTTTGTAAAATTATAGCCCACTTAGTAACTATTTTTCATTCAAAATAACGTAAAATCGGATGGCGTGGCTAAATCGTTTAAAAATAATTGGGGGATAAAATTATCCCGACTTGACAAGTTGGGTGACGATTTTTCCCAAATAAAAATAAAAATATATTAAAGATTAAAAGAAATATTTGGGCAACCACTTTAGCATAGGAATGTAAATTGTAGGGTACCTTTATAAAATCGCATGCCCTTCTATTCCTTCATACCATACCCTACCTTTTTATTACCCCTTATCAGGATACTAATCGAATACCCTTTTATAAGTTTACAGATTTTATATCGTTAAAAGATCACAAAATTCTAACAATAAGAATAAGACCCACTAAATCCATCAAATCAATTAATAAACACCTTTAGTTATTTTATAATTTAAATTAATTTAATAAAATATTTATAGTTGGTTCAGGGTAAGTGAGTTAATTTTTTAATTGACAATTAATGGTTCAGGGTTTTAAATTTAAAATTAAATATTTATATGGCGTAGGGTTTTCTATTTAAAATTTTAGTATGCAAAAAAAAAATATACAAAATATACAAAATAAACCGGATGCATCCGTAGCCTTTACATTTACATACGTCAGTACAATTCCTGAAGCGCAACTAGAGATCCTGACAGCCACCTACTAACAACTAACAGCAAATAATCGTGTAGCATTGCTAAGATGATAACTTTAAGGTTATCAGGAAACAAAACTACACTGCCATGTCCATAAAACAAAATGTCTATCATCCTTCCGCGTTATGTAGAAACAACTTCCAGTGATCCCAGCCGCGCTCGCACTGACATTTAGGTCCTTACCTGAGTTGAAAAGACTTTCAACACTCTATTCCACAGCAAAACTCTGGCGAATAGCATCGCTAAGCAAAACTGCCTCCTCTTGGCTCTGCCCAGCTTTCCATACTTTGAATTTTGTACCATGAGAACTTGAATTGTTCCACCTCTTTAGCATAGCCATGGAGTAAGGCCCAGACTTGAAACCACGTGGAGTCACACAGTACCAGATACAGCAATTTGGGGTTTCAGGGGGTTGCTTACTGATTGGAACAAGTTGGTTTTCCTCTTCATCGTCGCTTAACTCAATTAAAGTTACTTTCACCTTTTTGTCTCCGACAACTTCTGGTTTGTTTTGATTTCTGGAAACAGCATTACCAGGCTGGTATTGCTTTCCTAGAAGCCAGGCATTGGGGAGACCCTCAGCTATGCATCTAAAAGATTGCCCAGACAAAAGTTGATGAGATGTTTCAGCATATCCGTGATGTACTTGCTGAGAAGATTTATTCCCCTCCATTACAAGAGTGCCATCATCATTACTACCAGGAAATATGGTGTATGATTGCTGACGCAGTTTACCGCACTCAGATAGTAATGACTGCTGCTTGTCTTCTGGAAGAAAGAAACCAACATAGGATGTGATCCCTTAGCATATCTGAAAAAATATATGCATACCAGAACAAAATAACTAAACCTACAAGGAGTAGGTGACCACACTATTAACCGCTTATAGTTCATTACGAGAACTGCAGCAAGCTCTACCTGAATGCCTGATCAAGGAGACAGACAGACCATAAAAGATTTCGTCAAAGTAGTATGCAGCTAAAAAGAAGAGCTCCTAACTCATTACAAACCCACCGTCCAAGTTTTTCTTGGTTGAGCCATCAACTTTTTATTTTTCCTCAATCAACTACTCTACCCCCAATATGTGGAAGTAAAATACAGCAACACCCATTTAGAATGGCAATTCAGGTTACAGTCATTAAAAAATATGACGCATTGAGCAAAGAAGAATAGTCAAAGACGCATTGAGCAAAGAAGAATAGTCAAACCTGTTGATGATCTTTGCCAGAATTTTATGTCTCTGTCAGTATTTTCAATCAGTTTTTCCCCGATTTGATCATCTGCAACAGCAAGGCAAGATCTGGCCAGTCCGCAAGCAGAGCTTTCACTGGCAACTTCTCCATCTTCTGCAAAATTAAAAGCTGATCAAGACCTTCAAAGCAACAGCAAGTTATTCAGTTATTTGACATAGGCGCTCACTAGTTCTAGTAACATTTACAAGACTATAAAAAGAGAAACCAAACATTCCATCTCTATGATACATTCTAAACCAGTATATCCATTTTTCTTAAGCTCAGCAGCAACATATTATACAATGTAAAATCATTAAGGGAGTCCAATGCTCTAGTAATTTGTCGTATTAACAGTTCTAACAATGAAGCGATGCATTTTGAGAGCAGCAGCAACTTGTACTATTCATTTTTATCAAGATAAGCAAAATCTTGCAATTATGGCCAAACCAGAGATCAACTTATAAGTATAGCAGATGCATAATGTGCTGTCCAAAAAATGGAAGGAGACTAAACATTGAAAAGTAGTTGGTTAAAAAATATAAAATGGAAGTAAAACAAAGAAGTCTTTGCAGAAGGAAATGTATGAACCTAGTTTTCTATGGGGGCTCAAAAGTGAAACACATCAGATGCCGAATTACTTATGAAATTGATAAGTCTAACGATAATCAATAAGTAAGAATTTATAAGAAACATCAAATTAGTTGAATACACAATTTATTAAGGTCAAAAGCGAAAATGACAGGAGCATTTGAGAAAGATTGCTTTAGCACAAATATCTCCTCATCTCAATACCATTATTACTAGAGGACCAATCTAAACAAGTTTCAAGAATAAACAATATTAATCTGTAAACCTTGCTTAAGGAGTATGCAAAATGAAGTTAGCACCTGATTCATCTCCTACAATATTTAGGTGGCAAGGACTCTTATAGCCTTTGACAGTTCTGTCAGTAAGATTCGATATCCCCCCAGGATTAGATATCAGTAAGGTACATTGTTCTTGTTCATCCTTCTTGGACAAATCCTTGTCAGCATGTTCAACTTCTTTATCAGCAATTATTTCTGGAATCTCATTTAACAACCGTGACTGTTCTCTAGGTGTCTGAAGAAGTTGCTTTTTATCCATGTACGTAGCTAGCGTATGCACAATTGAAAGTTAAGGGTCACATCATTTCACAAAGATAATCAAGGCAACCTGTTCTCGAAATCATAAATAGGAATACATCAAATGCAAATTCTCTCAAAAAGAAGATAAGAATAAGTCACTCGAAAATTAAAGATGGAAAATGGCAACCCACACATGGGAGGAACTTGTATGCATGAATGTCTGGGCTGACCATGTCATTGCATAAATATGGAAGAAACTTGTACCACAACAGAACACAGTCTGATACAGAAAACTTGATTTTAATCTCAATTTTTGCAAGATACGTAGCTTTAAATCCTGTTTCTAAATAAGCCAATACAAAGTACGCAGTAGGTTGACAAAAGTTAATTATGCAATTCGCATAACAGATTATAACATTGTAAAGGATATTCTCTTTTCCATCCCTTCTCATGTGCCCTGTTGATTTCTTTTTGTAATCGATCCAACTCTCTCACAATCCACTTGAGTATCCGAATGACACAAACCAAGACAATAAAACTAAGCAGAAATAATAATAAAAAAATAAAAAAATAAAAAAATTAATAATAATAATACACTGGAAGTCTACAAAGCATGAAGAGGTATGAGGGGCATAAAACTTTCGAGAGGGAGAAATCATTTGAAAACTCAAACTGCTTGAATAATTCACCATCATTACCACACAAAAATAAAAAAATCATAAACACTAATAATAAAAGGAGGGAGAATACAGAGAAGGAAGTGAACTCGTTAAATGCCGCAGCCAACTTTAAAAATGATTTTAAGAATAAATTGATCCGACCAGCTACCACAAAACACATCCCTTGAGATGCTATGGGAAGATGATATAATTGCAATGTTCTTATTTCTATGGAAAATGCAACAGGGAATGTGTTAGTCCATTCAAAACAACATCTGATCAAGCGGAATCCATATTCAAATTCTCATTTTTGGTATTTTATGACATGGAACTGTTCCCTTGTAAGATGGATGCACTCTGCCATCCCCGAGACTTCCTATAAATGACCAATAATAAGTATCATACCATCACTTAGGTATCAAATGTGGAATACAGAATACATACATGTTTCGTTATAACCTCGTGAAGACTTTTGGCTTTCTCCTCAAACTCCACCTATCAATTAAGACATCAAGTGTTGGCATTACAGGTTTATATCTAACAACATAAAAGGTTCATAGTTAGGCAACTACACCTGCAAGCATTGCACACCAACATTTTACAAGAAAGTTAAAAGACCAGATACATACACACTTACTTAAAAGGACAACTCACTTAGAGGGAATGACCGCAATAGAAAGATGCAGATGTATATATTTAATCAACTCAAAAGATGGATGAAAATATGAAAGTGTGTGCATCTTAGAAGTGCACTATAACATGCTTCATTCTAGGGACCAGTCAATAAAATTCAATGCATATGCTGAAACTTCGTAAGATGTATAATTATATATATCCCAGTAGAAACTTCAATTGAAGAGAAGGCAAGTGCACCATACAGGGAAAATGCAAAGCTGGTGCTACTCATGAAAAGTGAAGGAACCTAAAAGAAGGATAAACACTGAAAAGTTTGATGCATGGAAACAGAAGACTCTTCAGAAACACAGAATTTTAATTTACATGGAAGTTTCCATGCCATTCATAACCAACATGCTCCTTCTCATGCAAAAACTCTTATAAAAGAAATACAATCATAGTTCTCCAAGCCAAATTTATTCCAACGCCACACTCCAGACAAAAAGAATCACCATAACACCTTTCTCGTAGAGTATGGAATGAGGGATGCGGGTTAAATGGCTCTCATAGAACCTTGAACTAATGGATCCCTTTGACATGCACATGCTTCAGGATGTGACATAGTGTCCTACTGGGTTAAAACTGCAAAAAATTCACATGGTAAACCCAGACCAAAAGGTTCAACATTTTTGCACTGAGGACTGAAGACAAGAACCACAGTCCAGGCAGAAAAATAACCACAATAACTCCCTTCTAGTAGAATATGGAATGAGAGATGCAGTACATGTATATCATAAAGTGCAAGCTACATATCTATTAAATGGATCTCATAGAGCCTTGAACTACTGGATCCTTCTGACATGCATGTGCTTCAGGATGTCACTCGTGTCCTAATGGGTTAAAACTACAAAATGTTCACAAGGTGAACCCAAACAAAAGGGTTCAACAATTTTGCACCAAGTTATGGTTTTTACACCTTATCAAGTAAAACATACGTATATAGGCACAAGGGAAATATCGTTATCACCTTTGTAACGTTCTCTAATGAAAAAATAAAATACAAAATAACTCTGATATTGTATTGATGTATCATGCATGGCCTAACATGGTAATGAGAAAAACAAAGAATCAAAGGTTATCAATCTCAGGATCGAAAAGACTCCTTTGAGCCTTTGTGATAACACTCAAAATAAGATAGAACATTTGGTAAATTGGGACACCAGTACGTAAATGTTGAAAAGTCAAATGTCATCAAATAAAACAAATAACATGCTAAACCAAAGAAACTTACAATAGTTGGTCTTTTTATCAGATCATCTTTGACTCTTCGGTGCAAATCCTCACATTCTTCCTGCTTAAAAAACCAATTAATTGTGCATAATGCCCTCGGAAACAAACTTTTATCATAGTCATTGAAACCTACGATAGTTACAAGGTTTAAAGGACCCTATAAACAGATTTTTTTACCTCAGAGAATTCGGCATCTGATAGATTGCAAATAGGTATGTCTTTTGGAATGTTGGAAACTTGGAGGAGAATATCTGAATTCACTTCACCATTTCTTGCAGTTCCTTTTATGCCTGTAATTATACATTGACAAATTTATAGTAATATAACTAATTGGATTATAGGAGGCTCAAATACAGTATTAGAACCCTTGTCTGGCACCCAAACCACTTGAGTGTTTGATGTTTCTCATCTCTATCTTACCAGTATCTGTCTAACATTGTCTAAATTATAGACTATATTAAAGATGTTTCAAGGATATTTTTTTTTTTTCAACAGAAGTGTAAAATTTGATATCATGGTGAAAGAGATAAAGTGTTCTAAAACAGAGAGTTTGCATAGAATTTATCCCTTTATTCCTCTTGATTTAGGAAACGTGTAGATGGGTGAATTAAACATCAATGCCACTCTTCAATCAGGTCTATGCTATGTGTTAGGGCAGGGTGCAACACTAGTTAAGTGCGAGGAGAACTTAGTAAATAGTTACAATCAAATTTTTGAAATGAAAACTGTTTACTCCAATGCCAGTTGTTCACTATAGGAAAATTGCAGCTAAATAATCACTCCCCATATTTTAAAAGCTTTTAAAAAGAACAGAACTAGTGATGTATGAGTTTCATGCAACCAGGAAATGTTCATGTAACAAGATTTTATGAACAATTGACAAAAGATGTTACTATTTCAATTTGTGTAGACTGCTTCTTAAGTACAATATCTGCATCAGCGTAATGCTTGCAAACATGTGAATAGTTCAACATTAGTAATGACTAGTCTTTATAAGATTTTTAAAATGCAAATTCTTCTTTGACTCAGATGCTAAAACATACTATACCAACAATGCTGATAATCGAGATCATAAAGAAACAAGTTGAAATTTAGAAAACCATGATATTTACTGTCACACAAATTAAATAAATGACGTGAAGCTAGTGAAATTAGGTACTTTTGTGGTCATGATTAAAGCAGACTATTAACTTAAAAATAGGTGCGAATTGTGTGGCCATCACTATGAGAATTACCAATCACTTGCACGAGCATATAAGGATTTTTCTGTAAATAGTCGTTGGGATCAGATTTGACTCTCACAAAACTTCCAATGATTTTGATGCCAAATGTCTCAGGTTCCTTGGACATCTCCTCCACTAAACTCTTCTTCAAGTACAGACATCTGATGTTTTTGGCAATAACAGATGCAAAACAACAATTTTGCACATCAGAAACTACTTCTTTACTTGGGATTCTCTTGTCTGAGCTGGAGATTTTCTGCCTTTTAGAGGACTGCAAGGAATCACTACCCTCATCAACTGCTATCTCATCCTCTGACATGTCAAAGTTCTCAGCAAAATGGGTTGTTAGAAGGTTGTTGATTTTATTTTTGTTGACAGATTTCCTTTTGATAAACGATTGTAGATTGGCATCACAGAGTACTTTCTTCTTTTGAACCGGGTGAAAAAGTCCACGTTCTTTGCAGTATCTGATAATAATAGAAAAAACTTCATGGTGTGATAACTCCTTGGTTGTGTCTTCACCAATGCAGGTGAGGAAGTTGAAAAGAGCCTTTGATCCCCATCCAATGAATTCACTCTTCTTCGATTTAACAAATACTTTCTTCTTTGACTGTATCTTTGCTTCCAAAGAAGCTGACTTTCCTTTATTTCTTTTCCATTTGAGATGTTTTGTATCATCATAATCAGATGCTTCTTCACTCTCATCATCAGAACCACCAGAGCATTCATAAACATCGTTTAAATCAGAGCTATACTCATATTTGTGACCCTTGTTCAGCACTTTGAATGCAGAATGCACATGCTCTGAAGTTAACTTTTGCTTTTCCTTGAGAAAGTTCCAATAGTACTTGAACATACACTCATACGTATCTTGATCATTGAAATCTATCATTTCCTATAGATAAAAAAACAAATAGGAAATTATAAAAGAGAGAAAATTCAAGACTGACATCAATTTGAGCACGAGAAGCGACCATATGAGTTATTTTAGTCAAGTCCCATAATTTTAGTCTCAGTTTCTTTATAACTAGAAAATCATTGTAGTAATGGTAGACCTTTTACCCACCACACCTTCTATGCATATCACTACCGTTGATCCCAATATTTCCTGAGCTTCCAATGGATGGACCAACAAGCGCGCACACAAGAAAAATTATTTTTTTACGAAAAAATGTGCAAGGAAATTGGCACTATATTTTAAGAACTTCATAAATATATCTGCTCTTATCAATTCAAACGAATTTTTCTAGCAGGCGATGCGAGAGTGGATACTTTCAGAAATACTGCATACCTCACCAGACCTTTGATGTCTAACTCCTTCTATAAGCCCTAAAAGTGTTAAACAGTGATTGCAGAATCCCCTTCTCGCGTCAACTACTGCAAACTCAGAGTCACAGAGGCACCGTCCACAAACAGCATTTGGGCAACAAAAGCATAGAAATTTCGGGGCGTGCTTGCAAATCAAGCATGAATGCCACCCTGAAATATGATATTAATCAGCTTACAAAAAGGACAGAAAGGATTTCAGGTCCGCGATCAAGAAAATAAAATTAGGAAGGTACACTTTACAAAGTAAATTTGTCCAAATTTCATTTAGCTTAAAAAATAAATAGTTCTAGCAAAAGAAAAAAAGTCCTTCACAAAATAGTGAAAAACGAGTATCTGAGTAGGGTGGTTTATGGTAGCATGGTGGACTGAAGAAGAGTGTGAATTCTCTACCAACAAACTATGTCAGCGTGGCTGATTAAAACACATTTAAGCTGTTTCCTCGACCAGTTGCAGTTGCTGTCAGGTATAGAATTTCTACATCGTTCAGATACTAAGCTTTACCAAACTACAATGGCATTAAGTGGACCTGAGTAAAATACAAGTCATACTACAAAACCATGTGATCCAGAGAAGACATAAATTGGTTCCATAACATACTACTATACTTTACACTAAAAAAATAAAAAATAAAAACAGCTTTACCATATCCCGTTTCATAAATGCCATCTTAACTATGCAAATGATTGTCTCTTGTTAGTTAAATAATGATGTAAGAACAAACGAAAAACAACTTAAAGTAAAGGAAAATTGTGTCTTTCGCAAATGGATTGTTGAAACCTGTGAATACACAAATGATACAGCGACGTCGTTCTTTTAGTTAAGAGAAGAAATGTTATTGAAAATTAAACCATGACGCGCGGAAGAAATTAGTAACTTACTGCAAGTAAAGGAAACGTCACTCTCCAGAAAGGAATCGTCTTTTCCCACACATTGGGGGTGATAAGCTTTAAGGCAATCCCTGAGAGTAAGAGATGTATGAATAGAAACCCATATATCAAGAGAACTATGGTATATTGTGTAAGATGATAAAAAACACAGCCAGCTAGGCTAGCCTCATATATACAGATCACAAAAGAGCCTCAGCAATCAAACAGTTCAGTTAAATGTATCATTGACATTCAAGTGCGCAGCCAAGCTCATTCTAGAGACCTGAATGAAATCCATAATGCTTATGTGCAGCATGAAACAACGCCTAACCAGGCCTTTAGCTTCCATATGAATTATTAAGGTGCTGCTAGACGACTAATAAACATAAATCATAGTCGCCAACAAAATCTTCTTTTTTCTCCTTTTTTGATACCCACCACAGTTAGAATGCTGTTACCCTCTTCTCAAAAAAATAATGTAGTTACCCTATAACCCATCACAGTTAGAGTGCAATTTTTAAATGAACTTTTGAAAGTCCAGGAAGTTCTCCATATCAAGTTGATGATTTGATATCCACGTGAATTGCACACGCATCATAAAAAAATAATTATCATGATAAATAACAATAATTAAAAAAGAAACCTTGCAATTGGAACCTCACCTCATATCTCTAATATAAAATTAAAAGAGACAATACGATACTACTGGGACCAGGAATACTAACAGGCAAAACTGACCCACATATGCCGAACCTAGCCCTAAGGAAAACCCTCACTTTACACTCATAGGAGAAATGGAGAATCTTCCTCCAGCCCTACCTGGGACCTTGGTCAACAAACAAAGACATGAGACATCCAAATCACTAGCCACTACGGATTGTTTATTTGTTTTTGCCGTCATTACCCTTAATATTATAATTATAAGTGTTGCAAAAGAAAAGAAAAACTCACTTGTAGTCACAAACCCTGAGAGACCCTCCATCTTTACAGTGGAAGCAGAAGTCCTCAGCACAATCTTCCTTGTTCATCACCTTCTTCTTTTTTCCCATTTCACCAAAACCTCTGATCTGATCTTTATCCGCTCTCTACAAACTCACGGATCTGTCAATTGGAAAACGTCCGATACACCAAAACTCGCTTGGAAAGTGCGAACCGAATAGTGGAACTGCCAAATTTCCAGTTCTAAACGAATGCAGAATTAGAAGAGAGATCAGCAAAAAGCCATTAAAGGAAGGACCTTCATGCTTACAGTGTGGGAAGGAAGAGAGGAATGGAAATTTTTCAAGTTTTGTTGCATGGGGAAATAAAATGACTGAAAGAGTGGAAAATGGATGCTTTCTTTCCCTTAAGAAAAGGGAAGGAAAATAAATATTTTTCCCATTTTAACCTTTTTATAAAATATATATAATATTCATTAATTAACATAGCAGGAAATTTACTTATCATTTTCTTTTTCTTTTTTTATTTAATGCAAATTTTTTTTTATTCGTAAGATATTTATTTTAAAAAAAAGTAACAAGTTAAGCGGGGAAAAACACACCCAACGGTCTCAAATGTTTTTTTTTTAAATAGTTAGTCTTTCTTTTTTCATTTCAGAACGGAAAAAATTTCAGTACATCATGATGTATGTACCTCTCCCATTAAAACGGTGACACGTGTCCATTAATCCCATTGAAATACACACGTGCCCCACCAAACCAAGCGCATCTGCGCATTATAGTTTCTCCTCCTGGCTCAAGTCCGATTGAACCAGTGAGTCTCATATGTATAAATAGTTTGTCACTTATAGATAAATATAATCATGCTCCGCAACGCTTTATGCGTATTCGCTTCACCACTTTATGCTTAGGAACCCTCGCAACGCTTCATGCGTATTCGCTTCGCCTCTTTATACTTGGAAACCCTACAATCACAAAGAAACTTAGATTTAGCTCTACTACCATCTATCACGGTCCTATTATTTCAAGGCCCGTAAGACGTTTAGATCTCGCATCTAAAGCAGCATTCTCTCGATCTTTGACATTAATAATGATAAGTTTTACTCCAAACGAAATACTCATTATTTTATTATTTTTCTTGATTAATGGCACCCACATAAAAGTTAAAAAGGGAAAACATTCTAGGTCCCTCAAGTTTTAGGCATTCGAAACATTAGTTCCTGAATTTGTTCCCCCAAACTTTAGTCCTTAAAGTTTGAGAACCAAAATATAATCCGTTAAATTTTTAAAATACCAACAATAGCCTCGGTTTTTTTTTTCCTTCCTTTTCCTTTCTTTTCTTCTCTAACTCTTCTCACTCTTCCCCAGCTCACCTCTCTTCATCACTACAACTCTACTACTGGTGGAAATTACTAAAAACACACCAGACCTTTTTTGTTGACGGACACTTTTACTTGTTTTTTTATTATTCTTCTTATTAACGTTGGAATTTTAATTATCATTAAAAATTATTAAATTAAAAACTTATTACGTTTTTTGTTTTAATCTTTCAAATAAAAGATCATGGAGCTAATGAAGAGAAATTGAATAAAGGACAAAAAACTCTTACCTAAAAATAAAAAAATAAAGGACGGAACAAAGAGGTGGAGGATGGATCAGCTGAAGGGTAAACAAGTCCAAAGAAAAATTACACTAGTGCCAACTCAGCAGTTAACGACAAAAATTGCAACGGAAGGATTAGTGTGCGATCAGCTGGCATATTTCAGGTAGGTATGTCAAAATAAGTCTGACTCGATGGGTCGACCCATATCCGACTCGGGAATCGATTCATCAAGTAAGTGATTTTTGACCCGTTATATAATGAGTCAAATTCGAGTCGACCTATCTGACCCATCTGGCTCATCGGGTCGAACCATCACTTGCAATATCGAAGCAGAGATTAAATAACCGGGAAAAGAATTTCTTTAGTTTACTGATTTTGTTTTCTTTCTATAAGTCATGTGTTGTTGTTTAATAAGCCAAGTCTGCTCGTTTCTCCACACACATGCATTCATCAACACATTTGATACATTTTATGCTCATCCTGGTTGAGGGTTATAACATTTCAAACTCGAATTATTTGGTAGGATGGGGTAGAATATTATTGCAAGCTACCTTGCATCCATAAATTATTAGGTAGGGTAGGGTATGGTAGAATTGCAAGGTACTACGAGATAAATTAATAATTTATTTTGTAGTACCTTGCAATAATACTCTACCCTATCCTACCCAATAATTTATGGATGCAAAGTACATTACAATAATACTTTACCCTACTTTACCCACCCAATAATTGTAATAATACTTTACCCTACCCTACCCAATAGTTTATATAGATGCAATGTACTTTGCAATAATACTCTACCCTACCCTACCTAATAATTCGAGTTTGAAATGTTATAACCAGCAACCAGGATGAGCACAAAATGTATCAAATGTGTTGATGAATGCATGCGTGTGGAGAAACGAGCAGACTTGGCTTATTAAACAACAACACATGACTTATAGAAAGAAAACAAAATCAGTAAACTAAAGAAGTTCTTTTCCCACGCAAGCTAGAAGTTCTTTTCCCAGTTATTTAATCTCTGCTTTGATATTGCAAGTGATGGTTGGTTTTATGAAACCTGATCCAATCAAGTATCCTGGAGCATGAAAGCCTCTTATGTATTGCAGACTCTTGTGACCCTTACACATTTAGTCGTGTTTGTTTGTTTATGATCATATCACGTCCTTGGAAGTTACTGCATGTTCTGTAAATAAACAGCCAGAGACATGTTCTTCAAATCCTTTGGATGAATGCTGTTTTCATGGCTGCTTTGTGTGTTTACATTACCCTTCTTGATCTCTGTTCGGAAGGGAAGGGAAGGTAAGAGAGGTTGAATTAATGAAAAATATATGGATATTTGGTAGTACTTTAATTCCACTGTTCCAGTTTCTGGTCTAAATCTAATTTATTATTTTTCGCCTGCATTTATTTATTTCAATAATTTAATAAATACAATGATGAAATTGCAACCTGAATTAACATGTATCCTTATCACTACACCTTAACAACCGCCAACGTTTGTAATTGTCTGGGATGTTAATCATGTCATTATCCATGCACTTTTTGCTAAATCAATAGTAGCTAGTGAAATGGTGATGGTAACATAGCCGAAAAATCAGGTGTTATGATTTTTACTATATGGCTCGCCATGCCCATTACTAGTTATAGGTTGGACTTCTACAAGGTGAAAATCTTCTTTTGTTTTGGTATAATGTTTTATTAAGTATCTTTTTGTAAGGAATTGCTAGTGATATTTTTTACCTTTTCTTTGTCTTTTAATCGGGAGCTATTCTCAAATGGGATGAAGGAATTGTTGTTTTTTTGGGTTAAAATTTTCATGTAGTTTAATTTTAAAAAAATTTATAAAAAAAATTAGCATTATAAATAGATAAATATTTAAAAAGTCAAAAACCCATATAAAAAAATAAAAAATTCACGCCAGCCCGAACTGACTCGAATTTGAACAGGTCAACCTGATCTGTATTCAAACGGGTTGGTAGACCTGCCCAGCCAGGCGGGTCGTTGATGGGTCATGCTGACCCGTTTAACCCTAACATTTGTTTCCTCCCTAAAGACCAAAACAACGTCGTTTTGATTAATTAGATCAAAACGACCTCGTTTAATTTTAACCAAAACGACCTCATGACCTTGTTTTAATTAGTTGGATTAAAACGGCGTCTTTTTTATTCACCTAAAACGACGTTATTTCACTTAAAGGATCAAATGGGTCGAGTCAGGTCGGTTTTTAGCCGCTATCCGATGGGTCAGATCAAGTCGAGTCGGATCGACCCGTTTTAATACCCCTAATTTGAGGGACTAAACTTTGGGTAAAAAAGTCAGTGACTAATGTTTTAAATGCTCTAAACCCCAGGAATGTTGGAATATTTTTCCAAATAAAAGTTAGAAAATTTTTTAAAATCTAAAAAAATAATTAATTCGCCAACCCCAATACTCTCCCAAACGACGTCGCTTACGTCCTTTCGCCGATGTACATTCACATCCCCGTCCCTCGGAGTCACCGTCTCCCCCGCCAATCCCCTCAACTCCGTCGCTAAAATCTCCCGCCAACTAATTAACCCATAATGTCCTCTGCCACCTCACAAACTGCCGCAAAACTCCCTCGTCTACCTCTCGGAACAGTGTTGATCGACTCTCCCGAGTTTAACTCCTGGTTAACTCAGTACATTGACTCGGAGAGTGATTTCAAAGAAAAAAATAATATTTTGTCAACCAAACACTACTTAAAAGTAGAGCTGTCAAACCGGGTCTACGGGTCAGACCCACTTGAGACCCAACAGACCTGGAAAACTCGGGCCGGGACTGATTCCGACCCGGGCCAAATACGGGACCAATTTTTTATCCCGGTCCCGGCCCGAAAAAATGGCTCGGGTTCGGGGCTGGACTCGGCCCGACCCGTCGGGTCTCTGAATTTTCGGGACTGATTTCCAGACCCGACACGGCCCGATTTCCCGAGTCTCGGGTCCGGGTCTATTTTTGACACCTCTACTTAAAAGTAATTACGCTCTTATTTATAAACTTCATCCACAGCTACTGGATGCTCTCATTCATAAAGAGATCATAAATTTGAAGCTTTTTTTCACATAACATAATAACAATAGTTAGGAGTGAATTTTTATTTCTTTTTTACTCCTGTATTCATTTTGTTTTGAAAAAAATATAAGATAATTAATCCGTCAAATTTTTAAAATTAAAATTTATATTATAATTGTTACGAAGTATCTATTAGATCCTGCAAATATATCCACTTAATTTCTAAAAAATTTAATCATTTTATTTTATGCGTGGAAGTTGGACTTCAATCTAAATTTTTATTTGTATGTAATCACTAGCAAATAACCACTCGTCTACAAGCTCATCACCCACTACCTAAGATTTCATAATGTTAAGAAAAATCATATTATTTAACAGTAATCATAAACTTTTATAACCTTAGTATAAATATTTATGTACAATTAAATATGTGAAAGTTAAAATTATACAGGCTTCATTTGTTAGAAGAAAAAGGGATGGAAATATATCAAAATAACTAGCCTTGTTGTATATTATTATTTTAGTCTCTATTAATGAGTTCTTAAAATATAAAATATGATGTAATAAAAATATATTATTAGTATAATACATTATAAATCTTTATTTCTTTCTTTTTTAGTAAATACATAGACGATATAATTTTTAACATTATGTTTATTATTTTTATTCTTAATTTCTGTTTGTTTCTTTCTATTATCTTTATATTTTATATTCTAATTAAAATGAATAATGACGATTAGAATGAATGATTCATGAATCTAAATCATAAATAAAAAACTTCTATGGAATTATATAGGAAAAATCTTTCGAATTGATATTTTGAACATAGTATGGTAATAGTCATGTAAAGTCTCTTTCAAGGAAGAAACTGGGAATTCGACTTTCCCTATGGTTAAGGTATTGTGAAAGGAAGCTCATCCAAAAGAATTCTTACTAAATCTATATCTATAAATCTAGAATTTCTTCTTCTTGGGTTGATACCCGAGCGATTAATAGGGACGAACGGTAAATTCGTTGGGAATATATCTATGCTAGTTCAAATTCAGCTCAGCACAATAATTCATAAATTTGCTATAAAATAATATAACTCGTGGGTTCTCCTCTTTCTGAATGCATGATACGCAAATAAAATAAAAACATATGATATTTCTCCCAACTTGTTAGTTCTTTGATTCTTAATAAGGTTTGAAACTATAAAAATGTTAAGATTAAAAAGTAATGAAAAAAGTACCTTTTTCGCTGAATAATGTAATATGATATAGAGCTTACTTTTCTTATAAATAAACTAATTTATTAAATATTTTAGTGTATTGTTAATTTCTTATATGCAATATATCTAAATGGAGAGAAAACAAGTTGCAATAATAGAGAGATTAAATTATTGCTACTATTATTATTAATACTTAAGCGCAAGTGAAGGGTTGTTTCAAATTTTAATTAAATATTTTTCTTAAAATATATATATTAATTTATATTTCTAGAAAATGATAATTACCAAATTTTAGTTTTTTGGTTCAGTTATTATATCTTAAATCGATCTTTTTTAATAACAAAAAAATTGATACAAACATGAGAGGAGTAAAGTCTTGGGCAAGAGGACAAGCGGGCGGGAGATAGTTTGGGCCAAGATGACGATCGGTTATGAAGCCTAAGTCTTGGCCAAGAAGAGGGGTAACACAAAGCATATAGGTCGTACAACACTTGTGTGGTTTTTCAGCCCACAACCAACCCATCCTTGAGCCTCACTTCCTCAAGACCAATCCAAATCACCAAAATACCATACTGAAAATACCGCGGTATCGTACCAAAATTACATAAATTCGGACGATATTTTTTTGACCGAATTTACTATTTGGTATTTTGGTACAATACCCAAATAAATTTCGGTACGGTACGGTATTAATTTTGGTAGGTTCGGTATTACTGTACTGAAATTTTATCTCTCACTGTGGAACGGTTTTTATACATATATATACGTTGGCTTCTAAATTCAAGTTAAGTATGAGGTCCAGTGGTTAAAAATTTTGTTCAGAGGAAAGAGGGCAAGGGTTGGAATCCCTTGTCCCTTCCCGTTCTGCGACCCTCTCCCATTTAATCCCTTCCTCCTCCTCCTCTCCGTCGTCGTTTAATCCCTTGTACTTTATTTTCTTTTAATGATTTTATCAAAAAAAAATTAACTCTATTTAACTATTTAAGTTTTTAACAAATAATTATTTAACAATTACTTATGTGAAAAAAAGATGCTTCTTATTTTTTTTATTAAAAAAATATCATACTAGATTTACTAGTAATAAATATTAATATTATTTTTAAATTAATCAAAATGTTTTTATGTTCTTTGTATTAAGAAATATAAAGAACATACTAGACTTACTAATAATAAATATTAGTATTACCTTTAAATTAATCAAAAATACTTTTTAGTTTTTTGTATTAAAAAAATTGAGAATTATATTGTAGTATCGATTCGTAATATTAACGATTTGCATAGTTATAAACTTATAAATAAATAAATAAATAAATATTTAAATTAATAAACAATTAATTTCGGTATTTCGGTACGGTACTGAAATTAAGTTCGATACGGTACAATATTTTTTTTTAGCATTCGATATACCGAATATCGAAATATTTCAGACGGTATACCGAAATACTGTCTGATGGACACCCTACCCTCAAGTATAAATAGGAGTTCTCTTCTTAAACTTTTGTTGAGTGATAATCTTTCATCCTTTCAAAGACTCATTCTTAGTGTTCTACTAGGTTAGACAAGCCTTGTATTAAGTCAAGTAAAAAGCAATTTCCATCCTTGTCTTCTTCATCCTTGGATCGATTAACACTTATTGTTACTCTATTTAAATCGGTTTCCAGGATAGATCTTGGATTCGTCCAAGTTCCTTATTGCAATTTCAATTCCGTGTTTGTTCTTGCATTCTCTTGAGCTTGTGTAATTCCAATCTTGATTTATTTAACTACATCTTTATTCAATCAAGAGAAGATTTTGGTTTTACCATCTTAATTTCTATTTTGGTGTTCTTGAAGTCCATCAAATGATCTTTTATGAACCGAGATTATATTAAAAATAATTTCTAAAAAAATAAATTTCTTAAAATAATGTATAAAGTTAAATTTTAATAACTTGTTTCTCTTTTTGCAAATATAATCATGATGTGTTTATCACTGTTGACAAAAAACTAAGAATGGTATAAATTAACCTAATGCATAAACTTCATTTAGCCAAACTATTTCTCACATGTTATATAGCTCCCATCAATATTGATAAAAAATGGAACAAACTCTCTTCTTCCTACATCTCATATTAAGATACAAATAGACCACACAGATTTTTGTAAATAATTATGAATCACAAAAAAGAAATGATGGGAAAAATATTTATTATAAATATTAATTATATAGAGATATAAAAATATAATATCAAATTATCAAATGGTAGAGAGCTACCTTGAATTTTCTTATCTTTTGCAACCCACTAAATTATAATTATAATTATAATACTATATAAGTTGTGAAATAGAAAAATAGATTTCACTGTATAATATAATATAATGTAAAATGTATAATAATATTAAGGGAGCTTTTATTTTCGCACTCAATTAGCTTATATATTTTTTTAAAATATAGGAATTAAGAAAAATATAATAGAATAGGAAAAAATATAGAAAATTAAGAAAAATATAATAAAATAGGAAAAATATTTTTAAAAAATATAATAAATTAATAAAAATCTAATGAAATAGGAAACATATTTTAAAAATTAGAAAAATATAAAGAATATGGCGTAGTGAAGAATAGGGTTTGTATATTTCATTCTTCTAAAAATGTGCAGTAGGATAAAAAAATAAAAAGAGAATTTGTATGATAGATTGAGATGTTTGAGAAATTAAAAGATAATTTGGAAAGACTTGAAATTATGTTGAGAAACTTAAATTTTGTGGGTTCTACATATTTTGTTATTGGAAATATATTTTTTAAAAAATAAAGAAAATTATTAGATTTTTCTTAATTTTTCTATATTTTTTAAAATATTTTTCCAATTTTATTAGCTTTTTTTAATTTCCTATATTTGTTAAAAAAATATTTTAACTATGTTATTATATTTTTCTTAATTTTCTGTTTTGAAAAAAAAAATTGGATATCAAATAGATATTTTTTCAAATAATTGTTTAAAAAAGAAAAGAAAAAAGAAAAAAAGTGGCTTATCCCAAAAATAAATTACAACAGATACAAAAGTTAGCATGTCAAGAGAATTTGATAAAAGAAAGTGAAAAGATATAAAAATATAATAAAATTATTTTTTTTAACTATTTTAATGTGGAAATAAATTAATTGCGTGCGAAAATAAAGACTTCCTAATATTAATTGATATATTAAATAGTTTAGTGGTATTCATATAATTACAGGTTAATGCATGCTTTTCTAGTAATACATTGATGAAATTGATGAAATAATTAAGTACTCCGACATATTTTTATGATTTTTCCTTTTCTTTTCTTTTCTATTAAAAAATATAATAAAATTTGAGAGGATAAATGTAATGGTTTGCTGATATGGTTTCACCAAAAATTTACAAACAATTTTATGTATTAACTTTACATATATTATCGATATATCATATTTTTACTTACACTTAAAAAATATATATTTTAAATATAAATTCACATGCATAGTTTTAAACTATCAAGTTTCAATTAAATTCACAATTTTTAATTATTATTTAATTTATTTTTTTCTTACATAAAATATTTATTTATAAAACATTCATACAACATCTAGCATTTCCATCTAAGATGAGAAGAAGTCAACCCTATCCATTTTGAATATATGAAGGATCCATACAAAGTAAACTCAAAGCAGTCTCTGTATTGTAAAGAGACAAACCCCAATCAAAATCTTAGAAAACTTACCAAACGAAGTAGCGATGGCAAAAAAGAAATTATCCACAGCCAAACCGGTGGATTTAGTGTTTAATTCATTATAAATAAATGCTGAGCCATTCTTATTCTTAAATCCCTATAATACCCTCAGTTTGTAACCGTTGCAAGGCTCAATGACACATGGCTCCATTGCAATCAGCCACCAAAATACACTCATTGCCCAATGGCCAAACAAAAAAACAAAAAAGTAAAAAGAGGTTTTGACGTGTAACTTTGAGGGTTGGTTGAATTAGCTTTTAATTTTTGCACCCTTAAATATTTTAGCACCCAAATATTAAACTTTCGACTAACACTGTTAGTTTGGATTTATTTTTCTTTAATTTTATTAAAAATATATTTTATATCAAAGTAATAATAAAAAATTGCAAAAGTAATTATAAAAAATATAAAAATCAGAAACACATATTAAACTTATAAATAAGTAGCTTTATGTATGTGATAAAATTAATTTTAAATAATATAATATAAAAAAGAAAAAAATGTGAAAATGGAAAATTGTGGAAAAGCTTAAAAATTCATAAAGTGGTAAAAATAATTAATAAATATTTATAGAGGTGTTATTAAATATTAAAATAGCACCTATATTTCATATTTGTTTAAATTGCTGTATAATTAATGGTCCAAATACACACAATTAAATAACTTTTTACAATTTTAAGGTTCCAAAAAATCCAAATACACACAATTTTATAAATAATACTATTAAGTATTATGTAGATAAATGAAATAAATGATATTTAGGGGGTGCTCTTTTATATGTTAGGGGTGCACTAGTAAATGGTCCGTCACTATTATATATATGTGTTTAACACATGTCATTTAAAATTAATAATTATAATAAATAATTTATCAATGATTACTATGTTAATTTAATCAATCAATTAATTTAAACAATAAAAGTAAAATATTTAAATATTATTTTTATCACTACTCAATATTTATTCTACTCATTTTTAGATTTATAATTTTAAGTTATTTATCCCAATATGATAATATAAATAATAGTAAAAAATTTATTCATTTAAATTCATTAACAAATAAAATCAAATAACTTTTTATTCATTTTAGTACAAATAAAACTTCAAAAACAAGAATTTCATTTTAATCCTTTTACAAATAAAACCGAATAATTTTGATATTATTATGACAATAATCTATTTTTTCATTACATAAAATCTTATGTTTAAATTTTTATTAATAAATAATAATATATTCACACATTATGCTAACACGAAACCAATCCTTTATTAAATAGCAAACAAACATAATGATAAACAACCTCTAAAATTGATTCATAAGACAACCATTAATCAATTCAACAACAAACTATTTGTGAAATTTTATATCGTTGATTTACCATAACTGCTTTTATAAGACATTTGCCAGATTGTCCTAAACCAAAGACATTTACCAGAATGATACATTTTTAAGCAATTTGAACAATAGTAATACCACACACAATAAATAAATAAGTCACTGTACTCAGGTCAAAGATCAGTCTCTCTCCATTTGATAAAAAATTAAATTAAAAAAGAAGAATTACAGTCTCTCATCAGTTGGCCAGTCTCCTCCCCTCCACACCTCTCTGGAGAATCTAGGGTTCTTAACGAGAATACAAAGAAAGGGACACTAGCCTTTTTCTCCTTCTTCTTCCTTTCAAAATCCACCATACCTAAATCTTCTCATTTCCATATAAGATTATTAAAAATCGTAGCTTTCCATGGCCAAAACTCGACCAGGCCTCGTCACCAAGCCGCCCACCACCAAGCCTGGCAAACGAGAACTTGACTCCTACACAATTCGGGGCACCAATAAAATTGTGCAAGGTACCATCTTTCTTTGTTTTCCATATTCAACATGTGCATTATTTTGGGTTTTAATCTCGCTTTCATGTGTTTTGTGTAGTTGGTGATTGTGTTCTAATGAGACCCTCTGATACTGGTAAGCCTCCCTACGTGGCTAGAATTGAAGGGATTGAAGCTGACAACAGAAACAATGTGAAAGTGAGAGTCAGATGGTATTATAGGCCTGAAGAATCGTTGGGCGGTAGAAGGCAGTTTCATGGAGCTAAAGAGCTGTTCTTGTCAGACCATCATGATGTTCAAAGTGCCCATACGATTGAAGGAAAGTGTATAGTTCATTCTTTCAAGAACTATACTAAACTTGAGAATGTGGGCGTCGAAGATTATTTTTGTAGGTTTGAGTATAAAGCTGCTACTGGAGCATTTACACCAGATCGTGTTGCTGTGTAAGTTCTGAGTTTTCTTATGGTTCTTGTGAAATGGCTTGTTTTGGTTTGTTTTTTGTTAGGCTGATTTTGAGTTTCTTTTGAAGGTATTGCAAATGTGAGATGCCATATAACCCGGATGATCTAATGGTGCAATGCGAAGGTTGCAAGGACTGGTGAGATTTAGTTAAAGCCTTGCCTGTGTTGTTTTTTTCTGTTATTGTCGGTGTACTGTTCGAAACTTGTGTGGTAGTGCAAACTGTGTAGGAAGTATATGTTAAAAGGAAATATAGGAAAAAAGAAAGTTGCAATTTTGTGCACCTAAACGAAGGGGCTAGATACTGTCCCTCTGTTATAACCATTTCTGGAGGAGGACTCCTCAGAGATGCAAATGTTCATCTATAGAATACCTTGTGGTGCGCCAGTTAGATAAGTATGACTATAAAAGACTGCAATGCTGAAACATACTTTATTCTGCCAAATTTTGGCTGGAATTTGAGTTGGCAGCTTGTTTTCTATGTTGGCTTCTGATCCCTTTGTCCTCCTCTTTTCATTCATTGGTAGGATATAGTTCCGATTTAGTGGCTTCTTATTCTGTTTAGGATATATTTTTATGTCAACTAAAATTCCCATTTGAGTTAAGGTTGCGGACTTAAATTGAACTGTTTTCTTCCTTTTCATTAGCATAACTGCATTTAATGTAGTACTACCTGGAAGCTGTGAGTCTCTCTCTCCAATATCTAAAGTGAAGTTTGTTCATGCATGACAACAATTCGAATATTAAAGCTATTTTTTTTCTTTAAGTTCCATGGAAAACTGTAGGTTGAGAAAGGAAAAGTTTTCTCAGAGGAAAAGTATCGGATCCCAAATGCTTGATTAAACTAAAAGGAGAGTTCTATAAAACCATAACCAGACAATTACTCTGTCTGTGTGTATTGAGTTTAGGAGTGAATACTCACATTTTCATAAGGTAGGAGGAGGAATAGATGTGGCATTACATGGATTAACTTGTAAGTAAGAACTCTTGGGTGATATAGCTGAAGGGAGGAGACAATTCTGTGTGTTGAGGCTGGCCAGTTAGGATTGGCGCTTAGTTAATGTTGATAATTCTTAAAATTAAACATGGGCGTTAAGTTGATTTTTGTGCTCAAATACTTTAAATTTCACTTTTTCCATTGATGGATTTCAGTTATGTGTTTTCTTCACACCTTATCTAGGTATCATCCTGGCTGTGTGGGTATGACCATTGAAGATGCAAAGAAAGTAGATCACTTTGTTTGTGCTGAATGTGGAGCAGATGATGATGTCAAAAGACTGCAGAATGGATTTTCCAGCTCACCGACTACTGATGGGAAGGTTAGACTTCTTGCTTACCAGTTTCGCACCACATTATCTTGTTTGTTTTCTTTCTTTCATTGGCTTCATAAATGATTTGCTGGGGGTTTTGTTTTAGTGGCTGATTGGAAATAAGAACACTAGGGATTTTCAGCTGTGTATGTTGAATTTTTCTATTTTGCTTGAAAAAAAATATAGTAAACAATGAAAGACACTAACTGTTTGTGCAAGATAACTTGACAGCATAAACCCAAAGAAAACGATATAAGCACTTTGTCAAAGAAAGTGTTTGAAGGAGTTTAATGATTTCAAAGCTGCAGCCTGTATATGGACATTTTTAATGCTGCAAGCAGTGATCAATGTATCAAACTTTAAGCACATCGTATATAAGTACTACTTTGTTTCCTTAAAGATGCAGACTCACAATCTTCTTTCATCATGAGATCAATGTTAGGAATTTATCTTGCTGAACTACTATGTTCTTCTTTTTTCTTTATGTTTTACACGTTTCACCCTTTTCTTAATCTCTTAGATATGATTGGTTAACAAGTCTGTAAACTCTACAGGTTGAGAGCAAGCGGCGGAAGAGATGATTTCACGTGCTACTATAGGATTTACATAACACCTGGAGGGAGATGCCGCGCTTAAACTTTGCAGATTACCGCTGTAGATTCTTGTGTTAAATGTATAGTGAACATTGGTATGTTTGCTCAGATAATGGGCTGTTTGTTGTTCGCCAGTTCTCTCTTCTGGTCTACTCCTGTCTTTTGTCAGACTAACTGGGAAAGGTGTAGCATACTGACGATAAACCCGATGCTTGGAGTAAACGTTCTGAGTTTCTGGCAATCACTTTGTGAAATCCTTTGTTGATCTTCCTTATTGGTTAGTTTGCTGACGTCCAACCTTATTTGAATCGCTGCTCACGGGGCCTTATCGCACCGAAAGGTATTGTTATTTACCACATGGGCACAATCGGCATGTTTCGACGCCATGTTTGAGCAGTTTACTTGCGAAATTGATTCTTCGTTGAAGGAGGAGGGTTCAAAAGGACACCATAATCATGCCTTTTCTTTCTACCGTACAAATCCAACAGGGGCTAGGAAGAAAGCAAAGTTTGAAGCATTAGAGGTGCAAACTTCAACATCAGTTGACATAACATTCGTCTTTAACACTAATCTTGATAACCAAACCTATGATTAAGGTGGTAATGACGAACCAAGCAACAAGGGAAGAGATGAAATGTGAAATCTGGTAACCGCCGTGACCTGAAACACCTCCTCCCTCAACGAGAAAGATACAATATCAACAGCAGAAGTAGCCTCCGGTGACGAAAATGTATTCAGGCCAACCCAATGGCAGTCTCAACGGATTCGAACTTTATGTGGGTATTGTTCATATAAAAACTCGACCTGGCAAATAAATGTGCAAAACAATGAAATGAACAATGATCCTATTCTTATCATAAATATGTCTACTGAGGAAGAAAAAAGACTGAAACCAAACAGGTGAACAACAAAATGATCTCAAGGACATCCAAATCAAATACAGTGGCCGAATGGAAGTAGCAGAACAACAAAATACTCCATCGATATTCTTAACCGGTATATAAAGAAATAGTTATTGATGTTACCTGCAGTTATTGGTGTTGTCTGTAGTTACCGGTAAGTTCTTGATCACCCTTTTAGGAAAATGTGTGCCCGGTAACTCTCTCGGACCGCTACGACCGCTCTTGGTACGTCATCTTGGGGTTACCGGTAACTGTCCAGCTAACCCGCAGGCTATGACTAGTCGTCCTTAACAAAGAGATGATGTATGCATCCTAAAGTTACCAGTACCTGTTTGAACTAATCTACGTGGCATGCACCTTGCTAGTTACCGGAATGTAGGTTACCGGTTCTGTGAAATATCAGGAATACCTTTGGTGTACTTTTATGTATTATCAGTGGTATCCTTACTCTGCGTGTCTGCGTATTTCTGTATGAATTGCAGTGGACAAAGGATGAAGAAGAAGCAATCATAGACGTGTAAGAGAGAGACTCAACTGCAAGGCTTTGGGATGATGGTATCATTGATCCAGCTGACACGAGAAAAGTTTTATGTTTTTCTATATCAGCTGCCTTGAACCACCTTCAGAAAACACAAAACACTAGATATGGTGTGTTAATTATGTAGTACTAGAACTCCAAGCCAGTACAGATGAACAAACTGTAATGCTCTCATGATTCAGCCTTTTTTTCAAAAATAAAATAAAGAAATGTCATTCTGCTACAAGAACTGGTACAAAGGCCATAGTTTTTTTTGCACCAAAAAAAGAAAACGGATAGTTAATCTAAGTATTATTAGATTATTATTATTAGACAAATAGTATAAAATATGACAACAAATTTTTGTAGTGTGTCCGTCCATGACCTAATAAATTGTTTTGTTAAATGGGCCTTGGACTAAAAGTAATACTATTCGTGAGCAGGCCCAACTATATAACACGCGTTCTTCCCTTTCTTCCTCCCTCCCTCCCTCCCTCTTCCATCTTCTTCCTCATTCCTCCGAGTCTTGAAAATCTTCTTGAACAGAAAAATAAACCCTCTTTCGATTCTTCAAGAAACTGAGAAATAATCCATACACCCTTCGATCACAATGCATAACGTAAACCAACCAGAAGCCTTAGCCTTAGCCGCTCAACTCCAGCCGCTAGAAGTTGGGTACCGATTCCGGCCATCCGACTACGAGTTGGCCAATCAGTATCTTTTCCCGTTAGGGTGGCGAGAATTGACTCAACCGTTAAAATTGTATTCTGCTCGGATGTGAGTTATATTGTTTGACCAAATTAATAAAAGAATCGGGTTCCATGAACCCGTTTAGGACCAGCCCAATATTGGCCTGTAAGCTAGCCCTTTTTTTATTATTTTAATACTCTTGTTTATATTGATCAATATTAGTCAAAGATGATAACTTTGCTTTTGTTAAATATAGATGGAAGGTGAGTTATTAGTATTTATAACGTTATAATGGAAAATTTGTGTTAATGACACATGCTCACCTGTTCAAGCAGGGACGGAGCTACCGTATGACCAGGGGAGGCTATGGCCACCCCTAACTTTTTTAAATTTTTTAAAATTTTTTTTTTTTTAATGTCATTAGTATATTAGTGATTAAAATATATATATATATATATATATGTTCACTCAAAATTTCCAACCCGTGCTCTCCCTCTCCCTCAACCAAATTTCCTCCATTAAACCACTCTAATCACTTCCAAATTCTCCCAAAATTGAAACTTTAACTCCTAATCCTTCTCTAAACAAAACCCAACCTTCAATTTCACTCAAAAAAATACCCAAATTTTCTAAAAATTCGAAATCCCCAATTTAAATCCTCTTTTTTCCTTTCCTTCTGTTCTTTTCGTATTGCTTTCTCTTTTTCCCTCGTTTCCTTTTTATTCTTTAGAGAGAGATTAGAGAAAAAAATATACCTGTTAGTTCGTTTAGAATGTTTGTACCGAGTTAGTGTGTTACAGTTTTAAAGTGCAACTTGCAAGGTAAAGTACAAATACTTTTAAGCATTTTTTTCAATTTTTCGTTTAGCTCGCTTAACTTCCCTTTAAAATACTCAAAAAAAAAATTCGGAGCACCCCTTGAATACAAATCCTAAATCTATCACTGTCGCCCCGCCAAACTTCGATTCCTAGCTCCGTCACTGTGTTCAAGCTTACCTACCCTAAAAGCAAAGAGAGAATGATTGGTCCTTCAGGTCTGTTTTTTCACCAAGAAGATTACCACCACCAATTCAGGAAATTGGTTCAGAGCTCATTATACCAGCACACAATCAAGAAACTCATCCCTGATATTGAATCCATAGCCATCTCTGCCTTGGAATCTTGGTCTTCTAGCCCCCATGTCATCAACACTTTTCTTGAAATGAAAAAGGTAATTAATTGTTTATTAAAATCTATTGTTTGTTGGTGATAAAATACCAATAAAAATGTTTGTTGGTAATAAAATACCAATAAAAACTCAAATTTAAATATCTCTTAATTTATTGGAAAGAAAATGTTTGTAAAAACAGAATAAAAGATAATTTTCCCATTTCTCCTCTATGGTGTGTAATTAGATGGTGGAATTGTGGTGCGGTCCTTCTTAAACATTTATAATGTTTTTATTTTTTTTGTTAACTATTTCTGATTGGAGCGTTAAATGTCTATTTTATCATCGTCTTTTACGTCTATTTTAGGACGATGATACTGCTAATTCTTGGGGTTTTCACTCCTTTATTGCAGAGAACGTTGTTGGACAGCATTTCATTCCTTAGGAGCTGAAACCGTTGGATGCAGAGCAATTTTGTGGCTGCTGTTATTCTAGAAGATTTTGTCTTGCAGACTCCTGCTGGAACGAGAAGTCCTGCTGCTACTGAATGTCTCCTACGCTTCTGTTAGGATTTTGGAACAGATATTATTAGACATTATCCTACTTTTGAATTTTGAAATAGACAATTAATTAGTTATTATTTAAAGGAGGTTGCGCCTCTGTAGAGAACGACTTCATCTTTACAAACACCATATTTCTTTTCTTCTTGGCAGAGAAACAATTCCATTGCAAGCTTGAACGCTGCAGCTTACTCCTTTTATTTAATTAATTAAATTCCTTTCTTATGCTTACATCTTATTTATTTATTTAATTATATGATGATAGGCTAAATTCCATCTATTCCTTGTGAGGATTAACAGCCATGTTTAATTGATTGTGAGATCTAAACGAATTTATTAAATCCCATCTTGCATCTTTAATTATTTTAATTGATTGTCAAATTATGCATACTTCTTTTGAAGCTTGATCAACTACACTAGAATTTGTATGATTACTGTCTTCTCTTTATACTTTGGAGTCTACACTGTAGAAAGTGATACGAAGGCAACCAACTGATCGACGGATCAGATTGGAAAACAATTAAGGTCGAGTTTACAGGAGTAGACACTTCTCTCTCTTGAACTCGGGAAGGTCTCTTACGGTAGAATTATTTGGTTATCTTATTAGACCTAATAGAATAGCTTCTTTAGGCCATAAGATATATCAAGGACCTTAATAGGTGAGAACCTTTAAGAATCTCGAATAGGTAGAGAGCAGGAGATCTAGGTGAGAACCTGATCTCTATAGCCGCCTGCAAGTCTGGTTTTGAAAATACTTGAATAAATGATCGATTAATTAATTGCATGAGCTCATCGGAATCCTCACTGGGAATTTGTCACAACTGAATTCACACACCACATCCATTTATTTCTTTCTGTTACTTACTTTTCGCAATTATTCACAACAACCCAATATTGGTATTTACCACTTGTTACCATTCCTGATTATTTACAAAGAGTATTAATTGCCACCGAATCCCTGAGGACGAACCTTTTACCACTAGCTACTGTTTTAAAACTACATGTGCATTGGTAGATTGTATTATTTTATTTTGACGGTTTCGGCAACCATCAAATTTTGGCGCCGTTGCTGGGGATTCATCGGTACTAATTGATTTTCTTTGTTTATGACCAGGACCTCTAGTTCAGAATTGATTCCATACAACCCAGAGATTACAAGAAGGGAAACACAGTACAAGAAGCAAGCGAAGAATCAGAGGGCTGTTCCTGAAGAACAGCAACCAAAAAAATTTCGGACACCTCAGAGGGCCCTTATCCCAGACCTGGGGGAAGGACCATCAGCAATCCGAGAAAACCCATTATTCGAACCAGCCATGGAAGACCACCATAATAACCATCCACCACCTCCTCCTCCAGAACAGACCTTCAGACAGAGAAACAATGAGGGACCACCACCGGATACACACTTTTGTATCCAATATCCGCCCGTAGAACATGATTGGAATCTAAAACCAAACATGATTCATAACCTCAAGAAATTCTATGGTTTACCTAAGGAGAACCCATACAAATACTTGCAGTACTTCCATTGGGAATGTGACACTCACAAACCCCCAAGAGTGGATATCAACCGAGCTAAACTCCGAGCTTTCCCTTGGACCCTAGAGGATAAGGCTAGAAATTGGTTCCTTAGCCTACCGCACAACTCCATAAACACATGGCAGCAGATGTTGAGCACCTTTCTCAACAAATATTGGTCCTCTAGCAAGGCAGGAAATGCTAGGAAGAACATTGTGTCCATCATTCAGGACCCTAATGAGAGCTTTGGGGACTATTATCAAAGGTTCAAGGACCTACAGGAAGTCTGCCCAAACCATGGAGTTTCAGAACACAATGCAGTGCAATATTTCTATGACGGGTTATGCATTAGAGACAAACTGATGGTGGATGGAGTTGCTGGAGGCGCGCTACAAGACTGCACTCTCACAAAAGCCAACCACTTGATCGAAACTTTGGCTGAAAATAGCTTCCACAATGAGTCAAGTGAAAGAGAAACGCCAACTGGTAATATGTCCTCAATTCAAACTCAATTGACTGAACTTTCTAATCGCTTGAATGCTTTAGCAGGACAATCACAAGTGCAGGTACAACAGGTACAATCAGCGATAACATGTGGTGTTTGTAGCCAACAAGGACACCCAACCCATGAGTGTATCTTGGTAACAGGAAATCCAAATTTTAGTTGGGTCCCGCAACCGAACCAACAATCGCAATACCAGCAGCAGCCGCCATCCGACCTGCAACACTTCAATCAGAGGTCAGACCAGCTTCTACTGCCAACGCCGCATCAGCCCTTGTTGCTCACTGATGTCCCTTTGGAAGAGAAACTTGAACGGTTCATGAAGTCCACTCAAGCTTCCATTGAAAATATAGAAAAAAGGATTGGACAATTGGAAATCACAAACCAGGACCAGGAAGGAAGGTTACCAGCAAGTACAGTTGATAACCCAAAGTATAATGTCAGTTCAATGACATTAAGGAGTGGAACTGAATTTCCAGACAAAAGGACCCTTGCCCCAGGCCTGGGAAAGAAGCCGTCAGATGTCCTTATCCCAGACCAGTTCGAACCAGAGGCAGAGGTAACTTCTGAAAAATCAGCTAAGGTAAATCCTACTCCAGAACCAGTACTGCCCAAGGAGGAACATCAGGTAATCCCTCTTCCCTTCCCAGCCAGGTCTGAAAAGGTCAAGAAGGTAAGGGAAGAAAAAGCTATTTTAGATATTTTTCGTAAAGTAGCTATTAATATTCCTCTTCTTGATATGATTGCACAAGTTCCTAAATATGCTAAATTTTTAAAAGAATTGTGCACTAACAAGAAAAAGCTTGCAGGTATAGAGAGGATTAATCTTAACGAGAATGTGTCGGCTGTGTTTCAGAAGAAATTGCCCAACAAATGCAAGGATGGAGGGACTTTTGTGATTCCTTGCAAAATCGGTGATCAGACCGTTGAGAAGGCATTATGTGATTTGGGTGCAGGGATAAATATTTTGTCATTGACCTTGTTTAAAAGTTTAAAAATTGGGGAATTGAAAGACACTAGAGTTGTTATTACATTAGCCGATAGGTCTATTATTTATCCTGTTGGAGTTATTGAAAATGTGTTAGTGCAAGTTAACGATTTTGTCTTCCCTGCTGATTTTTATGTGATTGACATGGAAAATGAATATACAACTAAGTCTATTGAAATGTTGCTAGGTAGACCCTTCCTGAGGACAGCGAAGGCAAGAATTGATGTAGCTGAAGGATGTTTGACATTGGAGTTTTGTGGTAAAATTATTAAATTCAATATGTATGATGCCATGAGATTTCCAAATGAAAAACATATTGTGAATTGTATAGATATTGTTGATCCTGTTACTGCTGATATTCATAAATTAAATGCTACTAACCCTTGGGAGCATGTTCTTAGCAGAACCATTGACAACCCGAAAAAGACAGGAAAGGAGAAAGTTTTGCAGGCACCTAATATTGAGCTAAGAACCTTACAAGGAGAATCGAAGGAAGAAAGGCTTACGAGGGTACTAAAGGAGTATGAAGAGGCTGTTGAATGGAGGATAGCCAACATTAAGAGGACTTCTTTGTCCATCTAAGGGGCAATGTGCATCCCACAAACCACCTGAAATAAAGCAAGAAAAATTTCTAGTCCGAGACTATAAATCGGGACGCTTCATGGGAGGCAACCCATGTGTTTTTCATTATTTTTATTTTATTTTATTTTATTTTATTTTTTATTTTATTTGGCTTCCCTGTCAAGGAAATTTTCTGGGGTTTGATGTTTTGATTTTGTGTTTTCATGGACAGGAGAACGTGCGCAGAAGAGATTAATGGATGAAATTTGCACATTTGAAGAAATTCATGGCTAATGAATTAATTTTAGCCCAGCAGCTTTTTGGGCTTGGCTCACTTAAGCCCATTTACCCACACATAGCCATTCACTCATCCATTCCTAATTACCAAAATCAAAACAATTATCAAAATCAGCAACATCTTCTTCTTCCTCTCAAACCCTAAACGGCTCCCTTACTCCAAAATCCTAGTACCAGCCATGGTACTCACAAGAGCCGCAAGCAACGGCATAAAACCCAACCCCAAGCAAAAGAAAGCAGCCCCAACATCACTCTCGTCGCCGATTCAATTGGAGGACGATGCAGAGGAGACCAACGTCGACTCCAGCAGCCTCAGCAGGAACCAGCCGCCAAACCTGCTCTGTCATCCTCTCCTCCGCTAGATCCGGCGAAAAACCCAAGGATTCCAGCTCCACCAGCGTCGCCGTCGCGACCAGACCAGCGCCATCACCGTCGCGCTCCGCCACTTCAGCATCACCGCCGTCGTGGCCAACCCAGTGACCACCTCCGGTGACAGCCTCGCCGCCACTGCCACGACCCACCAGAACCATTATTTCCTCCGGGTTCCTTCTTTCCCTTTTATTTCTTTTATTTCATCTTTTCTTAGTTTTATTTATTTTCCCTTTCTCACACTTTGAGGAAAAAGTGTCCTTTAGTGTGGGGGGGGGGGGGGGGTATTTTATTGTTGATCATGACTGTTCTGTTTGCCTGATCGAGTCTGTTTTCCTGATTGAGTCTGTTTGCGTTGGTTGTTTTGAATCAGTTAGTGTTGGCTGTTTTGAGTCTATCTTTTGTGGATATATGTTTGGTTGATTGGAATTTTTGTTTGTGCATATATGCTGGATTGGTTGAGGATATATGTTTGCGTTGCGTGTTTGTGAATATTTGCTGGATTGTTTGTGGATTTTTGCTTGGAATTGATTGAGTACCACATTACCCTTGTTTTGAAAACAACCCTTCTAGTTTGAATGAATGGTCTGGGTACTTTAAGCAGGAACACTCATCCCACTGCACATATTCACGCGCACAGTCACACTACCTGCTAGATCCTATATCCATGCATTGTCATAGTCGTTTGGGGTCATTTGTTTATCCTGTGAGCTCTTGAACTTTCATGTCGTGATTATCTTTTCTGAGTGGATGCATGACCGTATACTGGTTGGATTTGCATGAGACCCAGGGTATAGGCACTATTAGACGTGGGAAAGCAACAAAATGATTAAAAACCTTGTATCTTATTTCTTATCTTTTTTCTTGTTTTAATCCTGCCTGCCACTCATATCACCCTTCCTTTCATCACCCTTCTAACCGTTTGAGACTTTTCCTTCCATTCTTAGCAGGCGAGATCTATTCTCTGGCAGTTGGCAAGGTGGGGCAAAAGAAAAGCAATATCATTAGGTTGGGGGTATTGAGATGCGAGATCATTAAGCTGAAAAATAAAGGCAGACACCAGAGCAACAGTATGGCAAGCCACAGTGGAGCAAAAGAATGAAATTTCAGAATGATGAGCAGTCAGCCAAGACGCTCAAGCCATGTAATGAGCAAATAAGAAATGAAAAGCTAAACCAGGACGCTGAAAGCAAACATTCGTTGAAGCCGAGTCAGTTGAAACAATTTTGCTGCTCCAGTCAGATATTCTAAAACAGTACGTACGCACTCCCTTTTGCTCAAAGAAAAGAAAAAGAAAAGAAAAAAAATTCGAGCAAAAGGGGAGTACAAATGAGAGACTGAGCGAAGTATGAAGAACAACAGACGACTGACTGCACAGATCAGAAAAAAGGAATACCCCCAATGATCGCCCGTCGTTCTTTGCCTTGCCTTTGCTGCTGCCGACAAGAGGATATCTCTCGCCGCCTCGCTTCTAAAGCTAAGAAATCTCTATCCTTCTCTCTCTGCCTCCCTTTTGAACCCTCCTCTTACACAATTTTCTTGCGATTCCCTTACAAAGTTTTTAAGATTGTTTGATTGCCCACGCATGTGTACTACGTACTCGGGTCGCTAGTGCAAATCTGATTTTGTGTATTGTCACCTGCATTGTTGAGTGTAAACAGATTGCCATGATTGTTTTTCTGAGTGTTGAGAGTAAACACTATCCTTCGTGAGGATTGCTTGCGACTATGCTAGGTATGGGAAAGTTTCTCCCTTGGTTTAGTTATTCCTTGGGTTTGATGTGGATGTTATCTAGGTAGAACGTTGTGTCGAATGTTGTGCTGAGTGTGCTTTTCCTGTTTGCCTTGTGGGAGATCATTTGTTCTTATTAGAGGGTTGTTTTGAGTGTAATGCTCGAGGGCGAGCATAGGTTAGTGTGGGGGATTTGATTGGAGCGTTAAATGTCTATTTTATCATCGTCTTTTACGTCTATTTTAGGACGATGATACTGCTAATTCTCGGGTTTTTCACTCCTTTATTGCAGAGAACGTTGTTGGACAGCATTTCATTCCTTAGGAGCTGAAACCGTTGGATGCAGAGCAATTTTGTGGTTGCTGTTATTCTAGAAGATTTTGTCTTGCAGACTCCTGCTGGAACGAGAAGTCCTGCTGCTACTGAATGTCTCCTACGCTTCTGTTAGGATTTTGGAACAGATATTATTAGACATTATCCTACTTTTGAATTTTGAAATAGACAATTAATTAGTTATTATTTAAAGGAGGTTGCGCCTCTGTAGAGAACGACTTCATCTTTACAAACACCATATTTCTTTTCTTCTTGGCAGAGAAACAATTCCATTGCAAGCTTGAACACTGCAGCTTACTCCTTTTATTTAATTAATTAAATTCCTTTCTTATGCTTACATCTTATTTATTTATTTAATTATATGATGATAGACTAAATTCCATCTATTCCTTGTGAGGATTAACAGCCATGCTTAATTGATTGTGAGATCTAAACGAATTTATTAAATCCCATCTTGCATCTTTAATTGTTTTAATTGATTGTCAAATTATGCATACTTCTTTTGAAGCTTGATCAACTACACTAGAATTTGTATGATTACTGTCTTCTCTTTATACTTTGGAGTCTACACTGTAGAAAGTGATAAGAAGGCAACCAACTGATCGACGGATCAGATTGGAAAACAATTAAGGTCGAGTTTACAGGAGTAGACACTTCTCTCTCTTGAACTCGGGAAGGTCTCTTACGGTAGAATTATTTGGTTATCTTATTAGACCTAATAGAATAGCTTCTTTAGGCCATAAGATATATCAAGGACCTTAATAGGTGAGAACCTTTAAAAATCTCGAATAGGGAGAGCAGGAGATCTAGGTGAGAACCTGATCTCTATAGCCGCCTGCAAGTCTGGTTTTGAAAATACTTGAATCAATGATCGATTAATTAATTGCATGAGCTCATCGGAATCCTTACTGGGAATTTGTCACAACTGAATTCACACACCACATCCATTTATTTCTTTCTGTTACTTACTTTTCGCAATTATTCACAACAACCCAATATTGGTATTTACCACTTGTTACCATTCCTGATTATTTACAAAGAGTATTAATTGCCACCGAATCCCTGAGGACGAACCTTTTACCACTAGCTACTGTTTTAAAACTACATGTGCATTGGTAGATTGTATTATTTTATTTTGACGGTTTCGGCAACCATCAATTTCCCATGTCTTTTTTTTCTTTTTTTCTTTTGTGATGCACACAGTCTTTTGAATTTTTGTTTGATTTTTTAATAGGCCAGTCGTGTTTTGATGTTGGTGTTCTTTCCATCTTTGTAAATCTGGATAGCAACTACAGACAGAGAGCAGCTGAAAGGACAATTACCACATCGTTGATGAGGGTTACAATTCATTCCCAACAAGAATTCTAATAATTTCTTACCAGAAAACTCTCTTCATATAATAGGTTTGTTTCATAATATACAACATTTTAGCTATTGTTTTTCATTTTAATATGACAATTTTTTTTTCCTGTTTGGTTGGTTGATTTTGTCACGATCAGAGAAGGAAAAAAGACTGAATAGAATCCTGAGTGACGTAATTAGTGAAAGAAGGAGAAAAGATTGGTAGATAAGGACTTGTGGGGTCATTTCTTGAACTTTAGGGATGAAAATGGAAACAATTTGAGTGAGGATCAGATTGCTGACAATATTATTGGAGTGCTTTTTGCTGCTCAGGACACAACAGCTAGTGTCCTCACTTGGATTCTCAACTACCTACATGACGACCATAAACTCCTAGAAGCTGTTAAGGTACTAACTAATCACAGATTAGTCTAATAACAGGCAGAGCAAATGGGTATATATGAAATGAATGAGGGAGGGGGAAATCCCTTACCATGGGCACAAACAACATAAGGTAGGTACAACTACAAGTATACGTATACGTTCATGAAATTTAAATATCTGAATGTCTCATTTGAATGATTAGGTAAACCGTGAATTGATATTTTAATCTAATAAGTTATTTCACAAAGCTTAAAGATGGCAAGTATTATATCTTTTACTTTAAGAGAAGCTGTAGTTGATGTTGAGTACAAACTACAAAGGTGAGAGGACGGATAGACTGGAATGTTCTAATTTTATGCCATTAATGGTAATAATATAAAGACTGCACTCTCCTCTAACATTCTTTTGTTACTCCCTTTTGTCATTATTTAACTGATGTTTTAAAATAATTGAAAATTGAAAATAATAATTTTTCATCTCATTTTATTTTATATTGTTTTATTTTTATTTCTAATTTTTACTTAAATTATCACACTATCATCAAATTGGGTTGATACATAAAAAAAATTGTCATTTGCACAAATTATATACTTCGAAAAAGATAAAATGACAAGTATTATAAACAGTAAGAATCCGTAGAAAAATAACAGTTATTAAAGAACAGAGGAGTAAAAAATTGCAACAGAATACTTGATATCAAAGGGATGGGAGGTATTGCCATTGTCCAGGAACATTCATCACAATCCAGAATTCTTTTCCAATCCTCAAACTTTTGACCCATCAAAATTTGAGGTATATAATAACATAGTAATTCTTGAAAGATAAAATTTTAAATTTGTTAAAACTCGATCGGATGGTTTTTGCCAATATGATAGGTCGCCCTGAAACCCAATACCTTTATGCCATTCGGCAATGGCATCCATTCTTACCCTGGAAACCAACTTGCCAAGTTGGAGATGCTTATCGGCGCTTGTTTGCGCTCGTTTTCTTTAAAAAAACATCTCAAGTTCGCGACTCAAAAAATGAGCAAAGCATTAATTCAATTAATCACATAAGTGTAAACTGTTCTGTACAGCCCTTATTTATTTACACCAAAAGCATACTAAACAATAAATAAAGAGTAGTATTATTTGCACGTACCAAATTGTTACTCTCACACTTTTAATTTAGGATTTTATTATATTACCTATTCTCATCTTTTAGTTATATTTTATAGCTAATATAAATTGTAATATTTAAACCGAAAAAATTATAGTACTTATTAATAAAAAATTAGACAAAAAGAAATATTAATAAAAACTAACACTGCACTTGCTTCGAAAATAAAACAAAAAAAGATAAATTAAACATTATTGCTTATAAAAAATGTTTAAAAATTATTTTAAGCGTCCTATATACAATGATTTTGTAATATTTTGATTAAATTAATAAATATCATTGTGGTGCTAACAGAAAAGGCAATGAGCAAATATGGAGCCCCACGGAGTAGGAAATTTTGATTAATTTTCTTTTATTCAGATAACGAGTCCAATTAATTTTTATTAATTAGTACTATTAAAAAAATTATATTTCTTATAAACAATACTGTAGCTAAAAGGATGGGTAATATAGTAAAATTCTAAATTAAGGGTGTGAAAGTAACAATCTGGGTGTAATTTGAGGTGTATAAATGACACCACCTTAAAATATAATAAGGCACTAGGCAGCAATTGTTTAAGCATCAGTAGACCATATCTCAACAAAAGTATTTCTCTGATGGTATAAAATATTTGCTGGACTCGAGTTAGAAGTCACTCTCGCCTACGTACCCAAAAGAAAAAAGAAATAATAGAAAATTTTTGATTGACGAATTTGCATTTATAATTGGTCTTTTTTAATTAAAACAGAGCCCAAATTAATTATCTGATATGGTCAAGCCAAATCTCAACCGTAGTGACATTGATGTAGTGATTCTAAAGGTGCGAATCACGTAAGCTTGCTGCAATTCATATTGTACTTAACTTTTTTATAAAAATAAATAAAATCAGGAAAGGGCCCACTCAACCTTCTCATGCCAACAACTATTACCCTTTGGTTGCTTATGAGGGCCAAATTATATTTTCCAATTATTTGTAATTGTCTGCCTCACTTGTATATTTCATGCATGCGTTAGGGTATCTATATATGGACTATGATATGAAGCAACCTACCTAACTAAGTCCATACCTTACGTGATTGGTTGGGTTAATATAAGTGGTTTATTTGATTGTTGTATGTGGAGAAATTATATCATGTCAAAAATATATAATTATGAAAACACAACTTTGAGTAGGCAAATTTCCTTTCGCATTATGCATATCAGTTCGAGTAAAGTGTTCATATCTTAGATAACTTGACGAATGCTTTAAGTTATTGCCTTCTCATGATGTAATTAAGGTCTTTTATCAGCAAAGTACACGATTAGCATAATTATTGTTTTGAAAAAGAAGAAATTGGGTAAGTAGAAGTAATTATTGATAGATGATAGATTGTGATGGTTTGAAATTAACATGGAGATAAAGATAAAAAATAGTAAATAAAAGAGAGCTTTCATGGTATATTGCACCGTTATTAATTAATTTATAGCCATGTTGTTTTGTTTCTCTTAAACCACTATAATGTAAAAACTAAAAAATGCCAGAAAACGAGTGAAATTATTTTCGACAAAATTGACTGTAGCCGGCCATATTATACCAAGCAAAAAGCAGGCTGGCCGGCCTAGCTCCTCATCTCCTTCTATAAATAACATCTTCAAATTCTCCAATAAGAGAGAAAAAAGAACAGAAAAAGGACCATATTGTAATAAAGATGAGGCAAGCTGGGGCATATTCAGGGATACTTTGCGGCGGAAGGAATAAGAATGTGCCGCCGCACTCGCTGCCACTAGCAAGGATCAAGAAGATAATGAAGAGATCAGGGGAAGATGTGAAGATGATTTCCGGCGAGGCGCCGATTGTTTTCTCAAAAGCATGTGAGCTTTTCATTGAGGAGATCACACAAAGATCTTGGATGATGACAATCCAAGCCAAGAGGAGGACCTTGCACAAAGATGATGTTGCCTCTGCCATTATTGCAACTGATATCTTTGATTTCCTGCTCAGTTTGGTCCCTCCTCCTCCTTCTTCTTCTTCTTCAAACAACTCCAATGTGGATGTTGTTGTTGGTGGTGATGATGATCACGTAATTTGATCGTTTCTAATAATTTGGATGTGGACACATTGATATGGGAAGATGGTGTCACAAAATGATCACCACCACCTGATCCTCTCCATTTCCTGTGTCCAAGTACAGACTTCTACAAACCTAGCATATTATTATATTAATTGATTCAAGTCACTAAATATATACTATTATTAATTAATATTATGTATTTAATTCCCTAATTACTTTTTTCCCTCTTACTACGTCGTTTCACGACTACATAGTCAAATTCCTTCGTAACTAGTCTAAAAGTCTAGTGCTATATGTATTTTCCTCTTACGAAATTTAACTTGGTCACAACTACCACGGAAAAAACTTGGGTAAATCATGATCTACCTACATCATGATCTAAGATGATGACACGTGCCTCAAATAGTGCTAGAATACCACTATTCTTGACACTATTGGACACATGTCATCATCTTATATCATCATGATATAGATAGATCATGATCTACCCAAATTTTACTCCAACTACCACATATATTAATACAAGTGTAACTATTATTCGTCTTTCCTTCACAAAAAATAAATAAATACCGTTTCTAATTATTACTTAATATTTTACTTTCTATATTTAAACGTAATTTTTATTGTAATTTTCTAAAGAAAAATGTCACATTAGCATTAAAATATTTAACACATCATCAAATCATATAGCTCAGTGACATTATGCAGTGGCGGAGCCACTTAGGGCCCACGCCCCATGATTTTTTTCCCCACTTTTTATGCACTTTTTTTAATAGTTTTATTTTATTACATGTAGGATATCCCTGAAATGTTGTGGTACGGCTTTAACTTTTCAATTTATTAAATTATCTGATAAAAAAATGTTTAATGCTAAAATTAATAAAATATAATAATAAAAAATCTAAGAGAAGATTTAGAAAGAGTAAAGTGACTCGTTCATCTCTCTTCCCTCTCTTTTTATGCTCTTCCATTTTTTATTAATTTAGAGAACAAAATTTCAAATCTTGAAGGCCAAAAAAGTAAGTAAAGTGGAATCAAATATTGAAGTTAAAAGAATAAGAGATCACAAGTTTATGGTTTAGAAGACAATAACACGTAAATGAATCCTCTTTTTTCTATTGATTTATTTTTTGAATAATTTATTCCTCTTTTACTAGAAAAATGTATTTGATACTATCGACAATGAGTTGATTATTCAAAAAAATTAAGGTATGAAATCGCGTCTTGGACTCGTAATTTTATGTTTTTAATTATAATATAAATTTTAGTTTTAAATATATATATTTTTTTAACATAGTTACTATAGTGCCCCTCCTAAGCTTGAGGTCCTAACTTTGCCAACATAATGCTACGACTTGTAAGGAATGAAGCATATAAGAGATCATTTGTATTTTTAGTCCCTATAAATAGTTGTAGGGACTAAAGTTTTTCTTGTTGGTCCTTAGAAGGGAAAATTAAATACTAATGTTGGAATTCCTTCATGGATTGCCCCTTCTTCAATGGTTGAATAGTTCACATAAAGACGTTGTGACGTTGCTTGACCCAGCGAGGTCAAAATCTCATTTGAAAGGAAAAATTTATATTTTGATAAATAACGTTTAACCCAAGAGAAAAGTAGGTATATATATTAATGGAGATTTACTAAGAAAAGGTTTGAAATGACAATTTTTAGTGAGTACAAAATTTAAAATAATTTATGAGGAAATTTTTATCTTCTTTTAAGATTTTACCAAACTCGAGTTTAGAGTAATCGGTATCAAATATGGTGACCGAATTAGCGGGTGATCGATAAATTAAAAAAAGAAATCAAAAAACATGCTCAATATATATTCCATTTTCTATATAGATACTCTAAGATATATATTGATTTCCAACCTGTCAGGATGGCCGAGTGGTCTAAGGCGCCAGACTCAAGTTCTGGTCTTCGTGAGAGGGCGTGGGTTCAAATCCCACTTCTGACAAGTTTGTTTACCCTTTTTGTATAATTAATCCTCAGTCCTAACTTTGATTGTGGACTGGGCTTTTTGAAGCCCAGGAGTGCCTGGGCTTGATGGGCTTTAATAATTATTTTTGCATAAAGAAAAAAATGGTTAGAAAACGAACATATTTCATTTTCACTATTTGTTTTTTAGTAAATTTTCACAATGAATCCCAATGAAAAATACTTATACAATAATAAATGATGTTTATAAAGATAATTAAGCTAGCTACATTACATAACAAGACTTACTACAACCATCCCGTGGTAGAAGTAGAAATCAATGAGGTAATAGTAAATACAGTTTTATGGGGAAAAGCAGGTAAAAGCCACATTTTCACTTAGGCCACTGGTCATGCTCCCCAGCAGAAATGATGGTGGCCTTACCTTTTTCTGATCATGTTGTTGTGCCACTTTCTTGCTTGATCCTTCTGACCTGCAGATCTTCTCAGCAAAATCTGCAGCTGCCTTTTTTTCGAGTCTTCGTTGTGCAACATATTCTTGAGGAATGAATACATCCATACTATATTAATTAGACAAAACACAAGAAAAAATATTATTTTGGACCGTAATTAGATCGGATTAAATGTTCAAGTGACTCGACAGAGTGGTATTTATAAGGGGCGGGGAGGGAGGGAATATCGATGACGATACCATGGGCGTGGGTGCCCATCTTTTTCCTTAAACAAGCAAACATTTTTCTGTGTTCAAAAAGAGAGAGAAGGAAAGTGCAAGTACTCTGCATATGACGTCACCAGGTAGTGTAGTGTCATTCTTTTTTTTTTTAATATTTCAGTGTGGTACACGTGTAAGTCAGGGAGGGAGAGGGTGCATAGATGCATGTGAAGAAAAAACAAACAAACGATGTTGGCATTGGGGACAAGTGTACGACAATGGAGATAATGTTGTATGTTTCGGTGATTTGTCTGGGTGGTCAAAGCCCGCTTTTGATTAGGCCCGGTTAAACCTTAGGGGCTTTGGTCTTGGGCCTCAACAATAAGTTCAAGTTCGGCCATCATGGTATTAGAAATTCACAAATATTTAGTACTGTAGGTTTTTGACATTCTGGTTTGGTACCAGGAAGTTGGTTTACCAAACTAGAAAATTAAAATAGGTGTTTGGTAACACCTTTTTTGAACCAAAGAAGTTGGTTCATAAAACCAAAAAAAACTCAATTTTTGCCACTGCCATTGGAAGCTCCAGTGACTGAAACCAAAACACGGAACGGAGGTTCCAATTAATGAAATTTTCGAAATCCAAAAATACCCCTCGATATTTATTTCATCGCTTCCGTTTTTTCTTCTTCTTCCTCAGTTTTTGCAAAAATTCTCTCTCTCCTCAAACCCGACCAAGACCTCTCCAAAATCAATTTTCCACTTCGAATTCTACTCAAATCTTCTCCGAATCCTCTCAAAATTTGACCAAACATTACCTACATCCATTCAAACAAAACCCATCAATTACCAACCTTCTTCTCCGTTTATTCCGAGGACAGTCGCATTCGCCGACGCGGACTCTCAATCGCCACACAATACGGTATATTCAAGACAGAAGGACCTGAGAAGAAGATTTGATCCATTAGATTCTGTTCAGCCATGGTACGTGTTATGTCTTTATTCTGCTCATTCTGTTTCATCTCTATTGTATTTCATGTAGCGGAATGCACAAAATGGAATCTTTCTTTGTTTAGGTTAGAAATTAGGGGAAATTAGGTAGGTTTCGATGGTGGGGTGTCATGGAGTTCGTAAATGGAATTTGTTGGAATCATTTGATAGGTAGAAGTTGTGTGCGAATGGTATTTCTAGAAATGGATTCATGTTCAAAAATTTTGAATTTTGCGCTAAAGGCAGTTAAGCTGTCTTTCGATATGGGAGAGTTTAGGTGGCTGGAAACAGGGCTGTTGTGCCTATAAGTGGTTTGCCTGCTGTAAAAGTTTCTGTTTTGAGCTTATATTCTCCCTGTACAAGAGTCAATTTTTACAAGATGAAGCTGTAATCTTCTGCTTAAATTATGAAACTTTGTGTTAGGGATTGCATGATTAATGGAAGTTGAAGTCTTTTGTGCACAGATATGTGTTATTATGTCAATCAGATTAGGCCTTTGCAGGCATGTTGCCATTTTGGGGAATCGTTTTGTTCTATTGGCATTTTTCTCTTATCAAATTTGTGGTTGGTGCATATTACCTCTATGCGTGGATTTCCTACTTCTGATGCTAGTCTTACTACTTCTTCCTTTCCTGTGAATGAACTGTCATTGTCACCTTAAAGAGCAACACATCTTAATCTTTACATTTTGTAACAAAGTAGCAATTAGTTGCAGCTTTCTTGGCTAGGAAGATATTGGTGGAGAATTTTAGGTGATTCCTAGTGCTGTGTTGGTTTGCTCCTTCTACACAGTCATCAGTCTTCTGTGTTCTGTGGGGTTTTTTTAGACTTGCAAAGTCGTTGGCATGCTTAGGTACTGCAACACTCCTTTCCAAAGAAGCCTGGTTTTGAGATCAGACTCCTTTGTTTTCGTTTTTGCATGCCTTTTTGGTCTAATATCTTGAACTGATGATGCAGTTTTTGGAACCACAGTCAGTGCAATTGCCATAAATGCCTCATGGTCTGATTTCTTGATGCTTGGTTTAACGCAGATGCTTCAAAATTTGGTGTTGCCCAAGAGACGATTCAAAATACAATGCGTAAAGGAAGCAAAGTAATGACAGAGCAAGAGGCTCGTCAGATTCTTGGTGTAACTGAAGACACTGCTTGGGAGGAGGTCTTAAAGGTTGGTACTTTCAGTTATAAGTTTATTTATTTATTTGGATGCTTGGCTAGGGATCATGAAACATTCATATCATGCATGCAGAGGTACGACACATTGTTTGAGAGGAATGCCAAGAGTGGAAGCTTTTACATCCAGTCGAAGGTTCACAGGGCTAAAGAACGCTTAGAGACGGTATATCGAGGTGAATGTGAGGGTAAGGATACCCCAAGTTAAGGGTTCGACAATCTTTCCTTTGCATAAACTGTCTGGTGTATGATAATTGTTTTGGTCTGTTGAGATGCCCTTAAAGTCGGGAAGTTGTATGCCTAATTTTGTTTCATACCTTGTTAAGTTCAAATGTCCCAGAAACTTGTAGTTACCTTTCTAGGATGAATCAATTCAGTAGTTACCAAGCCGTTATGGTCTTGATTCTATAATTTATTCATACTAATGTACTGGAATCATTTTGGTTCATACATGTACTGGAATCAATTGTTCCTACCAATGTTATTGAGCTACCATATGATATAAAAGTATGACTAATCAGTTTTAAGTTCGAGTCATTCAACTTACGATTTCTGTCTAACCACTGTCTTTGGATATTGAAAGGGGATTGGTAAAAAAAAAAATCTGATAGATGTATGTATAATAGTAATGTTTTTCTGCATCATACACGTTTTGTGCAGCTGTAATAGGTTGGACAACAGCCTGTTTAATAGGCTTTAGATATAAAAATCCTTGACATGGTCTTAACCAAATTAGCCATCTATACATGAAGTTGGTCTATACAATAAAGGAGATGATTGGATACTTGAAACTTAAGTTGGTTTGGCCGGTTTCGGTTCGAGTTCAGTATTAAGGGATGGTAATTGTGGTTGACAAGAAACTAGACTTTTCCTTCCATAAGACTTTTGACCATATTGATTAGATTAATAAATAAAACTACGTGTATTTTTTATTTTCAAATTTATCGATAAATATTTTTAATTTGAGTCATAATTTATTTCGACGTAGAATTGATTTAGTTCATTAAGAAATAAAGTACGAATTATAAATGGACAATTCATAAGCTACGGGTCATTTCAAGCAAGGAACATATATTAGTAATCCATAAATTGTAAAATGTAAACTGTAAATTGTGCACCAATTAAAAAAAGTTTAATTTATTTATGATTAAAAAAAATTAATTAATTAATGATATTAGATAAATATTAGGTGGTAGATGTTAGATTATAAATAAATTGATTAAAAACATATATAAAGATACTAAATAAATTATTTCTAACACTTGAAATGAATTTATGCCCTTTATGGTCATTTTACATTCCAACCATATTTTTAAAACAGTTTTTACCAAATACCAAAAACAACTTCTGGTTTCCCACAGAACTTTTAACAAACATTTACCAAACAGCATACTCCGTTCTACAAAAGTCTGAAACTGACTTTTACAAACTGAACTTTTTTCTACTGAATTTTTCCAGCTAAAATCGGAACGCCAAACAGGCCCTTACTCTTTCATACAATACAATAGAATAGAGTAACATTTATTTATCTTTACGTATGTATAATTATTGGAATAAAGATGTTTCTGTTTTGTTTTATTTGAGGTGTTTTTATAATCTATCTCCAAAACTATACAGTTGACGTGTGTGCTCCGTATTGTTTATACCTCGTTAATGAAAAATAATTTATAGTTTTTCAATCAATAATGCTCGAATTTAGAGAGTGAAAAGTTTGACAATCTATATGCTTCGTCCTTATACGCCTTATTTAATAAGAAAATTTCCGCTATCGTCATGGAACTACATATCAATCGGATCCTAAATTTTTTATATTGAAACTAGAGTTTATATGGTTCTTTACGTTATTACATTTGGTGCACTGTTTTGGTTTTGGGTCATTTCTTGTACCGAATATTTTTAGTAATTAAATTATTAATATTTAAGATTTGAATTTGAAATTTTAATTAAAAATAGATAAATCTCTTACATTTAAATACACCGGATGTTCGATAGATCATACACTTTTTTTATATACTAAATGGTACATAGCTTAGTCTTGTACACACTTGTTCAATTTAATATGTTCTTGAACTTTTAATGTTTTATAGTATATTTTTTTCACAAAGGTGTACATTATTTCTTTATTTTTTATAGGTTCTTTGTCGTTGGAAAGTCCAAAGAGAAAAAAAAAAACTCTTTAATTTGTTTATCTGAGACTCCAAAGAAGCTTGGAAATGAAGTTCTTTTTACCTGTTTTCTTGTCAATATCCAACTCCATCTTCTTGACCTAACCCCCACCCCCCACCCAAGACTCTCGTGTTACTACTTTCTTTCTTTTCTTCTCTTTTAAGTTTCTGTGCGTGCTTGTGATCTTGATACGATCTTCTTCGTGTACATTCCTGTTGTTGTATTGTTTCTAGTGCTTAAATTGTAGGAGGAAAAAAGAATATATTATGGGGAAGGAGGAGACCAAGAAAGTTGATGCAACATCTGTGCCGAAGGAATCTGAGAGTATGTTTTGACTTCTCCTACTCTCTTTCTTGTCGTTGATCTAGTTTGACATATGCACTTTTGTTCTTTTATAATAGTTTAAAGTGTAATTAATGTCATATCCAATCATCTAAGATCCTTTTAAGCATGTTTAGCTGAAACTCTAGTTCTTGAATCTGCAAAAATTGCAGAAACTGTGACTGGAAAGAATTCAAAGGATTCATCTGATACATGTAATTAATGTCTTGAGTCTTGTTTCAGATTCAGTGCTTGGACGTGTGGAAACAGAGAAAAGACTGGCTTTAATCAAGGCATGGGAAGAGAATGAGAAGGCAAAAGTAGAAAACAAGTAATTGACAAACTTAATAATTTTCAAGAACTCTCGATTCCTTTTCTTGAGAAGATTTTGATTTACTTGTAATTGGGTATGGAAATTGACTTGTTCAACAGGGGTCACAAGAAAATCTCTGCAATTGGGTCATGGGAGAACAAAAAGAAAGCATCAGTGGAAGCCCAAATAAAAGTGTATGAGGTAATTATTAACAAGGGTAGAGTCAGAAATTTTGTCCAGTGAGGTAAAAAAGTTTCACAGTGGCGATTAAAAAAAAAAACTTATCTGGTAAAACTTGTGGTATTATGGTATATATGTGATAGGAAAAATTGGAAATGAAGAAGGCGGAATTTGTGGAGAAAATGAAAAACAGAGCAGCAGAAATCCGCAAGGAAGCAGATGGGAAGAAGGCAAGAATTGAAGCACAAAAAAAGGAAGAGGTCCGCAAAGTAGAAGAAAGTGCTGAGAATTTCAGGAAGACAGGGATCTTGCCAAAGAAAATTTTCAGCTGCTTTAGTTACCAGTGATGACACCATTAGGATTTTTAGGGTAATCCTGATTTGAAAAATAAACAAGAATGAGAAGTAAAATGTTTTAGAATTTTGGTTTTGCTTCATTCTTTGGCTTCATGTATCAGTTTTGTTAACTTGTAATTGGGTTGTTACTTGAACACTTTTTTGTTAACTTGTGTTATTATGATGATTATTATAGTATCAATATCAATATTTATTGTGGTTGAATGATAAAAAACTCGGTTATTTAAAAATTATGTCAAGTTTGAGTTTGAAAAGGAGAAAAAAATTATGTTGAGAGAATAATTTCTCTTTCATACTCGACTTTTTATAAATTAATTATATTTTTTTCTTAATTTTTAATTAATTACATTACTTTTTATAAATTAATTATATTTTTTTCTGAATTTGGTTCGATTGGGTCCTAACCGTTAGCTCCGTTATCCACCCCAGGTCCCTCCGTCTAAATTGATCCTAACGACGACCGACGACCGACGACCGTTAAGTATCATTATTTTATTATTTTTTCTGAAAAATAATATAATTAATTTTTTATTTTATTATCTAATTAATATAAAAAAATTTATTAAAAAATGTAATTAATTTAAAAATTCAGAAAATAAATATAATTAATTAAAAAATTCAGAAAAAAATATAATTAATTTATAAAAAGTAATGTAATTAATTAAAAATTAAGAAAAAAATATAATTAATTTATAAAAAGTAATGTAATTAATTAAAAATTCAGAAAAAATATAATTAATTAAAAAATTCAGAAAAAAATATAATTAATTTATAAAAAGCAATGCAATTAATTTAAAATTCAGAAAAAATATAATTAATTAAAAAATTTTAAAAAAATATATAATTAATTTATAAAAAGCAATGTAATTAATTTAAAATTCAGAAAAAATATAATTAATTAAAAAAAATTAAAAAAATATAATTAATTTATAAAAAAGCAATGTAATTAATTTAAAATTCAGAAAAAAATATAATTAATTAAAAAAATCAGAAATTAATATAATTAATTTAAAAAATTCAGAAAATAATTTAAAAATGTAATTACTGGTGATGACATTGCTCCGTAAGTCACTCTTCTTTCTGGTCCAAGCAGTTTGCTAATTGCAATCTTAGATGCCATCATATTCCCAAATCAACATTTTTGCATGTGTTAACAGGGAGACTGAGGAACTTGTTGCTGAAGGTGAGAAGATTGTCGCTACTGAGAAGCCTGCAGGAGAGGAGGATGCAGTAGATGCCAACAAAGAAAGTCCTGCAAATGAACCAGAGGAGAAGGAGCCTGAAGAGAAGGTATATTACTATTTTTGAACCTCATAGTTTTTTCCACGTCTGAGAATCTTACTGTTCGCCCCTAGGATCAGTTCAGTAAGGAACAGTAAGCTTCTTCTTTGGTGGTAAAGATGTAAGGGTATTTAAAGCTTTGGTGGCATGTTTGATATATAGGCATTTAATCTTAAGCAAGAACTAAAGTACAAAACTAGCTTAAACTCCTGACACGAAGACAGGACCCAGCCTCTGATTTTGAGCAACATTTTTAACATTTGTGCATTTCTTCTTTGACCCAACCTTTTTACTTAAGTAATGTCATTTGAGGAAGCAAAATTGATAAATGTCATGTTAATGTTTTTGGGATTGGTCCGAGTGTTTGGTACTTTTTTATTGTCAGTTTATGTTCTTTTGCACTGATGTGGAGTTGTAGGTGGGATACTTACTGGTGCTACATGGTGTTTATGTCTATATGATAGCATTGGACTGTAATACTCCCGTGTGAAGGATGACTAATTGTGTGTTATTATTTGTGGCTATGCTTGATTTGCTTGCAATTCTCCAGACTTAATCTATATGCATATTGCATACAGAATATATTAGGATTTTTTAATAAAATTTTTAAATTATTTTCTGAATTTTTAAAATTAATTATATTTTTTTCTAAATTTTTTAATTAATTATATTTTTCCTGATTTTTAAATTAATTACATTGCTTTTTTATAAATTAATTATATTTTTTTTTCTAAAATTTTAATTAATTATATTTTTTTTCTGAATTTTAAATTAATTACATTGCTTTTTATAAATTTTTTAATTAATTATATTTTTTCTGAATTTTAAATTAATTACATTGCTTTTTATAAATTAATTATATTTTTTTCTGATTTTTTTAATTAATTATATTTTTTTCTAAATTTTTAATTAATTACATTAGTTTTTTTATAAATTAATTATATTTTTTTCTGAATTTTTTAATTAATTATATTTTTTTTCTGAATTTTTAAATTAATTATATTTTTTAATAAAAAATTTAAATTATTTTCTGATTTTTTAATATTAATTAGATAATAAAATAATAAAATAATAAAATATTTATATTATTTTTCAGAAAAAATAATAAAATAATGATACTTAACGGTCGTCGGTCGTCGTTAGGGTCAATTTAGACGGCGGGACCTGGGGTGGATAACGGAGCTAACGGTTAAGATCTAATTGAACTAAATTCGAAAAGTGGAACTGACTAAAATAAAAATAATAACGACAGGACACCAGGGTGCCTTTTCCCACAATTATAGAGACCATTAAAATATTGTCATATTATAGTCGTGCCTCAAAATGGAATGAGTATTAAGGTATCGTTTCGTTGGCTTAAAGTTTTGCCACGTAAATCAATAAATTATTAATTAACTAATTTTAAAAGTAAATTTATGGCTTTTATTTCAAAAATCTTAAGTTATTATATATATATATATATATATTTTTTTTTTGAAGAAAATTGAATAAAGTTAATTTTGGAAAATAAATCTTAATCACTCATTTTGATTTATATTAAAATTTGTAAAGGAGTTATATTTTGCAAACACATATGAAGATCAAAACAACCTCTATTTTGGAAATGAAGAGAATATCTATCCTTCGAAATAATTGGTCAAGAGGAAATGGTTCATCTATTTTTTTTTCCAGTGAGTATATATAGGTGCTATTCTTAGAAGTCAGAGCACTAAACTTATATTTTAAATTGGGAGACAATGCATGAATCTCGTCGCTTAAATTCTTGGTGAAACTCACACCACCATCCCCCTCCACCAAAGTTTTCTCTATATAAACTTTAATTTGCAGATGATGATAACTGATTCAAGGTGCAAGAAAAACATCAAACTTTTGTGAGTTATTTTCTGTCTCGAGTTTTCGAGATATAAAGTGTTGCCTTGGATTGTTGATCTTATAATTAGTTGGATTGAATAGAGAACTTAAGAAATTGAAAATGGTGTTCGGCACGGTGGAGAAATGCAAGGCTTGTGATAAGACAGTCCATATAATTGATATGGTGACTGCTGATGGAATCCCTTATCATAAGAAATGCTTCAAATGCAGTCACTGCAATGGACTTCTTGTGGTACGCATATAGTTTCTAAGCATTCATTCTATAGAATTCAATATTGGTTTGAACAGATTGAATTTGATCTGCGACGCGATTAACATTGTGTTGTTGCAGATTAGCAGTTACTTTTCAATTGATGGATCTTTATACTGCAAACCTCACTTTGAGCAATTCTTCAAGGAAAAAACATTGGTACCAAGTGAGTGTATCTATTTCCTCTTCTTTTATTTCTTTACCATTTTTATTTTTTGCTAAAATGGTTCTCTGTTTTGATTGTTCAGCTGGGGAGAAGAAAAATGGATTGGTAATTACATTTCCTTATGTTAGTTTTTGATTCTTTAGATTGATCTTTGTTGTTCTTATGGATATACCAGACAAGAATGATGAACATTTTTCTCCATTGTGCAGACGAAAACCCGTAGCAAGCTTTCCTCCATGTTCTCTGGTACTCAAGACAAATGTGCATTGTGCAACAAAACTGCATACCCTTTAGAAAAGGTTTGTCATCCCAATTCATCTTACACACCTTTCCATTAATTCTCTTGTTCACCTATATTTAAGGAGGAACAAGAATTTGTTGGTGCGAAAGGTTCGACATTGTCACTCCTTAAATAAGGGTTTGCTAGTTCGATTCTTGTACATGAGAAAACTACCCGCACAAGAACACTTATTTCTTAAGGGATTAATCAGATGCGAATAACATTAGTGTTACCTCTAACAGGTGACTGTAGAAGGGCTATCCTATCATAAGTCATGCTTCAGGTGTGCTCATGGTGGTTGCTTCCTCACAACCTCATCCTACGCTGCATTGGATGGCAACCTTTATTGTAAGCCTCACTTTTCTCAGTTGTTTAAGGAGAAAGGGAGCTATAATCACATCACAAAGAGCTCGACAATCAAGAGAAATGACATAAATTTGGCTGATGAAAAATCTGATACTGAAGAAACCAATGCTGCACCAGAAGTGAAAGCAGAGACAAAAGTAGTTGATGATAACTCTGAGCCAGCCGTTGAGGTTGCTTAAAGGAATATTGTTTAGTAGTTAACAAGAAAATGTGCATAAATAGTGCATATATTTTGTGTTTTTGTTAAGGTTTCAAGAAGGACTTCATGCTACATATGTTAATTATTTAATTAGTTGGATGTGTCTGTTGTAAACTTATTACACTCAGACTCATGACATAAACGAAACTTTGAATTTGGGAAATTGTAAAAAATGTTACCTGTCAAATAATTAAATGAAAGATTTAAAAGATACTTGTACAATAACAAAACATCACATTTGGTACCTCATCCTCACGTCGTTCAGCAATCACCGTTAACTGTCCGATGTGGCACGCCACGTCGAATGCCACATAGGATGAGGCTAACGTGGCGTGCCACATAGGACAAATTTGACCCGTTTTTTTGCCTAGAGGTCGGATAAATTTGACCCGGTTCTTTTTTCTTTTCTTTTCTTTTCTTTTCTTTTTATCGTCTTTTCTTTTCATTTCTTTCTCACAGGCTCACTCTTTTCCTCTCTTTTTTCTTTTCTTTCTCTCTTCTTCTCTGTTTTATTTTCTTCCCTTCCTCTTTGCTCTTAGAACAACAAAACACCACATGCACAAATACTCGGTGGAGAGGTGGCGGTTATGGGTAGTTGTTGTGGGTTTGGTTTTTGAGCGAGAAGGAGATGGGTTTTGTGTGGTGGTTTGGTGGCAGCGGCGACGGATGGTTTGGGGATTTTGGTGTGGGGTAGATCGAGTTTGATGGTTTGGTGTTGGAGATGGGTCAGGATTTGATAGTTTTGGTGGTTGGGTTTGAGGCCGGTTGTGATGGTGGTGGTGTTGTGGAGGTGCGGCGGTGGTGGGAGGCCGACTGTGGTGGTGGCAGCGGCCAGGCGTAGAAGGAAGCCGGCTGTGGTGGCGGATTTGGTGGTGGTGATGAGCGGTTGTGGTGACGGATTTGGTGGTGATGATGAGGCTGGATCGGGATTTGGTGATGAGCGGTTGTGATGATTATGAGGGGTAAATGAGAGGAGAGTGAAAAGAAAAGAAAATAAAATAAAAAAGGTGATGTTGTCCTAGAAAGTAGAAAGAAGAATAGAAAAAAGAAAATAAAAAAACTGAGAACGATATTTAAATTTCAGAAATCACACAATAAATTTCTGTAGTAATCAATGATATAACATCAAGGGCATTTGGTCTAGTGGTATGATTCTTGCTTAGGGTGGGAGAGGTCCCGAGTTCGATTCTCAGAATTTCCTTGATGGATAGATGATAAAGCTTATATATATGTTAGTTCTTTTAGGGGAGTTTATCCAACAAACAACAATCGATGCATACGACATATTACGTGTTTGTAAAAATGCCCAAATAAGTGTTTAAATCATAGTTATCAGAACCGAACCGGACTGGCCAGTTCAACGGTTCAACCAAGCTTTTTCACATTTCCGGTCCAATTCAGCTATCGGACCGGATTTGCATGTGACCCGAACTGGACCGGTCAACCCGACTGATTTTTAACAAACCGACGAACCGGCCGGTTTTCAGTGAAACCGACTGGTTCAATGACGTGTCAAAATGACGCCGTTTTGACACGACCCATGGGCCCAAAACGATGCCGTTTTGACACGGCCCACTGGCCCAAAACCAAGGACCCAATAAAAAAAAATTATCACTAGTATTTTAAATTTTCACTTTATTGGGGACAACTTAACTTTTACTCAAGCTGACAATTTACTCCCAAGTGGTGATGCTTTTATAGACATATTTGCACTAAATTCTTGTTTTTTCTCCGATGTGGTATTTTCTTGTACCACTTTACTTTTTTTTTTTAAAGGCTTTTTGCATAATATTTAATCCTTTCATCTTATAATCAGTGCGTGGAACTTCCAAGTTCCAACGTCTCCTTCCCTCACCTTCCTTCCATATCGCCGATTTTCATTATTATTAATTTATTATTTCATCAATTTATTTTATTATAATTTTTATATTTTGTTTTATATAAGCTGATTAGATTTATTAAAAAAATGAAAAAGGGCACAATAGAGATGTGCACCTACCGGACCAGAATAATAAAACCGACAAATAAAATTTAAAGAAAAACGACGACTTATTTGTTCGTCCAACATCAAATACCCTGAAATTTGAAATTATATTAGTAAATTTACAGTGTTGTACTAGATTATTGTTTCGGGAAGTTTATAAACAAAAGTAATTTGAATATTTAAGTATGTTTGAATTTTGAATATCATTTCATTTGAATGTTTGATAGTTTCTTTATTTTCAACTTTTGATCTACTTGATATACTTTATTTGATATATTATAAAATGCTACAGTAAAAAAACCAGCCGGTTCAATCCGGTTTAATCATCTAAGATTGGCCGGTTTAATGTATGAACGGTTCAAAATGGACCAAAATCTACAATCCGGTCGAACCCGGTTGAACCACCAAATTTTCATTTCCGGTTCGCTGTTCGGTCCGGTTTAGGGTTGGCAATTTCCGCTCGCGGACACGGGCCAGATACCCGCAATTGCGGGTGGGTATTACCCGCAGTTTGTGGGTATTTTGCGGGTATGGATTTACCCGCACCCGCAAAGTGCGGGTATGGATGCGGGTATAGATAGTGCTTACCCGCTCCAATACCCGCACTAAATACCCACAAAATGCGGGTATGGATACCCACAATAATACCCGCAAAATATATATACATATCATAAAATTTGTAAACCTTAGTAAATCACTTAATAAAACACAAACTATAAATTAAAGTTTACATATCCACTAAAGTAATTTTTCAACTATTTTCCAATCCAAAATATAATACAAACCATAAATTTAAATGACTTCAAAAGGGTGTTTGAAAACATTAAACATGAAATTACTTGAAAATTTAAATTTTAAGAAATTTGGGGGTATCCGCGGGTACAATTTGTCTTCTCTTACCCGCTCTGCGCGGGTGCGGGTGCGGGTATGGATTACCCGCAAATTTGCGGGTGTGGGTATGGATAGTGCCTTACCCGCTCCATACCAGCTCCATTGCCAACCCTAGTCCGATTCTGATAACTATGGTTTAAATGCGTTTGGTAATAATTTCGGAATCGGAATTTAGAAAATTACGAAACGGAATGGATTTCAAGAATTTTGAAATTCTGAATTTCCGAACTTCCGAAGTTCCAAAGTTTGGAAACTTCCGATGAACAACCCTAGACACCGTGCTCGCCAAAAGACGACATACACCAAATATAAAGAGTTGAAGGACTGATTTGACATTTTGACCATGGACTCTCGTACCAAATTTGCAAGATTCTTTAGAGATTGAAATCCCATCAAATAGAAAGTGCAACGTTTTTCTCTGCAGTATATCCTACTGTCAACGTGGCACAGCTCCATAGGTTTCAAAATCAAAGTGTAACTCCTACAACACACAGGCAGCAAACCATAAAATGCATTAACAGAAGGATAAAACCATTCCTTCCTCTCCTCATTCCCAATCCCAACTAAAAACCACAAAACACTGTCAAAAATCAATTTCTCAAACTCTTACACAGACCCAATGATTGAGTGCTAAAATGTCTTATTTATCATCCTATTTTTCTATTATTTTGGATGATGATACTGCTGATTGTGGCTATTTCTACTCCTTTTTGCAGATTAATTGGATTACATGTAGATTGAGAGAAAAGGAAAGAAAAGTCATGAAAAGAGCTTGAGTTTGGTGAAGGACAAGGGAAGAAAGCAGCAGCTCCCTCTCTTGATTTTGTGATGTTCATACTGGACAATTGTTAAAAGCCAAGGAAATAGAACCAGCAACCAAGAATTAAATCACTTGGGCTTGGGCCGAGAAGAGGGACGCACTCCAGTGGAAGAAATATAATTTTGCTATTTAGGATTTCTTCTTTAAAAGATATGAAGACCTATTATTTTAATTATTTTGAAAATCCTATTTAAGAGGATTTTTAGTTGGACTAGGATTCTATTTTTAATAACCTAGCTGGACAGAAACCTAGGAATCAATCTCTTCTTCCCTTGAACTTTTGTTGGACGGCTACTGGTTCTATTTTGCTATCAATTTTATTTCTTCTTCTTTCCTTGATTTTTATTAATTCATGCATAATAATTGTTTGAATTAATTATGTCTTGTTCTAGCTAAGTTATCTATTCTTGGTAAAGACTCTAGGGTTATGATTCATATGTTGTGAGATCTAATTAAGCTAAATAAAATCCAAATTTGTATTTCTATTCTTTTTATTTGAATGTCAATTTGTTCTTATTCAATCTAAGTTTGATCACCTTAGACTTTAATTCGAACAATTACATCTTTTCTTAGAAACGTTGGATTCTACATCATTGATAGGAATCTGTAGGTAACTAATTAGTGCAAGATCTAATTAGAAAAGGGTAGAATCCGGTTTATAGGAGTAGAAGAAATTCTCTTCTAGATCGGGAAAGGTCTCTCCCCGTGTTTAATCAACCCTTCAATTAAACTTTATTAGGAGTACCGCCTTAAGGTTATTGAATGGTTAGGGATCCTAGTAGGAGTACCGCCTTAGGAATCTTGAGTAGGAGGAGAGCAGGAGACTCAGAGTACCGCTGGTCTCTATAGCTTTTCTATTAAATTTGGTTTTGAAAACACTTGCATCAATGATCGACATTTATGAATCGTGACCCGAAAAGAGTCTTTACCGGGAATCTGTAATCATCTGAGTTCATCTAATCATCGTTTATTTACTGTTTTTATTCTCTCTGTTTATTAATTTAATTGCAACACACAAAATCCCACTCATTGGTTTTTACCACTGTTACAATTTTGGTCTTTTAACAGAAATTATTATTGTCCAGAAATCCCTGTGGTTCGATCCTTTTACCACTTACTACAGTTTTAATTAATTGTGCATGGTGAATTGTATAATTTATTTTTGTTGGTTTCGGCACCCATCAAATTTTGGCGCCGTTGCCGGGGATTTCTTCGGTACTAATTTTAATTTCTTTGTTTTATGACCAGGTCCTCCCGACTGCCATTACTTCCCTACAACCCAGAGTTGACAAAAACAGAAGCTCAGTACAGGAAGCAGCGAGCAGAAAGGCAGAGGACAGAATCTGAAGAAACTGTTTCTGAAAATAGTTTTTCGCAGTCAGCAGACTTTTCCACAGGCCTGGGGGAAAGTTCATCAGCAGCAGTAAGAGAAAATCCTCTTTTCGAACGAGAAATGGACCAGCCACCTCCACCACCGCCTCCTCCTCCTCCAGAGCAGACCTTTAGGCAGCGAAACAGTGAGGGACCACCACCGGACACACACTTTTGTGTCCAATATCCGCCCGTAGAGCATGACTGGAACCTAAAACCAAACATGATCCATAACCTTAAGAAGTTCTACGGTTTGCCTAGTGAGAACCCATTCAAGCATCTGCAATATCTCCATTGGGAATGTGACACTCACAAACCCCCTCGAGTTGACATCAACCGAGCCAAACTCCGAGCTTTTCCATGGACCCTAGAGGATAAAGCTAGGAATTGGTTCCTAAGCTTACCGCATAACTCGATTAACACATGGCAGCAAATGTTGAGCACCTTTCTCAACAAATTTTGGTCCTCTAGTAAGGCTGGAAATGCCAGGAAGAATATAGTGTCCATCAAACAGTCCCCCACAGAGAGTTTTGGGGAGTATTATCAACGCTTCAGGAACCTATTAGAAATCTGCCCAAACCATGGAGTTTCTGATTGGAACCAGGTACAATACTTCTATGATGGTTTATGTGTTAGAGACAAGTTGGTTGTAGATGGAGCTGCTGGAGGAGCGTTACAAGATTGCACCCTCACGAAGGCGAATCAATTGCTTCAGATCTTGGCTGAAAATAGCGAGCTAAATGAGTCAAGCGAAAGAGAAAATCCTACAGGTAATGTTTCTGCACTTGAAACTAAAATGGATGAACTTTCTGATCGTTTGGAAAAGTTTTGTGTAGGACAATCACAGGTACAGCAGGTACAGCAGACCATGGTATGTGGTATGTGCGGGCAACAAGGACACCATACAGATGAATGCATCTTGAACAAAGGAACACCCGAAGAGGTTAATTCGGTATTGCAGTATCAGCAGCAGTATGGTAGGTATCCACCCCACAAGCCCGAATACAACCAAACTCAGTATAATAACAATCCTGGTTGGAGAGGAAACACAAGCTCCAACACCACGGTTCAATACCATGCCCAGCAACAACCACCACCTATGAACCTACAAAACTTCGTGCCTAGACCCAATGTACCACAACTTCCAGCCCCACAACAACCCCTACAGCTCACTGGAGTCCCAATGGAGGATATGCTTAAGCAGTTTATGCAAGCTACTCAAGCCAGCATTACAAATCTCGCTCAATCAACCCAAGCCAGTATTGCTACCTTACAAAGGGAGTTAGGGGAGATGAAACTCAGTAAACAAGAGCAGGGAGGACGGTTACCATCAACTACTGTAGACAACCCGATACATAATGTCAGTTCCATGACATTAAGGAGTGGAACAAAAATTTCAGACATAGCAGACTCGTCCACAGGCCTAGGGAAGAGTCGACCAGAGGTAATTCCACCTCCACTAGAATTCAAACCAGAAATAAAGGTAATTCCAGAAAAACCAGTTCCAGAGACGTTGTCAAGAAAGGAAAATCAGGTAATCCCTCTTCCTTTTCCCAAAAGGGCTGAAAAGTCCAAGAAGGCGAAGGAAGAGAAGGCTATTTTAGATATTTTTCGAAAAGTAGCCATAAATATTCCTTTACTTGATATGATTGCACAAGTGCCCAAATATGCCAAGTTTCTTAAAGATTTATGCACTAATAAAAAGAAGCTTGCAGGTATAGAAAGGGTCAATTTGAATGAGAACGTGTCAGCTGTTTTTCAAAAGAAATTACCTAACAAATGCAAAGACAGAGGAACCTTTGTGATTCCTCGCAAAATTGGAGAGCAGACCATTGAAAAAGCGTTGTGTGATCTTGGCGCTGGGATTAATGTTATGTCATTAACTGTTTTTAAGACTCTGAATATCGGTGAATTGAAAGAGACAATGGTTGTAATTCAATTAGCTGATAAATCAATTATATACCCTGTAGGAGTCATTGAGGATGTGCTAGTTCAAGTGAATGATTTTGTTTTTCCAGCTGACTTCTATGTTGTAGATATGGATAATGAGCATTCAACAAAATCTACAGAGATACTGCTGGGTAGACCATTCTTGAGGACAGCAAGGGCAATGATTGATGTGGCTGGAGGGAGTTTGACATTGGAATTTTGTGGTGAACTTATTAAATTTAATATGTATGATGCCATAAGATTTCCTGATGACATGCATAGTGTTAATTGCATAGATATTATTGATCCTGATGCTGATAATTTTAAGAAATTAAATGTTACTGACCCCTTGGAGTGTGTTGTTAGCAGAAATATTGACAAGTCAAAAATACTTAAGATGGAGAAAGGTTTGGATATGAATGAGGAGAATAAAAAAGCTGTGACTGAGACTGATGCTTCTAAACCTTGTACTGATGCTCCTAAGATTTTAGAACCACCAGAGACTCACAACAAACTTTTACCTCCAATTTTGCAGGCCCTTAACTTGGAGCTGAAAATTTTGCCAGACCACCAGAAGTACTCTTTCCCAGGTCTGGGAAAGAGTCTGCCAGTGATAAATTCCAGCAAGCTGACGAAAATGGAGGAAGAAGAGTGTGTGAGAATAATGAAGGAGTACAAGGAGGCCATTGAATGGAGGATAGCTAACACCAGTGATGCAATCCAGAGCCTACCTATTGGAGCCTGAACAAGCAAAATGTCTAGTCCAAGACTATAAAAAGGGACGCTTCATGGGAGGCAACCCATGTGTTTTTAAAATTTTCAGTTTTCATTTTTACTTATTTTTATTTTTATTTTTATTTTTATTATTTCTATCTTCTTCCCTGTCAATAAAATTTTCTTGGAGCTGATGTTTTAATTATGTGTGTTTTTGCAGGAGAATGAGAGTTGGGAGAATTAATTTGAAGCTTGGGTTTGAAATTACAAAATTCATGGCGGATGAGGGGAATTTTAGCCTAAAAGAGCTTTATGGGCTTGTGTCACTTAAGCCCATGTGCACAAACACATTGCCGTTTCACTCAATCTCTCCTTACCCCAAATCAAAAATTACCAAATTAATTCATCTTCTTCTACCTCCCGAAACCCTAGCCGCCCCTCCTCAAAATCCAAACACCAAAATCCGACCAGCCATGGTACTCATACGAGGCGGCGCCGGCAACAGACCCAAGCCCGCCACAAAACCCAAGCAAAAACCCAAGACCCGAACCAAGAAAGCAGCCCCGACGTCACGCTCATCGCCGATTCTGCTGGAGGAGGACGCTGAGGAGTCCGACGTCGACTCCAGCAGCCACAACCGGGATCAGCTGCCAAGTCGCGCTCCGCCACTCCTTCATCACCGCCGTCGCGACCAATCCAGCGACCACCTCCGGCGAGGACACAACCCCCACCCCGAGCTTAACAGACCAGGTTCCATCATTCCTTTATTCAAGATTTTAGTCTTCAATTCTGTTCTTTATCCTAACTCACACATTGAGGACAACGTGTCCTTTAAGTGTGGGGAAGGAATTTTGTTGGAATTGTGTGATATTTGCTGCTGGGATGTGGAGTGGTGATGATGAGATGTGATTTTGGACGTATTTTTGATTGTGTTTTTTGTGCTTTTGAAAAACATATCTGCAAAAAAAAAAATTAATACATCTTCGCCACTGTTTTCAAAACCCCCCTCGAATGGACACACGCATCCTATCTTTTGCACATATAGAACAAAAAGCTATCACTCATCGCATCTCACTTGATCATGCAGACATGCATATATTTCTGCCTGTTAGCCCTTATGAACACGCCAGATCTAGACATTTGTAATCAAATTTAGCACCCAGTGAGCATTGAGCCTTCATGCCATATAATTTTTCATGTGCGATTTAAATGCATAGCTAGACACTGGTTGAATTTGCATAATATCTAGGGTATAGGCATGATTAGTCTTGGGAAAGCGACAACATGATAAATATTTTTGCATCCTAGTCTTCTCCCCTCTTTCTTTTTTCTCTTTTCACCATCTCCACCTTAACCAACTAACACTACTGACCCCCCCTGTTTTCTCATCTTACCGCTTGAGCCTATTTTCTTTGATTATTTTCTTGGCAGGTGAGTGGCATTTGTTTGACAGCAGGGCCTAGAAAAATGAAATCAAGAGCATAGTGTGGGGAAGGTGAAGACAAGACAATTGGTCATGGATGCTAAAAGCAAAAAAAAAAAAAAAAATCTGAACAATCAAGTGCAGTAGCCAAGATGTAAAATGGCGAATCAAAAGAAAAGAAAAGAGAAAGAAAAACAGTAAAGAAAAAAAAGAAAAAGGAAAAGAAAAAAAAGGGAGCAGTTACGAAAAGAAAACAACATGGACCACAGTATCAGATTTGAAGAAGATTTCCCCACACAGGAGCAGAAGACAGTCTTCTAGCCCTTGCAGTCACCTTCGACAAATGTTATCTCACCGAATCTCCTTCTTTCCAGCCAAGGAATCCTTCCAAATCTTGTTTGTCCTCTAACTTTCCTCTATTTCATTTCCTTTCTTTTCATATTTGTCATTATTCTTCATCTCTTTTCTCTTAATCACCCATATACCCTCTTCTTTCTATCCCTTATGATGCAAAGATGATTTGATTGCTAGATTGCCCAAAGCATGTGTACTACTCACTCATGGATTGACATTGCAAACTTGACTATGTGTTGTGTTATTCGCGTTTCTTTGAGAGATATACACCTAGCCCTATTTTCGAGTGTGAGCGCAAACACTTTATCTTGTGAGGATTACTTGTGAATAGGCCTGGTGTGTGAAAGTCTTTTCTCTAGGGTCGTTATCCTATTGATCTGATGCAGGTGTCTATCTAGGTAGAAATTGTGCTCTGAAAGGATCTGTGCGTGAATGAATGGTAGCTTTGTTCTGTGCTTAGATTTGACAGTTTGTGTTCAAACTTGGGGGCTGTTTTAGTTTGATGAAATGCTTGAGGGCAAGCATTGGATAAGTGTGGGGAATTTGATTGAGTGCTAAAATGTCTTATTTATCATCCTATTTTTCTGTTATTTTGGATGATGATACTGCTGATTGTGGCTATTTCTACTCCTTTTTGCAGATTAATTGGATTACATGTAGATTGAGAGAAAAGGAAAGAAAAGTCATGAAAAGAGCTTGAGTTTGGTGAAGGACAAGGGAAGAAAGCAGCAGCTCCCTCTCTTGATTTTGTGATGTTCATACTGGACAATTGTTAAAAGCCAAGGAAATAGAACCAGCAACCAAGAATTAAATCACTTGGGCTTGGGCCGAGAAGAGGGATGCACTCCAGTGGAAGAAATATAATTTTGCTATTTAGGATTTCTTCTTTAAAAGATATGAAGACCTATTATTTTAATTATTTTGAAAATCCTATTTAAGAGGATTTTTAGTTGGACTAGGATTCTATTTTTAATAACCTAGCTGGACAGAAACCTAGGAATCAATCTCTTCTTCCCTTGAACTTTTGTTGGACGGCTACTGGTTCTATTTTGCTATCAATTTTATTTCTTCTTCTTTCCTTGATTTTTATTAATTCATGCATAATAATTGTTTGAATCAATTATGTCTTGTTCTAGCTAAGTTATCTATTCTTGGTAAAGACTCTAGGGTTATGATTCATATGTTGTGAGATCTAATTAAGCTAAATAAAATCCAAATTTGTATTTCTATTCTTTTTATTTGAATGTCAATTTGTTCTTATTCAATCTAAGTTTGATCACCTTAGACTTTAATTCGAACAATTACATCTTTTCTTAGAAACGTTGGATTCTACATCGTTGATAGGAATCTGTAGGTAACTAATTAGTGCAAGATCTAATTAGAAAAGGGTAGAATCCGGTTTATAGGAGTAGAAGAAATTCTCTTCTAGATCGGGAAAGGTCTCTCCCCGTGTTTAATCAACCCTTCAATTAAACTTTATTAGGAGTACCGCCTTAAGGTTATTGAATGGTTAGGGATCCTAGTAGGAGTACCGCCTTAGGAATCTTGAGTAGGAGGAGAGCAGGAGACTCAGAGTACCGCTGGTCTCTATAGCTTTTCTATTAAATTTGGTTTTGAAAACACTTGCATCAATGATCGACATTTATGAATCGTGACCCGAAAAGAGTCTTTACCGGGAATCTGTAATCATCTGAGTTCATCTAATCATCGTTTATTTACTGTTTTTATTCTCTCTGTTTATTAATTTAATTGCAACACACAAAATCCCACTCATTAGTTTTTACCACTGTTACAATTTTGGTCTTTTAACAGAAATTATTATTGTCCAGAAATCCCTGTGGTTCGATCATTTTACCACTTACTACAGTTTTAATTAATTGTGCATGGTGAATTGTATAATTTATTTTTGTTGGTTTCGGCACCCATCACCCAACATCAATAGCCGAACAAAGTCTTTAACTTTCCTTATCCAACTCTTTCTGGATCTCTCTTCCTTAAGTATCCACTAATGGATGGTCTCGCTCTCTCCACCACCACCACCACCACCACCACCTCCACCACAATTAATAACTCTTCCTTCACTAATGGATTCTTGTTTCCTTCAATACCCACCAGAGAAAGAAAGAGAGTGGCAGGTAAAAGAAGGGAACTTTGGTTTCCTAAAAGAACCCAGTTTGTAGTTTTGGCTGCAAAGGATGAGCCCAGGTTCGACCAGCTCAAGTTTGGCCGCATGATTGGGGAAGACCCCAAACTCACTCTTGCCAAGGTAAAGCTTGCGACTTGGCGATTCTTTTATTTATTGTTGAATTACTGTTTTGCAATGCCATGGTATATTTTTTTCTTATTTTTTGTATTTTTTGTTTTATTAGATAATGGCTAGGAAAGTAAACCCGGATGTTTCATTTCATGAAGTTGAGAAATCATTTTATAAGAACAAGGGGAAGATGTCGGAAGTAGAAGTACTCCCATTTGATGTAGGGAGGGGAAAGAAAGAGTTGAAGGAGTCAAATTCAGTAGATGATTTGAATTTAGTCCGGCCTGTTCTGAAGAATGGGATTAAATTTGAAGATGAGGGTAATAAGCCAATGATGGTAAAGAAACCAATCAAACCTGTTGGTGAAGGTTTTGATAGTAGTGTTACTAAGCGTAGTGTTCCTAACGTTATATTGAGAAAACCTAGTATGTTTGCTGAGGATGATTTAGATGATAAGGGGTCAAAGTCTAAGCTGAGGATTAAACCCAATTTGACATTGAATATGAGGAATGATCAGAGTAACGACAGGGGTTCATTTAGTGATATGAAATTGTTGAGAAAGCCAGAGACAATGAGTGTTGGTAATGCCGAAGCCAAAGCCAGCAATGATAGTGTTGGGATTATAATGGAAAGAGAAGAAGGTAATACTGAGTATGGTGGGTTTGCACTATTGCAGAAGCCTGAGGTGAAGACTTGCATTGATGAATCATCAGCAAGTTGGGGAGAACCAATTGAAACAGAACAAGACCTGGAGCGAGACTCCGTATTAGGTAACAATGAACTGTGTTGGCTTATTAGGATCATTTTATGGTTTCCTTGTCTGTTTTGTTGATTTGTGTGGTGGATTCTTCACTTTTTTTCGTTATTTTTTTCTTTCTTTTTATATATGAGGGATACTCTTTCGTCTTTTCCTTCTTTTCTAAATGCTGAATAAAAAGGGTATACGATTTAGAAGTCAGAATCTTTGTTATATATCAGGGATACCCTTTTGTTTTTTTTTAAATGTTGAACAGAACTCCATTAGGGATATATTTTATCTTTAGAAGTTAGAATCCACAATTGTATCCTGTGAAAACTCAAAAGACTTTGGGTGGAATCATGGAAAATGATATTGTGCTTATTCTTTAAGGAATGCAGCTACTTGAGAGGACTGATATCGAGTCTAACCCCAATGAAGAAACTGTTAAAAATGACCAATATGATACTAATCTGGTTGATTTTACTGCCAATATCTCTACAGAAGCTCCATTGCTAGGAAAACCAAAGAGGTATGCAGAATAGTACTTGAAAACTATTTATTCTCTCTTGATCTGTCAAAAACAGTGCCTGTTTGTCCCTATTCTCTTGATATTATTTGTAAATTTGACATGCTGCTTTGTTATAGATTATATCAATCTGTGAAAGTAGCATCACCTTCTGTCAAAGAAGAGGCAGTTCCTGTGAATCATGATAGTTATGAAAATGCTAGTAGTGAGGTTAAGGATCTCCCTTCTACATCACCTTCAGAGGTCAGTTTATCATCTGTTTCAAATCTTTTAATCCTTCATCTTTAACCATTTTCATATCCTGGGAATCTTATGAACTTGCAGGATGCTCACTGGAGCAGGGCGGAAAAATTGTTCAAAACAGGAGATCGTGTGGAAGTGGAGTTAATTAGTTCCAGTACAGGAGGTTTTGCAGTGAGTACATTGCGGAAAATTAGTCAAATTGGCTTTGAAATGAACCTCATTCTCTCCGTCAACCTTTGTAATTGTAGGGCAATGATTTCTTCCCACATAAAATTTCTGAATTTGTTGCAATTTCTTATACAGGTATCTTTTGGTTCGTTGGTAGGATTTTTGCCCTACCGTAATCTTTCTACCAAGTGGAAGTTCTTAGCTTTTGAGTCATGGTTGAGACAGAAAGGTTTAGATCCATCAATGTATAGGAAACAGCTAGGAATTATTGGAACTTATGAGGCAACAGAAAATAACATGTCTCTTGATTCAAGCACTATTCCAAAAATTGATGGGAAAAATGGGGGAGAAATTACACAAGATATGAAGTTGGAGGATCTTCTTAGGATATATGACCAAGAAAAACTCAAATTCTTGTCCTCGTTTATTGGCCAGGTTTGAGGAAAACGAATTGGTGTTTGAATATTAGATACTATTTTTAATTTTTTTTTAATGCATATTCTGTATGCAGAGAATCAAAGTGAATGTTATAATGGCTAACCGAAATTTGAGAAAACTTATAGTTTCTCTGAGGCCTAAAGAGAAGGAAGAGATGGTTGAGAAAAAGAGAAGTCTCATGGTGAGGATCATGTCCAAATTCTGAACTCATTGATGCTTATTCTGCATTCTTTTTCTGTTTGTTTCTGTTTATATGCGATCCAGAAAACAGTTTGCATTATGGTGATAGCTAGGCCGATTAGCAGTGTATGTTGTTTTGTGTTCAAGACTGGCAGTTTTGAGAATTTCCAGTCCTTTTCATAATTTAATGAGAAACTGCCCAGACTAGTGTTAAATGAAACTTGGGTTCTGTAGAATAGCATCGAAGGGCCCATTAAGTATTGTGATCCAGATTTTCTATGGCGTGCAAAAGTTTCTTTCAGTATATTGCCAAATTAATTCTCATCTACAAGCTCTTACACCATGTATAATTGCAGGCTAGACTTCAGATTGGGGATGTTGTGAAATGCTGCATCAAGAAAATTACTTATTTTGGTATTTTTGTTGAGGTAAAGTAATTACTTGCTGTCTTTCGGCCTCAATTAATGATTATTTATGCTCTTCTTTGAAGCAAGGTTTGATAGTTTATACTAATGTAATGGTTATGTAATAAGGAGATTAATATATATTTTTTGAAGTGGATTCTCTAAATCAAGAGGGAGAAGGGGATTATTCAATTGAATAGTGAAGCATTTATTATGAAGCTCTGTGAATTGTCTAGAGTGTAATTCCTTAAAATGGAGAGACAATTGTGGAAATGTGACTTCATCATTAGATGTTTTCAGCAAATTCTTAACCATAAAACACTGATATAGGTTGAAGGTGTTCCCGCACTGATTCATCAGTCAGAGGTATCATGGGATGCTACTTTGGACCCTGGATCATACTTTAAAGTTGGCCAGGTATGCCAATTTCAATTATGATTAAATCACCATGCTAATTTTTTTAAATTTTTTTTCTATTTACTTCCCTAACAGAAGACAATATATTTCTTGAGTATTGACTTGTAAGATGTGTGAGTCAACCACCTAGTTACTGTTTCCTCATATGCCTGGGCATGAGTGGTTGACTTATAGTCAAACTTGATTGAATACTTAATATTCTTGACACCCCTTTGGTCCTTCTTTTGTGCTTAATTTCTTAACAGATCTCTCTATTTCTCAGATTTTGGAGGCAAAAGTTCATCAGTTGGATATTGCACTTGAACGCATTTTCTTATCACTGAAGGAGATTACAGTAATTTATAATTAACCTATCAATTCAATTCCAAAATTTATCCATTTGTGACGAATATTTTGTTTGTATTGTATGTTGAATACTCTTTATATTTATCAATCTCAGCCTGATCCTCTAATGGGAGCTTTGGAGTCTGTCATTGATGGTGATCGTGATTCTTTGGGCGCTAATTTACAAGCAGCAGAGGCAGACACTGAGGTTTTGTTTCTACACTGTCTGGCTCCCTTAATTCTTACTTTTTTTTTCCAAGTTGTTGGCCAGCCCCCTTTCTTTGTTTTTAATGAAGTAAAATGAAAATGAGAAAAAAGAGATACTAGACTTCTAAATGATGTATAAATTATAATTTCTCACTTAAAGAAACCAGGAAAGAATGAATGCCTAATATGTAATATTTTACAGTGTTTGAACATGAGTCTCTAATGCAGTTTGGTTCTTGTAGTTGTCTAGAATATGTTGGTTAGCTTTAATCCATTCCATTGAGGGCTAGAATTTGCAATTTTATAATGGTGCATAAAGAAATTACTGTGGAATATGAGACTTGGCAATAGGGTGTGAACAACATCACTCTTATATGATGATTCATGTGCTTATGTGTAAATGTGGAAGTATTTATAACTAGTTGAGCATAGACCTTAGCCCTACTGCAGTTGTAATTTTTCATTTTTTTCCTCTGGCCTGTTCCTGATCACCCTGATTTGGAATTCTGGCAGTGGGCTGATGTAGAATCACTTGTCAAAGAACTGCGAGAAATTGAAGGAATCCAATCTGTATCAAAAGGTCGTTTCTTTTTGAGTCCAGGTTTAGCTCCAACATTTCAGGTATGTAGGCATTAAACAAAAGTTCAAGGAAATATAGTTTTAATTATTTATTTTTAAACATTTTTTAAGTTCCATATTCTTCCTTGAAATTTAATTTCGTATGGAGCAGTTTCTCTGCTTAAAATTTTCAGTAACCCATTTTTTTATCAGTAACCCATTTGAGGTTGGCCATTATTGTTTGAAATTATTGATGTACAACTTTTCTTACCTTAATTTCGTATGGAGCAGTTTCTCTGCTTAAAATTTTCAGTAACCCCTTTTTTTTTATCAGTAACCCATTTGAGGTTGGCCATTACTGTTTGAAATTATTGATGTACAACTTTTCTTACCTTATTTTTGGTCTTTAAGTATCCATTCTGCATATGGGCTTTGCAAAAGTATCCTTTGCGATGCTTGTGAATTGTGATCTTGTTCTGGTAGTTACAAAAAGTAAGGTAATGAATGAAAGAGATCAGTTTCTCTCTTGTAGCTTACTTAAATGTCAATTTTTTCATGCATGCAAACCTGATAACATCTATCTTGTATTGTAGGTTTATATGGCATCCATGTTCGAGAACCAGTATAAGTTGCTCGCTCGATCAGGAAACAAAGTTCAAGAGGTAAATAGTTTTATCTTTTGCTAGTTTTATGCAAATGCCTGCACGAATCTTGTAGTTATTACTCACGTTGCTCCATCTTTATCCCATTCGAGTTCGATTTTATATTCAGAACAGTTTTATTCTGAATTCATTCAATACATCATCTTCTGTACACCTTAATGGACACAAACATAATTGATAAGTCTGCTTTTGTGAACAGGTAATAGTTCAGGCATCATTGAGTAAAGAAGAAATGAAAGCTACAATTTTAGCGTGCACAAACCGGGTGGAATAATAAACAAATGCCCATTTGCATCTTTCCCCTATTCTTCCGCTTGAGCCGATGTGGACGACCGGCGCAGCACACCACGTTGTTGTAGTTTTGGCTTCAGGTCTGTATATCTGTATGCTATTGTAGAGTTAAAGTAGGATCTTGTATGGAAGTTGTTGACTTATTGGCAATGAGATGGAGGGAGGGAGAAAAGCTTTGTTGTTGTTGTTGTTGTAATGAAAGGCGTGATATGACATTGTGAATCTTGTATTAACTTACAAGTCACAGTGGTGGCAAAGTTGTAAAAATGAATCCAAGTAATGTATCACATTTTTAAATGATGGGCCTCAAAATTGTTGATTTCTTGCTTTCTATCCTTATCTCTGCAAACCTTTGATTATAATAGCATCATTCATCTTAACTGATATTTTCTTATTAATCAAAACTATGTGTCAATAAAAAATTGTAATTGTTTTCAGAATTAAACTAATAAGGTTATTTTTTTCGGCTCAATAGTACTTGAACAGTTTAATCTTCTGTATAGAAGAGGCCAAAACCTGAGAGAATATCTGTATCAAATTTGTGTAAAACAAACGAATATAATTTGGACTTAAGTAGAAAATTTATCTTAATGAACAAGGAAAGAAGAAGTGATCAGAATAAATGGTAGCAGCTAGCTAGGGTTACCGAGATTGTAATGGGTGGCAGACTGCTAACCGAACTCGAGCTGCTAAAAACTGAACTTGGTCCTAAGATTGTTGAACTGGTGCGTGGGTCAACGAATGTAGCCACGGAACGATGCCGTATCGCAATAAATCGAACGAAATACCACATCGCTCAGTTATTAAAGTAACAAAGACTATATATACGGAAGTGAGCAACGATACAATGTCCTTTTGGGAACCTCCGATAAAATTGGAACGATACAGAGAAGATTAGCATGGCCCCTGCGCAAGGATGACACGCACAAAGGATGACACGCACAAATCAAGAAATGGTCTAAATTTTTTTTCCTCCTAAAAAGCTTGAACAGCCAGGTTGAATTGCCACATCATTAAAAATATTATTAAAAAAAACCTGCTCGATTGAAATTTGCAGCAGCTTTTTTCCTCTCCCACCACCAAAAAATTTCAATCAAAAAACCTGCACATCTTTCTTCCTCTCCCTCTTCGACGCAGCCAGCTTCATTTCTTCCTCTCTCTCTTTCACTTTCATTTGGCCAAAAAATTGTATTTATTTCATTTACCACTTTAATTTCTTAATTGGCCAAAAAATTGGTGGTGGCTCCTCATCGATTTACCACCTAATTAATGAAGCTGACTCCTCTAAGCTCCTCTAAGCAATACAGAAAAAAAAGGAAAAATCCAGAAAAGCAGCCATACATGCGAGTCGGATTTGGTGGTGGCTGTGGGATTTGGTAGCGTTGGCTGTCGGATTTGGTGGCGGATGTCGGATTTGGTGGCTGTGACTGTCGGATTTGGTGGTGGATGTTAGGTTAGGTTGAGATTGGTTATTTAGGTTGAAGGTGTAAGATGAAGAGGAAGAAATGAAGCTGCCCTGCGCCTGCGAGAGGAAGAATGTATTTTTTGATTGAAATTTGCTGTGAAACGACGTCGGATGGGCAATGTTTTTTTATTAATATTTTTAATGATGTGGCAGTGCCACATCTTTCAACCTATCTCCTTCAACCTGTTTAGCATTTCTCTTAATCAAAACTTGCTTACTTCAATTATGTTCTGAGATTTAACCCATGTCGTGAATTTGGCAAGCGATGACTTTGGTGCTCTTCTGGTAGAAAGTTTGCTCCTTTTCCTTTACGGTATATGAATTATGACAAGTGAGTCGAGTGTTTTACCCTTATAATTGGTTTAAGGTTGAAGCTAGCTACGTCTAGGGATTCCATTTAGGTATTCACTAGTTGATGACTCATGGGTCTTTCATGGCATGTAATTTTGTGTTTCCTACTCTCTTTTTTTACCAGACCAAATTCTCAGTTTGGTATTTGTGTCATGGTTAGCGTATCTTGTTCTATGGTGTTAGAACTTTGAACATAACAGATTCTCTTTGTTCTTCTCAGTTCCTGGCGAGGTGAACGCGCACAATCCAATCATTTATATGATCTGAAACATGGGGATCCCATATTGTGGCAATCTGGAATTTAGTCAGCCATCTTCAAGAGGTTATACGGTGACGTTTGCTGATTTGCATCAATGTTGCATAAACATAATTTCCTATTTTTAGTCGGAAAACATGACATCTTTTGAGCTGGCTACTTGGGAAGCATTGTGTTAACTATGTATAAATCTTCGAGTTTCTTGTTTAGTTTGCAATTAGTAATGAAAGTAATCTGAAATTATCCAGTTATTTGCATTGCACTGCTTCAGTTTGTTCAAATATCAGATGGTTTCCAAGTTTTGAACTCCTGTCTTACACTTTACAAATTGTAGTGGGGCTCAGTTTTTTTGAGGGGTAATGAGAATTCTCTTTCTTATAACATTGCTCTAATGCATATTTTCATAATAGCTTTTTATGGTCTTACATATTCCATTCTTCCTTTTCTTCTGGAAGCAAATGAAAGTGATCCCGTAGCTCATTCATTTCCAAAATTTGTTGATAGAATTCCCTCAATGCATGCCAGCCTTAGTTATGAATCAAGTTTTATAGACTTAAAACTTTGGTTAGAGAATTGAAGTCATGCTATACTGGTTGCATATTGGCTTTGCCCTGTCAAATTCCCGGGTCAGTAGTGAGTGCCGGTTGTAACTTGCTTGTTTCCTCCTTTGATGATACGGTGTCTTCCACTTTCCCAACATTCTCAGGGAGTAACCCTCCTAAAGTTTCTTAATGTAGCCAGACGTCTGAAATCACCGAAAGAAAGACATTTAGTGACATGCTCTTGTAGGAAATAGTAAACTTTGTGGAGGCATACCTGAATTCCCGTTGGTGACATACAGTTCTAGGCCAAACAAGAAGGGATTGGGGACAAGGATAAAATTAGTAATTAGCATTGTTGCTGCGATTTTAGGACGCATAACTGTGTTGGACCAAAATTTGGTCCCCGGACTATCCATGCTGGAATTTACACCCCTGCTGCACCACCACCCAAACATTTGCTCCCCATTTGCACCGGATTTGCACCGCTGCTGCTGGTAGTCTTAAAGGCTGCTGGCAAGGCATTTTCGGTGGAAAAAAAATCAAAATTCTACTCCACCCTCTCTCCACGGGGATGGTTTTGCAAAGGAGGTGGAGTCTATTAGGTATGAGCTTGAGAAGAGGAAGAAGGAGCTCGGCGAGAATAAAGGGATGAAGAGTGTTAAGGATCAGGAGGAATCAATTCTCAGTGAGAAAAGGTTAAACGCCTCTCTCTTTGTGTTGTAATTATGACTTTTTAGATTTGCTTATATGTGCTATTTCTCTGTTTTGAAAGTAGTTTCTTCATTTGAATTTCTGTCTTGTTACGGTTTTATTTGTTGCTGGTAATTTTGTGGTGTATTTTGTCCTGATTTGAAGAGTATGGTATATCTCCATTGACTATTATGGCACTTACAGCAGCAGGTTATGTTCGAATGACTAGGGTGCAGGAGGCTACTCTGTCTGTTTGTCTTGAGGGTATGTAGCTGACCACTTACTAGATCTAGGATTCCGAAAGGACATGGAGAACATTGTAGATTGTCTCCCCCGTCAGAGACAGTCCTTGCTCTTTTCTGCAACGATTTCAAAAGAGGTAAAATTTCCTCATTGATGGTTCAAATGTCGTTTATTGTTTGCTCATAGTTCCACTTATTGTGCATCTGTAGGTTCGCCGAATTTCTCAACTTGTATTAATGAAAGAACATACTTTTATTTACACAGTGGGAATGGTTTGTGTTGAAACTCCTGCTAAGGTACATTGCAAGTTATTTCAACTTCTTTTCAAGAACTTTCTATTGGGAAATTTGCTAGTGACTTTTTCTGTACAAATTTCAGACAGTTGAAATGACAGTTGCACTTCTAAATATGGATTTCAGCAACATTAATTGTATCACTTTCTTAGTTTGTGTTATGCTAGAAATTTTAATTTTTGACACTAGTTAAATAATGTTAATAGATTTGTTTCAACGCTAGGACAAAATTTGAGATCATGCTCTTTGCCAAATTTGTAGGTTAATCAATCTTTTCTCATTTCCCCTCATGAATTGCATTTTCAAGTGGTGCACCATCTTTTGAAGGAGCACACTCAACAAGTACCCGATTACAAGGTTAGATGTCATGATGAAGTTTATGGATTGATTTATTTGGCACTTCTGAGCCTTAGGATTGGATGTTCAATTCTCTCAGGTCATTGTTTTCTGTTCAACGGGGAAGGTTACATCACTCATGTATCAACTTCTGTGGGAAATGAAGATGAATGTGAGGGAGATCCATTCTAGGAAACCTCAACTTCATCGAACTCATGTATCTGATGAATTTAAGGAGTCAAAACGCTTGATTCTGGTCACTTCTGATGTTTCTGCTCGTGGCATGAATTACCCTGATGTTACATTGGTCATTCAGGTACCAGTGAACTATGAGAAAGAAAGTTATTTCCTGAACTTAATGGTGCATATCATTTTTTGCTGCTGATCATCCAATTTTTTACAGTGACCAGGTGGGTATTCCTTCTGACAGAGAACAATACATACATCGTCTTGGAAGAACTGGGCGTGATGGGAAAGATGGAGAAGGCATCTTGTTGATTGCACCATGGGAGAAATATTTCCTAGATGAGTTGCAAGATCTGCCTCTTGAGAGATCCAACACCTGATGTGGATCCAGAAGCTAAACTTAAGGTGCGCTTCTAGCTCATAACTTTCTTCAGTTGCATTCTTATGTCTTCAAACTGGATTTAATGACTTTCTTAGGAATGTCATAATGAATGAAAAAAACTTGTAGAAAAGTTCAAGGAGCTTTCCACATTGTTCTGATCAACTCAAATTTAGAAGCATGGCACAGAGTGAGTGGATCACCTGCTTACTTAGTCAGGGCAATAGTGCACGGTTATTATCAAAGTATTACAAGGAAGTTATAGTGCAATTCAATGAAAATTCTAACAAATTCTCCCCGTCTTGAAACATGTCTATCTGCTAGTCCTTTGGGTTGGTGGTTTCAGGTCTCTGTTTGTAGTTGCAGAATCATTGTTGAGGAGGATTCAACATCATGATTCTTAGAAATTAGGAAACTTACTCGTATGGCACATCATCATTCGTTACAACCATGCAAAATTGGCATCCTTCTTCCTTACACTACACTCTACGATGTAGTACTCCTGTTGGTCCTTAAAAATGGACCTGTTGGACTCTGGCTTCTTTCATATAAAAATCTAGGTGTCTATATTGGTAATTTTTTCTGAACTCTTAGAAACTAGCAGAAACCAAAAGAAGAAAAAACAACTGAGTGCCATTGCCAAACTGGTTCAGAGAAGGCCAGCTCTTTTCTTTCCTGATGATGTTTTATCTTTGTCTTAATTGTGTGGTGTTTTTTCTTGTCTTGCTGGCTACAAATTTCTTCCGTTTTAGGGCAAGAAAAATAAGAGTGAATGCCACTCAAAACTTTACTCTATTTGCTACTTGATATTCTTTTAGATTAGTGGTTTTGCGTCTCTGTTTGTAGTTGCACAATCATTGTTGAGGTTTCTTGTGTGTAACTTGGGGATTTTAATTGTGCAGGTGGAGGATTCAATGTCAAAGATTGATAGCAGCATCAGAGAAGCTGCATACCATCCTTGGCTTGGTTATTACAACTCAATCACAGAAACTGGCAGCTATAAAACCACACTCGTAGAGCTAGCCAACCAATTTGCAGAGTCAATAGGTTTACAGAATCCTCCTTCGCTCTTCAAAAAAACAGCTCTGAAAATGGGTTTAAAAGATATCCCTGGGATCTGAATCTGGAGATAGTACCTTCCGGAAGCAATTGTATATGAGCTGTTGATTAGTGTGGCTGGGATAAAATATCGATCATCAATTATCGGCAAATGACCAGGTTCAACTTTTATTCAATCTGAAAACTGCTGCATATCCTAGCTCTATCTCCTGCCTTATTGCCTGAGCATATTGCCGTTTAATAGCGGTCATTCTGTTACTTAGTCAAATGGGAAATGCCTATACATTTGATGCGTTTTACTGGATTCTTAATATTGGCAGACAGGAAATGCGCTATTACCTGTTGTGTAAATTGCTCATGGAAACAACTTAAAATTGAGTATAGATTTCTCAGCATTTCATGACCAAGGTCCCTTGTTCTTGTCTTGCACTTCTTTCTTCGATCTCCTTGCGTGTCATCTCTTCTCGTCCAGCACGAGAATAATTTTGTTCGAGTATGTTATTGGACTTCTTTAAGCAGTTATTATATTTCTACCAAAAATGGTTCCTAACAAAATGAATATCCTTCGATTTTGTGAAAACCACGGTGGGCAAGTTCCTTTTTTAAAAATAAACAGACCAAAAAGAAGGGAGCAGCAGCGACAAAAGAAAACTATGACTATAAAAACTGACAGAAATAACAGATTGGACAAGAAAATCCCTCTTAAGTAACCAACTCAAAACTCTCTTGCATTCAACTCTGCAACCTTGAAAACTGCTGTTTTTCTCATAAACAAATTAGAGTGAGCTTAGTCCTGGCATCCTTCTAAGATGAGCTCCTTTCTCTTCTGATGAATGTATCTGTATTTTTTCTTAAAAGCTTGTTCATCTCCTTTTCAATCTGCAGAAAATAATTTCTCCTCTTAATATTGCTGAGTGCGTATGTATCTGCTGCAAAATATTCTTACTTACCAATAACTTCTTTCATAAAATGAACAATTTCCATTTGAATTTGATTAACTCCCTTAATTACCATTTTTATCCATACAAACTATGCCGGAAGTCACCTGCATAAGCATGACAGAATCAATCATTCCTCAGTCCTGAGCCCACGGACTGAATCATAAAAACCTGAACCACTAAGATTACTTCAACTTTTGTCGTCTCTCCCTCTAGTTCCAAGAAGTTTGCCACAACATTCATTCTCATCCTTTCCCTTGGAGTTTCAACAGAACAAGCAACTCCACTCTTCAATATTAAAACCAGCAACTCTACTGTTTCCTTGCAGTTGAAAAATATCCTCGTTTTGACCTTCATTATATCTTTTTGATAAGAAAAATGTTAAAGGTCGATCAAGTAATTAATCTTTTTGATTTCAAAATCAAAATAGTCTATCAATCATTTTTATGTCCAAACAGTACCTAAAAACAACTTTTCCATGGAGAAATGGAGGATAGAGACATCGGACCGAAACATGAATATTGAGTAACAACACAACACAAAAGCATACATTATACGTTTTGAACAATTGGAAGCCTGAGTACATTAACCCAAAGGGTTGCTTCATTTTTCAAATCCGAACACAAAAAATAAGTCTATTACCACTCCACATGGTTTAGATTTAGCAATAGAATGTTCATGCTTAACTTCTTCTACCATTAGAATTTCCATACTCGGTAGCTAACTTGCACCAGTGTCATTTGAATGGTACTTCAAGTTCTTCTGTCACCTCTTCTTCCGGTTCCAAGAAGTTTGGCTCTGATTGAAATTAACTGAGCCGCAACCTCATCCATTCTCATCCTTTCCCCTGGAGTTTCAACAGAACAAGCAACTCCAATCTTGAATATTGGAACCAGCAATTCTTCTATCCTTTGAGTATTGCTTGTCGTGCTTCTTTGGTTTCGAACCATGTTCGTAGTTGTCTCTTCTATTTCCTGATGAAGAATAGGATCCAAAATTCTTGTAACTTGTTCGGGCAAAAAAGACTGGACAAAGTTGTGCAGGTTTAAGCCTTCAATGAACATGTCAGCCACAGGTCTCTTTGCTGTAAACATTTCCAGCAGAAGAATGCCATAGCTATACACATCACCACATATTGCCACCTCATTCCCCATTCCATACTCTGTCATGTATCCATAGAAGAGGAAATTGTTAGAAACTTTTTTGTGCATTATGTGCATAAATTTATGAAAGAGGTTATAAGTAAGTATGGACAAAGATTACCTGGAGGAGCATAGCCAACTGTTCCTCTTACTCCCACCGAACTTGATTGATTGCCATTAGACTCATTGGGTGCTTCTAGAAGGAATCTAGCCAATCCAAAATCACCTACATGCGCTGTCATCTCTTCGTCAAGAAGTATATTGTTTGGTTTGAGATCACAATGAACAATAGGTGTTTCATTTTGATGGAGATAATCAAGGGCACAAGCAACATCAATTGCGATTTGTAGCCTCTGAAGAAGATTTGTGCGAACAGGATGAAGATGCAGCCACTCCTCAAGGCTTCCGTTGACCATGAACTCATAAACCAAAGCCCTGAAGTCATTTCCTTGGGAATCAATACTTGAGCAAACAGTTAGCAACCTTACAAGATTTCGATGCCTGATGTTCTTCAGAGCTTCACATTCAGCTTTAAAACTCTTGAAAGCACCAAAGCGCATAAGGTTCAATACCTTAACTGCAACTAAAGTTCTTCCCGCGTCAAGTGTTCCCTTGTACACCGACCCAAAACTACCCTCACCAATCAAATTAGCTGAGGAGAATCCTTCAGTAGCCTCATACAAATTGTGATAAGATAATGGCATGCTCGTGTTGTCTTGATTATTCAAGACTGGTGCTTTTCTCCTTTTCAGCAACCACAAAAAAAACAGCACAAATATGAGTCCTAAAATCGCAGCAACAATGCCAATTATTAATTTTACCCTTGTCTCCAATCCTTTCTTGTTTGGCCTATTAGAACTGCATGTCATTAACTGGAATTCAGGTATGCCTCCACAAAGTTTACTATTTCCTGCAATAGAAGTAGCACTCGCATTCTGAAAGATGCCACCTGTAGGTAAACTGCCTTCCAAATAATTGAAGGATAGGTTTAAATATTGCAGCGCGTTGAGATGAGGTAAAAAAATTGGTATTTCTCCTGCAAATCTGTTGCGAGACAAATCCAAATATTCAAGAGCCTTCACTGAACTCAAGGAGGTGGGAATAGAGCCTTCAAAAAAGTTGTTGTGTAAATCTAAGGTTTGAAGGCTTATGCAACTACTCAGAGTGCTAGGAATCACACCTGACAACATGTTACTAGAGAGATTCAAGATTCCTAATTGTTTCACGTTTCCGATTTCCAAAGGAATGGTACCACTCAAACGGTTATAAGATAAGTCAAGCAATATAGATAATAAAGGTAAGCCAATAACTTGTGGGGGTATGGGGCTGGTGAGATCGTTACAGGATAAATCTAACCGCAACAATTTTTGGCACTTTCCTAAGCTTGAAGGAATACTACCACTAAGATCATTTTTGTTTATTCTGAGGTCAATTAATTGGCTAATATTTCCAAGAGATGGTGGAATACTTCTCGAGAACATATTATCATCCAAGTACAAGAGTTTTAATTTTTGAAACTTCCCAATAGTGGAGGGAATGATACCTGAAAGTTTGTTATCGTTTGCCTCAAATAATTCCAAATTGATGAGATTACTGATTTCAAACGGGATGCTCCCTTGTATTTGATTACTTGACAACACAAAGTGCTGAAGCATAGTAGAGAAGTTGCCAATTGTTCGTGGTAATACCCCTCCGAATGAATTGTCATTTATGGCCAACTTCTCTAAGATTGTGGCATTTGAGAAACAGGTGAGGAAACTCAAGTCATTTGCTTCTCCACTGCCAAGACTGTTGTTGTAGATCATAAAATGCCGAAGCTTTTGAACCTTATGGAGAAAGGGCACCCCTCCTGTAAGTTGGTTATCTTGTAATTGAAGATGTGCCAAGTTTGACGAGTTAGATAAGGAAGTTGGAATGGGACCAGAAATTCGATTGGAGAAGATGGAGAAAAATCTGATATTTGGAAGAGAGATGAATGAGTCCGGGCCAAGATTACCTGAGAGATCATTCTCTCCAAAGTCTAAACCGGTGACAGAAGAAAGATTGAAAATGGAGGCAGGGATAGTACCTGATAGCCTGTTTGAAAAAAGATGCAAGAAGTTAAGATTGGCCAGTTGGCCCAAAGAATCAGGTATGCTCCCAACCAAAAGATTTTGACGAAGCTCCAGTGCCACAAGATGTGATAAGTTGCCAAGAGAATGAGGGATGGTTTCTGTTAGTTTATTGCGCACTATTAAGGGGAGCCCGAGCCCAAGTCAAGAAAGCCCAGGCCTAGCATCATCAAGCCCAACAACAACTCTTCTTCATCATCCTATCGCATGCAGTGACGTTGTTGAATAAAGCAGTCCATCACGCATGCAGCAGCACAGTAGTCAAGCAAGCATGCTCGCAGCAATTATAGAAGATATGGCACCAAACATATCTCCACCAATTGCTCCACCATATCTGCAAGATCATTAGCTGTAAACATTAGTCAGGATTATTGTGTATAAATAGATAGCATGTGCATATAACCAAAGTAATCAATTCATCCTCAATGTAGTCTTGTATGCTCGGCTCATAACCGAGCTTTCTATTTCCATATTAATATATCTTTCTATCCTTCATCTATCAATCAATTCTCAGTTTCAATATGGTAGCGGAGCTCATTCTCTAACGAGCTCATACGATCCTACAATCAATTCCAATTCCAGAAATTCCAATTATGATCAAACACACCTCTTTTTTCTCGACCATTTTCTCTTCCGACCGCTGCTCCGTTTTCCTCCTTTAATTGTTGCTCATCACCAGCTGCCCAACATCAGCTCCCTTCTTCTGGCCAGCAAGCCAAATCAGCCCAAAATCAGCCAACAAATCCCATCATCCCAGTCCATGATCAGCACACTCATGTCCACTCCCACTGCAAATATCTACTCATCAGCGCATCCTACCTCACTGCTACTCAACAATAGCCGACCATCTCTCCCTCTCTCACCGCCGGTGTCCCTCTCTCTCGGCCTCACGCCTCTGTTCTCTCAAGCAACCAAAGAAAGGAAAAAAAAAAAAAATAGGAAAAGGAATGGTTTTGGAAGAATGAAAGAGAGCGTGCTCTTTCTTTTCTTAATTATCATTAATCCTTTCTTAAAAAAAAAAAAAAATTTAAAAGAAATTTTTTTGTCATCGGTGCCACGTGGCAGTTCTCCGTTGGTCCACAACGCCACATGGCAGTCCTCTATTCACCTCTCTCTCTGCCACATGGCATGCAACAAGTCATCATAGTTTCGTCATCAGCACCACGTGGCGCCCTTCCATTGGTTCCTGTGGTGAACAACGCCATATGTCAAGACGCCATTCGCTCTATAATCCCACGTGTCATGCATCCATTACTCTCCCTGTCCACATGGCACTCTCTCACTGGTGGACATGTCATGCTGACTTTCCAAGCATTGACTTTGACCGGGTCGGGTCGACTCTCTTTGACCGATCCGGTTCGCTATCATTCAGACCGGTTTGTCCAACGCCCCAACCGGTTCCTACCATTTTCGAGGGCGTTCTTTCTGAATATGGGGTTCATTTGTCCAAATTCAGTCTCTAAAACTCCGGTTCAACTATGGGTCAACCGGTTCATCATCATTCTGGCCGTTTTTCAAACGGGTTCACCTACACCTTACGATTATCAAGTCTTCTCTCTCCTTATCCAATGTCCTTATATTCAAATTCAGTCTCTATACCTCTGGTTCACCTATATCATCATCCGGTTCAACTCACCACCTACCGCTTCAATGCATTTCTCTAGTTTTTCGGGTGGGTCCGACCGCTTCATTATCTATTTCGGGATTATCTTTCTACTCCAGTGGCTGTCATCCTTCCGGTTCAACTCTATTACTCCCAGTTCTCAATATTCCTGTCCAATTATCCGGTTCAACTCCAGGTTTTCTATGTAGCTGTCAACTCTTCAAGCGGGTCCAACTTTTGTTCTTTATCTCATTGTCTCCACATGTCAAGCTCCCATCCGGGGCTCTTTCCGCCATGTGTGATGCTTCATTGGCCATCCATCAGCCAAATGTTGAGCTCTTCTCGCCTCTCCAACTTCTGTTCTCTATCTCTTTGTCTCCACGTGTCAAGCTCCTATCCGGGGCTCTTTCCGCCACGTGTGATGCTCCATTGGCCATCCATCAGCCAAATGTTGAGCTCTTCTCGCCTCTCCAACTTCTGTTCTCTATCTCTTTGTCTCCACGTGTCAAGCTCCTATCCTGGGCTCTTTCCGCCACGTGTGATGCTCCATTGGCCATCCATCAGCCAAATGTTGAGCTCTTCTCGCCTCTCCAACTTCTGTTCTCTATCTCTTTGTCTCCACGTGTCAAGCTCCTATCCGGGGCTCTTTCCGCCACGTGTGATGCTCCATTGGCCATCCTCTCCGCCAGATGTTGAGCTCTTCTCGCCTCTCCAACTGTTGTTCTCTCTCTTAGTCTCCACGTGTCAAGCTCCAATCCAGGGCTCTTTCCGCCACGTGTGATGCTCCATCAGCTATCCTCTCCGCCAGATGTTGAGTCGTGTTATGCTCTGCAACTGACACTCTTTTATTTTATGTTGTTGCAAATTCTCGTTGGATATCACCGCCAATCCTTTTTCAATCAAGCCAGTCTACAATTCTACGTTCCAAACTGAGTTCGGTGTTCTCACCGCTCTCAGTTTGCGGGGGAGTATTAAGGGGAGCCCGAGCCCAAGTCAAGAAAGCCCAGGCCTAGCATCATCAAGCCCAACAACAACTCTTCTTCATCATCCTATCGCATGCAGTGACGTTGTTGAATAAAGCAGTCCATCACGCATGCAGCAGCACAGTAGTCAAGCAAGCATGCTCGCAGCAATTATAGAAGATATGGCACCAAACATATCTCCACCAATTGCTCCACCATATCTGCAAGATCATTAGCTGTAAACATTAGTCAGGATTATTGTGTATAAATAGATAGCATGTGCATATAACCAAAGTAATCAATTCATCCTCAATGTAGTCTTGTATGCTCGGCTCATAACCGAGCTTTCTATTTCCATATTAATATATCTTTCTATCCTTCATCTATCAATCAATTCTCAGTTTCAATACGCACTAAGTTAAAATATTGGAGCTTTGACAAGGAACCAAGCACGGGAGGAATATGTCCAACCAGCTGGTTGCAACTTAAATCAAGTGCAACAAGATTGGAAAGATTGGATATATTGGAGGGAATTTGTCCACTTATTGTGTTATTGTTAAAGAAAAGACGCTCTAACCTGTGCAGGTAGCTAATTTCTTGAGGGATTTGGTTGCTAAAGCTGTTGTTTCGGAGGTCTAATGCTCTCAAGAAGCTCAAATTTCCAACGTGGGGTGAGATCGTCCCTGCCAATTTTGAGGAATGCAGAACAAGTCTGGTGACCCTTTGGTGCCGATGGCCGCACCTGACTCCGTACCATTGGCAGAAATGGATGGAAGTGTTCCAGGAGGTCAAGACAGCAAAAGGGTCACTGGTGATTTTGGACTTGAATTGAAGCAAGGCTTGGTGGTCAGTCTCATTACTCTTACGACCACTAATGGCTGTAGCTGCTGCTGCAGAGGACGTGGTTGGGCAGAGTTGGAGCAGAGGAATTGTGATAAAAAGCAATATGGGAAAGGAAGGGAATAAGGGATTGAAGGCTATCAGGTTCCGCATCCTTTTTAAGGAAAGATGCGTATAAAAGTGGTTAATGGTTTTAGAATTTGATGAACAATGGTTGGTTTGAGATGAGATCCATCCCTCACCAGCTTCCTTATAGGTAACAAGAGTGAAGAAGACTGACTGACTGACCCAAGTCTTCTGAAAATCTAATTGGCTAGAGCTTTTTAATTCTTTTCCAACCACAAGCGTACAGTGATGGTGAGTTTATATGATGTTTCGAACAAAGTTTCTTGATCAGGCAAAAGAGATTGAACAATATCATCCACAGGTTTTTAAAAACTATAAAAAAGATTATAAGTTTTAAAATTAATGAAAGTCTATTTTGCCATTTTTTGGCTTAACAAAAAAATTACTGTATGCATATCACATCCAGAATGATGACTTCATATTGTGCAGTGGAAAAGTTGCCAAGAGACTTCTTTTCTCTCCTCTTTTCTTTTCTTTTTTTAATTTAATAGATTAATAGAAGAAGGCCTCTCATTTTTTAGATTTTTTCTTTTTTAATTAGTGTCACTTTGTGAGTAAATAAAATAACCATGATTATTTAAATTTAAAATAATTGATAAACGTGTGGCATAATTCATACTGTGCAGTGGAAAAGTTGCCAATAGTTTACTGTTTTTTTCTTTTTTTTTCTTTTTTTTAATTTAGATTTTCACCAATTGTAAAGGATTCCACCAAATCTTGTTCTCCATAACCTCTTCTTTCTCATTTTTGTGGTTGAAAAAATTCGTTTAGTATTAAAATTTAGACTTTATGATATTATAACAAAGAATAAGCCTTTAGGATTGGTCTAGTGATGTCATGATTCATCTTTATTCTATATTAATTTATTATTACTTAAATGTTTGTGGAAATTTTTCACATCCAAACCTTGTGAAGCTATTGGGGTTTTGTATCATTAACCTTTTCTTTAAAAACAAAAAATTCTTGGAAAATTAAAAAAAGAAGAAGACTGACTGATCCAAGTCTTCTAAAAATTTCTTGGCAAATTTTCACATCCAAACCTTGTGAAGCTCTTGGGGTTTTGCCGGGAAGAAAGCCAGTACCCATGTTCGTTTTGTTTCAATCAAGTCTCAATTTGCCTCTTTGGTGTCCTGCAACTCTATTTCTTGAATAAGAATAAGGTGTTGAAAGAACCGCGGTTCTTACACCCTCAAAAACCCTCATTTTTTAATTTAGCCAAAAAAATAGTGAATTGGTTTGGTATGATCGTGAACGAGTTGATATTAACCAAACTGCTTAAATAAAAGAGGTAATTTTAGTTCTACCCCTTAAAATTTTGATCAAATTCAAAACACCCTTAAATTGAAAAAAAAATTTGAATTTACCCCTGAACTTTTTTTCCATGCAATATACATCATTCTTGATTAAAATAAGAATAACAAAGATAATGACATTTTTTTATATATTTTTCTTGAAAAAAATATATTTTTTAAATACACTAAAGTAACACATGAGTTTAACCTTTCGTGAGTGAGAAACCAACCGTTAAAAGGAGAAGGAAAAAAAGAAAGAAAAAATTTGGGAAAAAAAAATGATAAAATTCACTTTTTTGTATTTATGTATGTGAGAATAAGCTTTTATATTTACAATTAAGTCAAATATGTTATCACATTTGTCAAATTAGTCAATATTGGCCACAATTACCTAAAATAAATAATACATGTTTGAAATCTATTAAATTGAAAGTCATTGCATTTGCTAGAAAATGAAGTAAATAACTCGACTATTTCGTCTGCATTTGCTGGAAAACCAAATAAATTATAACTTAATACTACCTATTTTTTATAATAGAAGTGAAAGTTGACCAATTGGATAAATATAATGAACTATCTAGCTCAATTATAACTATAAGGGCTATTTTGATACACGGTATAAATAGAAGAGTGGATTTTACCATTTTTTTTTAAAATTGGGGTATTGGAAGGTAGTTATTAAAAAGATTAGATAAAATGACGGTGGAGAAAAATATAACAGAAATGAATTGAGATGCGAACATAATGAAAAAAATAAAACAAGATAAAGATAAAGGAATGTAGGTATTTCTATCACTCATGTATCAACTTCTGCATGCGGGAAACGAAATGAAGATGAATGCGAGGGAGACTTATATAACAATATTCTTGCAAATAATAATAATATATTTTTTTCCTTTTCTGATTTTTATAATCGTTTTCTTATTGTTAAATTATATTTAAAAAATCAACTATCTCATTTTAAAATATTTAATTGTATAACTCTTTACTTATCACTAACCACCCATTTATATTATTAGTCCTTATTTTTTACAAATTGTTCTTGCATTTTTTTTTTTTTTTTGCTTCTCCATTACATGTATATATATATATATATATAAATACGTTATATTAATAAAAGGGATAAAATAAATTTTGGCACCTGAACTCTTATTGTTTGACTCATTTGGCATCTCTATTTTTTTTTGCAGGCACCTGAACTCTTTAGAAATGACACATTTGGTACTCATCACTAACGCCGTCCATCGTAACCGTTAACTAGCTGACGTGGCATGCCACGTCATAATTTATTTTTATTTTTATTTTTAAAAAACAATATAATTAATTTAAAAAATTCAGAAAAATAATATAATTAATTTAAAAAATTCAGAAAAATAATGTATTAATTTAAAAAATCCAAAAAATACTGTAATTAATTTAAAAATATAGAAAATTAATATATTTCATTTAAAAAATTCAAAAAAATACTATAATTATTTAAAAAAATCTGAAATATAATATAATTAATTAAAAAAATCAAAAAAATTGAAAAATAATATAATCTAATAGTACATGTCAAATAATTAAATGAAAGATTTCATACCTCGGTTGTATTTTGCTTTTAAAAAATACTTGTACAATAACAAAATGTCACATTTAAAAATAATATAGTTAATTTAAAATTTTGAGATAAATAGTATAATTAATTTAAAAATTCTAAAATATAATATAATTAATTCTAATAGTATAATTTCTTTTTTCTTTTATCTTTTATCTTCTTTCTCTTCCACCTCTTCCTCCGTCCTCCGATCATACCACCAACGTACGCCCCCCATCATCTCACCCGATCTCCATCTCACCAAACCACCAATACTAAAAATTCAAAAAATAAATAGATTCAACCCAAATCCTTTATCTCTGATTCAACCCAAACCAAATCAAAAAATAAAAGAACAGAAGAAATAAAAAAGGGGAAGAGAGGAAAACAAAAAGAAAAGAGAAGAGGGCTGTGAAAGAGAGAATAGAAAGGAGAAAAGAAAAAAAAAAGAAGAAAAGCAAAAATTGCCGGGTGCTGTGTTGGTGGTTGCCGGCGGTGGCTGGGAGAGGAGATGGAGGTGAGGTCGAGGTGGGTCGGCAAAACAGAGGAGAGAAGAGGAAGAAAAGAAAAAGAAAAAGAAAAAAAGAAAGAAAAATACAGTATTTTTTTGAATTTTTTAAATGAAATATATTAATTTTTTGTATTTTTTAAATTAATTACAGTATTTTTATGGATTTTTTAAATTAATACATTATTTTTATGAATTTTTTAAATTAATTATATTATTTTTCTGAATTTTTTAAATTAATTATATTATTTTTCTGAATTTTTTAAATTAATTATATTATTTTTCTGAATTTTTAAAATTAATTATATTATTTTTTAAAAAATAAAAATAAATTATGACGTGGCATGCCACGTGTGACGTGGCATGCCACGTCAGCTAGTTAACGGTTGCGATGGACGGCGTTAGTGATGAGTACCAAATGTGTCATTTCTAAAGAGTTCAGGTGCCTTTTAAAGCAAAGAAAAAATAGAGGTGCCAAATGAGTCAAACAATAAGAATTCAGGTGCCAAAATTTGTTTTATCCCATTAATAAAACATCAATCATCCCATTTTTATTAAAAAAAGTAATATAACTTTTTTAACATTATTAAGCATTTATATAACAATATTCTTACATTATTCTTGCAAATAATAATAATAATAATATTTTTTTATCCATTAAAGTAATTTTTTTTCACGACGTGGTGCGGGCTTTCCCTTATATGTATACGTTAGTTATATTAGCAATACTTCAATCAACTCATTTGAAAAAAAATAAATTATCTAATTTCTTAAATATCATTAAGCAATTATATAATAATCTTTTTACAAATTATCCTTGCTAAGAACATTTTAATTAGTGGTAATATATATCTTACTCACTAAAATGAATTGTATATAGGCCCCTTCCCTTATACATATGGTCAAGTTGGATCGTGATCCTCTAATGAGAGGGGACAAGATGTATCCTGTTTGGTAAACGTGAGCCATGGATATATAATTAATGGTAATATACATGTAAGAACAATTCAATCTTAATTTTTTTTATAAAAAAATAGTTATCTAATTATTTTAAACATTATTAAGCATTTATATAACAATATTTTTAGAAATTATTATGCAACAAAATTTTTGTAAAGTAAATTCTTTCCACAATGTGGTACAAGCCCCGCTGTGTGGAAGTTCTTGTACACTTGCAAAAGTCTATCGCAACCTTCTCTTTCATTCTCGAGAGAAAAAAATTGCTTTCAGGGAAAAGGATTAATGATGGATAGAGAAATCAATGGAGGCTAGTTCTCCAGTCTGCGATTATTGATAAATATTAATTTGTTATTTGTCAATAAACGTATTCTATCTAAAATGTTCTATGAAGGGTGTCAATTGTTTGTGTTCATATATATGATTTCTCATTTTGGGTTTGGTCTTTGGAGATATTCGAGCATCCATACAGAAGTCTTTCCATTTCGACGTTTCAGAAAAGAAGAAGAAGGTATGAATCTACAATCTTGTGTCGCTGTTAATTTGTTTTCCAGTGCATTGAATACTGGCCGCATGATCAATCTGGGTTGTTTTGGATTATTAATTAATAAAACCCACACCACATTGGTTGATATCCGAGTAAGAATCTTCAGAAGAGTTAGAAAAATTAACCTGAACCAATCACTAATGTGAATTGCGAATAGTGAACTAATAATAGTATCATAAGAAATAACAACTTTGGTGAAAATAATGCTTCTAAGAATGGAATTAATCATTTGTGCTTGCATTATTAATCCTTGGGCTTGCAATATTACCTCTTCAGGTAAAAAACTACAAGTGGATGAAATCTTGTACTCTCATATTTTTTATTTTATCAAGTACTTAACAAACAATACACTTTTCTCTCTTTTTTTGTGCTCACTTGTTGTTTATGCTTGGAACTCTCTTTATCAGTTTTCTAGATATCTTATAAGTGTACCTAACTCTATTAGGAGAGTTGAGCTTCATGCTTATGCTAGAAATTGTTTTAACTATTAGATTAAATTTAAGAAAAAATAAAATATGTTAGAAAATTATCTTAAACATCCTGTTAAAATTTAGGATAAATTTGGGTCCAACCTTTTCATAAACGAGACTACTAGATGAGTTCCGATCCTCTGTCAAATTAGACAAATCTAAGACTAAACAAGACTAAAATTGGACATAACCTCAATTTTTTTATTTTTTCTATTTAAAATAAAAGAACGGTTCATGAGAAGTGATGGGTGTCGAAACCAACAAAAATAAATCATACAATTCACCATGCACAATTAACTAAAACTATAGCAAGTGGTAAAAGGATCGATCCACAGAGATTTCACGACTAAATTAATTCTTATTAAATGACCAAGAAAAGTAACCGTGGTAAATACCAATAATGGGAGTTTTATGTTGCAATCAATTAAATAAATAGAAGAAACAAAAACAACAAACAAGTGATGATTAGAAGAACTCAGATGATGACAAATTCCCAGTAAAGACTCAATCTAGACCATGATTCAAATAGTTGATCATCGATGCAAAAATATTCAAAACCAATTCTATAGAAAGGCTATAGAGACCAGTGGTACTCTGAGCCTCCTGCTCTCCTCCTACCCAAGATTCCTAAGGCGGTACTCCTACTAGGATCCCTAACCGATCAATAACTTTAAGGCGGTACTCCTAATAAAGTTTAATTGAAGGGTTGATTAAACGCGGGGAGAGACCTTTCCCGATCTAGAAGAGAATTTCTTCTACTCCTATAAATCAGATTCTACCCTTTTCTAATTAGCTCTTACACTAATTAGTTGCCTGCAGATTCCTATCAACGATGTAACGTCCAACGTTTCTAAGAAAAACTGTAATCATTCATATTTAAAATCAAGTTAGCTACTCTTAATCAAAACATGAATAAATTGACATTTAATTAAAAAGGGTAAAAATATGGAATCAAAATTTATAAAACTCAATTTGATCTCACAACATCTCAAATCATGATCATAGAGTCTTTACCAAGAATAGAAGAATTAGCTACGATAAGACATAATTAAATCAACAAATAATTATGCATGAATTAATTAAAGAGAATGAAGAAGAAAAGTATGGAATTCTAATTCAGAACAGTAGCCGAATTGTTTGTTGTGGAAGAAGAGATGTCAACCTTTCTGTCCAGCTAGGTTTTAACAAAAGAATCCTAGTCCAACTATCATCCTCTAAAATAGGATAAGTCTAATTTAAAATAAAAGGACTTAAAATCCTTAAAAGAAATTCTAATTGGGACTTAAATTCAATCAAAGGAGGAGGCTGCTGGATGCAGCCGCCCAAAGCAGCAACAAGGCTCTAATGGGCCCAAGCCCATTTCTTGTCTTTCAGCAAAGGGGAGCGCAAACATGACTTAATAAACAGCCCAGGATTCCTTCTCTTCACAATTCCTTTAATCTCTTTGGCTGTTGCTGGATTAATTCTAGGCTTGCAACAATTAAACAGCACGAACAAAATCAAGAGGAAGCTGCTGCCTTCAATTTCAATTTCTTGCGAGACCAAAGGATTTCTTTTAAACTCAGTGCTGAATTTATTTGGCTCATTGATAACAATTGGAATGCTCCTGACGGCAACATTGGGGTTACGGCATCAATCCCGGACAAGTTTCTATACGCTTCCCTGAAATGCCAACCTATCGCCTGGGCCAGCGGAAGTTTCCTAGGATGGTCGACTTCAGCGGGGGGGATCTCATGCACCTTTATGCGCACGGCGTCATCCCATCCTAGGGGACCAAGGAGGATATCGCTCCCGATAGACCCTACATGATTATCGCCCCAATAACGGAACTGATATCGCCCGAAGCGATGGTTACAACGTTGCCATCCCCTATCGCTGTAAGGTATCGCCATCTTAAGCCTATAAATACCCCCACGAATTCCAAACAGAAGGTAAGATCGAGATCATCTTGGAGAACCTCTACCATTCTGAAAACTCGAACTGACTTAAGCATCGGAGTGTCTACGCCGGAGTCCCCCTCCGGCGCTTTGCAGGTACCTCCGACGCCGATCGCTTCCCATCCGACTAGCTGCAGCAGCCGTTTCCGACCAGAAGAGATCTCGGATCTTATCAAATGGTGCTTTCATTGAGAGCTTTGGTGTATTAAGTGAGCGTCCTTAATAGCCAAGCTCCGTTTAGTTGGGAGATCGGAACGGTTATGACAGCCAGATCGGAGCCAGACCGGTCTACATTTTCTAATATTCCTTTCTCAACTCGCAGGCGGTTATTTCCTTTTGCTACTGCTGACCTCTCTATGACGACGCAATCGACTATCTCGGGACCTCTGGACCTCTCGGTCGGGATCGCCGGAGGATCTATCTCCTCACAGACGGTCATTTCTTCATCACAGACGGTGGGATCTGATCTTTATACTCCTCTTTTGGAAGGATCTGTGCTTAACAATGAAAATCCCTTTGCTATGGAAATAACGGCCCTTCGTTCCCGCTTGGAATATTTGACTGAAATGGCCACTAGAGTCACGCCTGGTGCTTCTGGATCTAGCGTTCCTCCTCGTGTCATGTTCACACCATCTATTGTTGCTGATCAACCTCTGCCCCCGTTGTTTCCAGAGAACCCCCAAGTGCCTTTATCCGCAGGAAATCCCCCGGTTGGTCATGTATAGCTCACTCAAGGAGGAGTAGAGGCTTATGTACCACAAATGCCGCAAAGACTTCTTCTGCAGGAAGACAGGCAGCTTGAGGCGTTGAGGAACCGTTGGGCCGGACGGAGGGAAGGAACAAACAGGAGTTTATCTCCCGTATACAGTGAAAGATCCAGTAGCAGAAGATATCGAAGTCGTTCTCCCAGGAGTCGCAGTCGGTCTCCCAGGCGACATCATATACCTGAACCAAGGGAAGGAGGGCGACAAGGAGACATATCTCCCCCACGTCACGCGCGTGAGATTCTTGATGATACCTCAGGTCACCCTTTCAGTCGTCGTGTAAGACGTCACAGGGTCAGTAGGCGAGTGAAGCTTCCCGCTGATACTTATGATGGTACTAAAGATCCTATTTCGCACATCAACAAAGTGAAGGATTTCGTCCAGTTTCAAACCCACAGTGATGCGGCTTTATGTCAGATATTTGTTATGACCTTATCGGGAGTTGCTCGTCTTTGGTTTGAAGGTCTTCCTGGCGGATCCATTAGTAATTTCGCACAGTTGGAATCCAAATTTCGGAGCAGATTTAGTACAGCAATTCCAATTCGGAAATCTGCCGCAGCGTTATTTGACATACAGCGGAAGCCCCAAGAGACATTGAAAGAATTTCTCAGCCGATTCGATCTGGAAATGTCATTAACGCCGGGCTTTACCGTTGATTTCGCCATAGAAGCTCTGAAAAGAAACTGCCACTATGGAAAACTGAAAGATGCATTGATGGTGGATCCTCCAATATCCTTGGACGCACTAAGACTTAAAGCCCATAATTATGCGAAAATGGAAGAAGAAGAAAATAGAAATAGAACATTTAATATGCCGCCTGGGGCACCTCACATCCCTGCCGCTCCCGCAAATCCTCTGGTTGACGATCATTACACTGATGATTACGCTCGATGGAAAGATTACATCCCAAAGACCTACGATAAGCAAAAAGGAAATTCTTCGAAAAGAAAACAAGGTAGTTCCCCTCATCAGCGTCAAGGGAACGCTAACAAAAATTGGGCGTATGATCCGGATTTTCCCTCCTTGAATGTACCAAGAGTGGAGATCTTGGCGATAGCGGAACAACGAGATCTTCCTATCCGTTATCCTGCACCCACGAAACCTGGAGTGCTTTTAGGCAGAAGAGAAAACGCTTACTGTAAATTCCATAAAGCCAGAGGACATTCCACAGAGGCTTGCAGAGAATTAAAGTGGGCGATAGAACGCTTGGTGGAGGAAGGATATCTGGGAGAATTTGCGACTCAAGTAAGGGAAGATGCCCGAAACAATCCGATAAGAAGAGCGGCAGACGAACGACCAAGGCCCCCTCCAGTCCCACAGCCGGATAACGCTCCCAAAGGAAAGGGTGGGGAAACCTTCGCGATAGATGGCGACGACATCCCCATAATCAATATCATAGCGGGAGGGATCCCCTACGCAGATGAGTCAGAACAGTCGATGGTGGCGAAAGGGGAAAAGCGTACGCGAGACGGCATGACAAAGAAAGGTGGAGCGATAGACATACTTGATCGCATGATCTTATCCTTTTCAGAAGAGGATGAAAAAGGCGTTATCTATCCCCATAATGACGCCTTGGTAGTCACACCTGTCATCGCCAGTCATGGTATAAGAAGGACTCTTGTGGACAACGGGAGTGCCGTGAACCTTTTTTCGCTGGAAGCTTACAACCTCATGAAACGCCCCCACGATGAGTTAACGCCTAGTAAGAGACCCATAGTCGGAGTGGATGGGACCCCTATCCCTGTTACGGGAGTAATCACCTTACCCGTATACTTCCGAGAAGACACTTACAAACGGTCAGAGAATTTGTTGTTCCTTGTTGTGGATCTGAATCTGCCCTACAACGTCATACTCGGACGACCTTTCCTCAATCGCTTTGGAGCGACGATATCACAAAAACATCTAAAGATGAAATACCCCTCCTGGGACGGGGTGGTATCGATAAAAGGTGATCAGAAACTGGCGGCAGAATGCTATTCGCTCATGACTCAGACAAGCTGCGATAGATACGTGTGTATAGCGGCAGACCCCTACGAGCAGGGTGATGAAAAGCGCGCTCAACCCCTTGACAAGATGGTACCCGTATCAGTGATAGGCAAAGAGGGAGCCAGCTTCCTGGTCAGCGATAAGCTCAGCCCAGCGGAAAATCTTCAACTGGCACGGCTGCTGAACAATTGTCAAGGAAATTTCGCATGGAAGCCCGCCGATATGCCAGGTATATCACGAGAAATAGCCGAGCACAGGCTTAACGTTGACCCTGACGCCAAGCCAGTTCAGCAAAAACGACGGGCGTTCTCCACCGAAAAAGCGTCGGCTGAGGAAAAGGAGGTTGTAAAGCTCCTTGACGCGGGTTTCATTCGCGAAGTACAGTATCCCACTTGGTTAGCCAACCCGGTTCTTGTTCCTAAACCCAATGGAGACTGGCGTATGTGCATTGACTTCACCGACTTGAACGACGCTTGTCCTAAGGATTGCTACCCGCTTCCTCGCATAGATCAGTTGGTTGATCAAACTGCTGGGTACGCATATCTAAGCTCATTGGACGCCAATTCCGGATATCATCAAATCCCTATGGCCCTAGAGGATGAGGAGAAGACTGCCTTCCTTACTCCTAAAGACACGTATTGTTACACAGCGATGCCATTTGGACTAAAGAACGCGGGGGCCACATTTCAGCGAATGGCAAATAAGATTTTTGAGGAACAAATAGGGAGAAATGTGGAAGCATATGTTGACGACATACTGGTGAAGAGTGCGAATTTTCATGATCACCTGCAGGATCTAAAGGAAGTTTTTGATGTGATGAAAAGGTATCGCATGAAGCTAAACCCCCGGAAGTGCATGTTTGCATTCCAGACGGGTAAGTTCTTGGGCTACGTAGTTAGCCAGAAAGGTATCCAGCCTAATCCTTCCAAGGTTAAAGCTATACATGATATGATATCACCGAGAACCGTTAAGGAAGTGCAAAGGCTAACGGGGCGCGTTATCGCTCTGAGACGATTCGTCTCCAAGCAAGGAGAAAAGTGCCTCCCTTTTTTCAAAGTCATACGACGGAAAGCCACGTTCGGGTGGACCCCAGAATGTGAGCAAGCATTTGTGGACTTAAAGGACTATTTATCATCTGATTTATTATTGACAAGGCCCGAGTCAGGCGATACCCTGTACTTGTACTTAGGCGCGGCGGACGAAGTGGTCAGCGCCGTCCTTGTTCGTGACGATAACCACACTCATCGCCCAGTTTACTTCGTGAGTCATGTCTTAAAGGACGCGGAACTGCGATATGCTCGTATTGAGAAAATAGCGTTCGCCCTTATACAAGCCGCCCGCAAGATGGACCGATACTTCCAGTCTTATCCTATCGTTGTACTTACAGACCAACCCTTGAAGAGGATATTTTGAAAGCCTGAATCTTCAGGAAGAATGCTGATCTGGGCCCTAGAACTCGAACAATATGGTTTGAGGTACCAGTCCCGGCCATCCGTAAAGGCTCAGGTCCTTGCTGATTTTATAGCGGAGTGTACTTTCACAGAGGACCCTTTGAGTGGTGTACCTGAAGCGGAATGGAACGATATGGATCTCCCGTTTCCAGAAACATATACGGATCTTTGGATCGTTCATGTGGACGGAGCCAAAAACCAAGAACTGGCAGGGGCCGGAGTCTTCATAAACGGGCCGCACGATATGCATATACGGTATGCTATTCGAATCTTGCAGCCTTTGTCCAATAACGCAGCCGAATATGAGGCGTTGCTAGCTGGACTCAGAATAGGAAGAGAGTTTTCTTCAAAGGGAAGGCGCGATACCGGCCAAACAGGAGATCTGCGTCTAAAAATTTGTGGAGACTCCAAACTGATAATTGACCAGGTCTCAGGACACTCTCAGGCTCGAGAACCTATTATGGTGCAATACCTCTCTAAGGTAACGCGAGAACTAGTGGAAATAAAGAAAGAGGGCATGCAAGTCAGCTTCGAGCACGTTCCCCGAGAGGAAAATGCTGAAGCCGATTACCTTGCCAAGCTGGCCGCGAATCCTGAAGCATCTATACCTAAAGATGTGTATTATCGTGAGCTATCGGTGCCGTCCTTCATGGAGGAACAAGCCTCTTTGTGTGTGAATGAGCTCGAGAATGATTGGCGGATTCCGGTAATAAAATACCTGATGCACGAAGAGCTGCCTGACGATAACGCTAAAAAGATGAAATTGCTAAGACAGGCTGCTCGTTGCACGTACTATAACGGGGATCTAATTCGAAGATGTTTTTCTCACCCCGCCGCCAAATGTATAACCGAACAAGAGGGCCTTCACACCTTACGCGAAATCCACGAAGGGATATGCGGAATGCACGCGTCAGGCGGCACCATGGCGGCACAAGTTTTCAGATCAGGATTCTACTGGCCCACCATACGAAGGGATTGCCACGATTATGTACAAGCTTGCCCCAAATGTCAGGAATTTGCTAGAATTCCTCGACGTCCAACCACGGAAATATCGGAAATCATCGCCCCTTGTCCTTTTGCCAAATGTGGGATTGACATCCTGGGTCCATTTCCAAAGGCAAGGTCCCAACTGAAATTTGTGATAGTGGCTGTGGACTATTTTACGAAGTGGGCGGAAGCTGAAGCGGTTGCCACAATCACGGCAGAAAAAACATGGCGTTTTTTCAAACATCAAGTCATCATGAGATTCGGGGTACCTCGTATCCTTGTCAGCGATAACGGGACCCAGTTCACCAGCCAATTCTTCAAAGACCAGTGCTCAGAATTCGGGATTGAGCAGAGATTCTCTTCCGTGGCTCACCCACAAACCAACGGACAGGCAGAGGTAACTAATAGGAGCATCCTCAGCGGTATTAAGAAAAACCTAGAGGGGTCTAAGAAGAAGTGGGCTGATGAATTGCCATACGTGATGTGGGCATACCGCATGACCGTAAAAGTTAGCACTGGAGAAACGCCTTTCGCGTTGGCTTTTGGAACTGAAGCCGTTACGCCAGTGGAAATTGGGGCCATGAGCCTACGGGTGGCTCACTTTCATGAGGAACGGAATGAGGAACGGTTACGTGCTAACCTGGACGCGTTACCAGAGGTTCGAGAAGAAGTCCTACTGAAAACGCAACACTACAAAAGAAAAATGGCCCGTTATCATAACAGGCAGGTCAAAGAGCGATTATTGAAAAACGGTGACCTGGTGCTCCGAGACAGGCGAGCAACCGGACAACGTATGGGAAAGCTTAGTCCTAACTGGGAAGGACCGTATCGCGTAACCCACGTTGTCGGAAGAGGGGCCTATCGCCTGGAGGCACTTGACGGTACGCCCTTATCCAACTCCTGGAATATCGCTCGTTTGAAGTTATATTATCCTAGAGTTTAATTTTATCTGCACTATTTGGATTATAACGACCCTAACCGTGGCTAACGCTCAATAGGAGAGTTTTCGTGGGTTTGTGGTTGCTTTTGTGCAGATAAAAAGGGGGGTACCCTGGGAGTGAAAAGTCCTATCCTTGTGATGGTCGGTCTTGATCAGATGGCCCACTAAGTGAGGGCACGACCCCAGTGTATCCTTGATTAGCGTCGGATTGAAAGATCCTTGACGCCCCCGGGGGTGAAAAGTCCTATCCTTGTGATGACCGATCTTGATCAGATGGCTCACTAAGTGAGGGCACTGCCCGGTATCTTTGGGAGTGAAAAGTTCTTTAATGATGACCGATCTCGTGGAGACGGTACATCAAGACAAGACACGCCCCAAAGAGTTATAAACTCTGTTTAGAAACAAGAATCCTATCTTAACGGTCGGGCTGGTGCAGCTAAACCATTAAGTAAGGACACGGTTCTAAACGAGAGGACAATGCCTATAAAAGTGAAAATTCCCTAGCCTTGTGATAGCCGTCCCGATCCGACAGCTCACGAGATGAGGCACTTAGAAAGGCTGAACGAGAGATAAGGGAAACGTGAAGGATCGCGTAATTCCAGCTAGTAACCGGATGAGTAATCCCTGGCGAAGTATAGAGCTAAGGGAAAACACGATTCGAAACGGGTTCCGTGATAAAGCCTAATAATGGCAGCGAACAGGCTCCTACGGGTAATCACTATCTCTCAAATCTCGTTTTGTTACTGATAATCTACAATTAGAAATGTGCAGAATACTTATGAGCAGCGGAAGGAGCGGTGGTCATGATACCGATAGGCTTATCGAAAGGCCAACCCGACATAGATCTTGGTCATCTTGGTATAAATACCAAGGATCTGCTCAAGAAAGTAAACGCACCGTGAGGATAAGGCAACCTCAGTGACGAGAGAAGTCTCGCGATGAGAAAAATAAAAGAGGAATATCGATAAAGGGATTGTCTAGAAATATTAAAGGCATCTCAAGGATTTACAAAGATTCAATGTTCAAAATATTTATGTTGCAAAGACAAAAGACAAAAGCCAAGCGATATTTGATCGCTGGAGGGAATGGCAAAATATTGCGACACATCAGCTCTCGGGGTCTTTTCGTTTCCAGCCCGCTGCCTTGGCTTGGCGATAGCCTGCCTCGTTGATATGGGCAGAACTCTGTTGAAAGGCTTTCGCGACATCTTCGCCCTTGTACGCATCCACCCCATGAATTTCTTCGAAACACTTAACTAGAACACGGGCGGTCTGTTCAGCATGCCACCAGCCCATATCGACTGACTCTTCCGCCAAAGCTGCCTTCTCCTTTTCTAAAGAGGACTTCTCATTCTCCAAAGCAGTCACTTTGGCCTGTTCCTCTGACAAAGCTGTTTCCAGAGCGGAATGCTGTTTCTGTAAATCGTGGTGAGCCAGCAGTATCTTGGAACGATCTGCCAACACCTTTTTCCTTTCATCTTGCTCCTTGGACAGCTCCGCCGAAACAGAACGGAGGGAAACAGTCCGATGCTTCACCTCCTCCGCCCAGTAGTGAAATTTCATCATATTGGAGAAAAGGCTAGCACAGAAGGAGTTCACTTGGTCATCTTCTGCCAGGGAAAGGAAAGCTTCCCGTTCTGCAGATGAGGCCAGAATTTGAGAAGCCAGCAGGGCAGAAACCTCATCTGAACCATCGCCCCCGATGGCTGCCAAACCACGGGTACGGAAGTCGAATAACTCAACCTGATGGGTCACTTCGCCGAGCCCGTTTAATGGACAAAGATCCGCCATAAAATTGAAAGAGGTTCCGGCTTCATTATAGCGTTGCCGCCAAGGAACGCTAGAGGGAACGAAAGCCAGAGGACCAGGGGCGCGAACCTGTGAAGAAGAACTGCCCGGGGGCAGGAAGGTACCATGAGGCTGATAGCCCGAAAGGTCCTGCAAGACGTCTTGATAGCCTAAAGAAGAGGAATAATGATGCACAGGCCCACCAAAGGAACTGGGCGAAGCACCAAAGGGATCCGCACCTCCTAGGTCCCCCAAAACTTCCGCGGAATGTCCACCTGGAGGAACCACTGCGGAATTAGGAACGTTAACGGAACCACCTTCCCCCGCGATGTTAGAGGAGGGTATGTTCTCATCCTCGCCTTCTATCCGGGCCCTCTTTGCGGAACCCCTCAGCACATAAGTGAGATTCATATCGCCTGAAGGAGCGGAAGCAGTAACTACAACGGCCTCCTGCAAGGAGTACGAATTGAGAAAAAAGAAAAATAGATCAAAGGACGACAGATATTGAGGCACAATATATCGCAAAAAAAAAAAAAAAAAAAAAAACACGCTTACGGTAGCGGTGTTGAGGGAAGGTGGTGCCTCAGAAGAACCCGCAGCGTCGGGAGAAGGAGTAAGAGTGGCGATACTCCGTGTTCTTTTCTTCTTTTTTCCTCTGGCAATGGCCTTAGGGGCCTGAGAAGACGAGGGAGCAGCAACGGTCATGATGGGAACACCTTCAGGGATGTCAGTATCCCCTTCGCCAACTGAGGAGGAGGATACTTGAGCGAGATTCGCGGAAGTAGCCGGAAGCTCAGAAGGATTATCAGTGGCCTCTGAATCGAGCTTTTCCCTTTCTTCTCTATTATGAGCTCTCCTTAAGCGTCTTCTTACGCTTTCGGGTTTATAATCAGGATCCGTCGCTGCAAAATCACAAAATAACGTCAGCGTTAGTATCAGTGATGAAAGGGAAAGGTAGCGCGATACTCACGTCTAACGCAATCCTGAATGGCCATTCTGCAGGCCGTGAGTCGAATATGAACGCTGATCTCCAGTTGGAGTAAGGTGTCTAACCATCCTTGTTCACGAGCGGGAAGTGTCCCTGGTCGACTCCAAACGCCATCTTGGACGTCCTGGTTGAACCCAGAACGCCACTCGGGACCAGGAGCGTCAGGAAGATTTATCAGAAAGAACTCCTTTTTCCAAGCCTCAACATAAGACTCAATATGGAGCAACTTCCAAGTAAAAGACTTGAGAGAATCATCGTCAAAGCGAGGCGATATGGTTATCACACCCCGGCACTTCATCAATTTAAAAAGGGATCTAAGCAACAAAAGAGAAGGGGAAGTGATCCCCTTATATCTACAGAGTTCCAAAAAAGCATAAACACAGCAATATGCATTTGGGGCTAACTGGGCAGGATTGAAATTGCCAGCAATAAGCAAATCCTTGACGAAAGAATCGATAGGGAGCCGGAAACCGTAGCGAAACATCTGGGCATATAACACCCTTTGATTGCCGGTCAGAACGCTGTTTAAACGAACTGACCTAGGGGCAACAACAGCTTGGCAACCGTCAGGAATAACGGCACCGTGAGTAGCCAAACGCTCCTGGAGAATGGCCTCCGTGGTAATAACACTGACCGTGGTATCCATTTTCTTCTCATCGATGGATTTTGACTCAGAGCGGCGAGTCTTTGCCATGACAGGACTAAGGAAATAGAAATGAAGAAGACGAGGGAAAGGAAGGGAAATACCTTTGAAAGGAAAGAACTTTGAAAGCCTTGAATGGAGGTGAGAAGGACAAGACGGCCGAGAGATAATATGAAAAAGTGGAGTGAAAAAGAAAAGGGAAGAAATAAAGAGGGTTTATAACCCTAGTAATTAAAAGGAAACGACGGATGCTGCAGTCGTTGCGTCGAAGCGGCATGAGGGATAAGACTCAAGCAATGAGTACGACTCTTGAAGAAGCGCGGCAAACGCTTCGATCTTGTTAAAATTTCTAAACACGCTAAGGTGAAGCGGTAGAAGAAACGAACACGTGTGTCTGCACCATCATGACTTTTCCCGCGCACCGACGGAAGGGTCGCGAGCATTAAATGCTCTGAAAAGTAGATGTGACTTTTTGATAAAAAGCAAAAGCGATATCACAAGAAAGGAAATGATGCAAATCGGCGTTGAATAAAAGAACAGTTCTCAAGACAGTACAAGAGAGCGAAATAAAATAAGATATCGCCCGAAGAGCAAGGTACCGATATCGCCGCGAGATAGGACGTTATTACAAGATATGGAAAACAAATAGCAATGTTCTTCAATGGATCAATTAAGAGTCATCGCATGCCTCGCCGTCATCATTCCCTTGCTTTTCCCCAGAAAAAGGAAACCCCTTTCGCCTTCACTAAGATCTTTAATTTTTTGGGAAGCGTAATCGGCCAGCATGGATGAATCGACGGCGCCTCGGATATGGAGATCCATAAATCCTGCGATACAAACCTCGATGGTCTTATTCTTCCACCAGGCTATCCTCGAAGGAACTTTGGCCAAATCGGCATCACGAGATGACAACTCTTCACGGAGGAAGACGTTCTTTTTATCAGCCACCACCAGTTCCGCCTCCATTAGCTCTGCTCTCGCTTTCCCCTTCGACTTCTCCCGAGAAAGTTCAGCGCGACAATCCTCCAACTCCGCCCGAGTTCGTTCTTGCAACTGCGATAGCTCCTTCGCCTTCGCCAAGGCCGCGTCTAATTGTTCCTGCAAATCCGAAGAGGGTCGAGTTTTGTTACGCTGGTCTTCAAGAAAATAATGAAATTTCCGAAAGCTAGCCAGTATGTCGTTCATGAGGTGTGACTGTCGTGTCTCGGGAGCATGCTGTAAAAACTCTTCCCTGTCCTTGGAAGAAGTAAACATCTGTCCCATTATGGGACCCACGGGCTCTTCTCGCGATAACGGATCCGATATTCCTAAGGCACGAAGCCCGTCAGTACCGAAAGAGGACAAATCCAGCTGATATCCAGTGGGGCCCTGGGACCTCTGAGGAGAAAGGTTGGCGATATAAGGAGGGGAACAACTTTTTGCGCAATCACCAACGCCCGAAATTGAAGACAGAAACAAAAGATGAGGCTTCCGTGGGAGAAATTCAGGAGGAACGCTTAAATTCGAAACCGGTAGGGTTGCCTCTGGGATAAAAGAACCTATCGGGGAAGCAGGATGGCCCGACGACAAAGGAGAGGTCGCGGCTGCCGAGGTCTCATTGTTTTCGATAGAAACGGCGGAAGGCACCCTGATAGCTTTGATATTTTTCACCACTTGCGAAGTACTCGCGGCATGAGAAGCGTTAATATTCTCGGGGGGGACCGCGTTAACTCCCTTCAAAGGGGGAACTGGGGGGTTAGTTTTCTCTGTGCGAACCTTCTTTACGAGACGCTCCGTCTCTTCTGCAATTTCTTCGCTATCGTCCTCAGCCGATTCCGCCGTGTCATCATTCCTCCTCGACCTAAGTTTCATCCTTTGGGCAATAGTAGCATGACGTAATTCAGGACCAGTGTCCATGCTCTCGCTATCGCTGTCGATTTTCTCAAACACAGGATCGCCTTGAGCTACCCTCTTGCCACGGGACGGAAGCCAATTTTCAAGGAAACAAGAAGGTCGAGTGGAGGCTCTGCGAGTTGTGACGGTTTTAGTCCCTTCCCTTCCAGGCGGAATGGGTGGGCGGCGGGAATTTTCAGGCGAAGGAGAAGGAGGCAGCGACTGGAGAGGTGTTACGTTCAAAGGGGCGTCACTTCCCCCAGAAGAACTACTCTCAGCGTTACCTGCCAACAAAACATATTAGCAAATTAAGAAGATTGAAGCGATAAAGAAGAAAAAGGGAACTCACCCACAACGCACTCTGACAAGGGCCTGAACCGAGCAAACTCCCGGATACGGAAAGACCCTTCTATTTCTAACAAGGCGCTAACGTTGGAAACATCCTGGCTTGACAGCGCATCCGGTCTTTTCCAAACGCCACTATTGATTTTTCGATTGAAACCCCCGCGCCAGAGTCGTGACGGCAAACGGAGGGTGAAAAAGCCAGACTTCCAGTCATCTACGTGTTCCTCAAAACCTTGAAAGTTACGCCAGAACAGTTGCACAATGACATCATCCCATCTGGGGGTAATATCTACCAGGCAGTTGCGACAACTCAAGACAAAGAACGTGCGGAATAGATCAAGCGATGGAGCAAATATACGCTTCATCTCGCACGAACGAAGGAAAGCGTAAATACCACACCAAGAGGGTGGAGTGATCTGGACGGGATTAAGGTCATAACGATCTAGCAGTTTCAACAGAGAAGCATGGAGTGGGAAACGGAATCCGTAAGTAAACATCTTGAAATAAACTAACCGGAATGTTCCCCACATGGCGTCAGGCAGCCGAGTGTCCTTCAAAGAGACAAAAGGGCAATAGCCCGTGGGAAAAGTAATACCACTCTCCTCTAATTCAACCCTCAAAACCTCATTACAATTGAATATGCTGCGAGTTCTCCTAGCTTCGGGATCTATGGGGTTTTCAACAGTTGAAGACATAAGGGACAGGGAAAGTAAACCTACGACGGTAGAAGGAGTAAATACCTGGAGCAAAAAGCCAGTGAGCCGGTCGCCGGCACCAGTGAGCGGTCGCGGTAAAACCTCTCGAAGAAAAGAAGTGCAGAAGAGAGAGAAAATGTGCAAAAACTCAAAATATTAGCAAAAGCAGTAAAAGAGAGAGATGATTTCCTTATAAAGGAAAGCCTAAAGAAGAGACAGCCTGTAAAAATGAAACACGTACAGAACAGAAAAAGACGCGTGGATAGTCATTTGTGCCTTCTGAAAGAAGACAGTTACCGATTAGAAGTTGAAGGCAGTTACCCGTAGCGAAAGGGACGCTTCCGCGATCACCCGGAACGCTCAGAAAGAAACAATAAGTAAGCGATGAGAAGTGAAAAGGAAGTAAAACCATCATTCATTATTATGAGGAAGGCCATACGGCATCTACAAAAAGAAGGGTTAGGCCCTACTCTTCACCGTCGGACCAAGTAATGCCGTAGCAATAGACTACGTCCTCTTCGTCATCGCCACCCCAGAATGGTGAATCCACAACAGCAGGGGGAGAAGACTCACCGACCCTCTTTCTAGCAGCAGTAGTCGACCCGGTTGTTTTCTCCTTAACGCTTGGCGATACTGCCTCAACGGCTGAACCAGCAGAAGGAACCCACGGAGGTGAATCACTCAAAGGAGGAAACGATTTTTTCTCCTCCCTAGCCAGAGAAGCCAGAGAGTCGAAAAATGACTTAGAGGCCTTGGCAGTCTCCTTCCTTCATTGTTCAACTTCCTTCCTCCGCCTCTTGCGACCTCGCCGGCGGACAACCGGCCTCCAAGGAGGCGATGGGGGAGGATTATCTGTGTCAGGGGTAGTCGGGGGAGTTGGCGGTGAATTCCCCGAAGCCGTACCTAGCAAATAAGAATCAGCCATGAGACTCGCAGAGGATCTATAACGAAGAAAAATGAAGGAGAAAGAAATGGATAAGAATGAAGGAGGAAAAGCCTCATTAAATAGCCGGGAAAAGAAGAAAAGAGACTCTTCGATCCTCCAACCTGACTCTCGAAGATTGGCACGTGTACAGTCTGAAGTGCAAATGTAGATTTGCAGTCATGCCTGTTGAAATCTCGCGCAAATCAAGAATAATGCTAATATCTGCCGATCAGTTGTTATAATGAGGACGGCGCGGAGTTAAGGCAGAACGATCAACAGAAAAACCGCCCAATGGCAAGACTGTTTTCAGTTGGGCTAAGAATATTCCTTGGAAAATGACAAAGAGCGCAGTAAAGAAGAAGTACAGTTACAAGGCGGAATGATTGAAACGATTTATTTATTATGGCCTACCGGCCGAAAGATACATTTACAAGGCAAGAGGAAAAGAAAAAGGCCCAAAGGGAGCCACCGTTATCAGGCGTCAGAACCAGCATCCTCGGGCACCTCAGGAAGGTCCCTCAAGCAATCCATGACCAGGACAAGATCATGGGAAGTGGCCCTCATCCCCTTCAGGCAGCACCCCAACATGTCCTTACGCTGCTGCAGCATAGCGATCACCACTTGAATCCGAGAGATGGAGGCAGAAAGCTTTGAAACACTCTCCAAAGGACTGAAGTCCTCTAGAGAGACGGCTCCCAGCCGGGAATAGAGCGGAGTCAGCATCCCCTGCAGCTCCAGAATATCCTCAGAAGTCTTGACTAGCATGTTCTCCAGGAAACCGACGTCACCGTCGTTGAGGTTCCTGAGTGAATGACCCTTGGAGAGAAGAAAATTCTTGGTCAAATGATCCATGATGCTGACTGATAGAGATGAGGAGAACGTGGATGGAGAAAGTTCTCCGATTTATAGGCTCCACTGAAGGGAGGCCTTGGAAAAAGAAATTGAGGTCCTCAAAAGACGAGCCGTCCCGATATCCTCAAGGACTGATAAGCCTAGAATGGAAGAAAGGGGTAACGGTCGCGATATAGATACTGGAAGGAGTACGAGGCAGAGTCTGAAAAAACGCCGAAAGACACGATGTCACTGGTAGCCCTGACGCTAAAACCATAAGGTTACTGGTATCCACAGTATAAGGCCGCGTTGATGTCACCGGTGGCCCTAGATGCGTAAAACCGCGTTGGCATCACAGGCGTCTGGTGGTATGAAGCCGCGATAACCATAAGGTAGCTGATGGCGTAAAGCCGCATTGATAACCGCTACTCTCTCGGGCGTAAAGAATAAATCGGGGCTCGTGTGACCTCAGACCTCTGTAAGTATAAGGTTTGCTAACCTCTGTATAAGTATCTATCTCCTCTGTGTCTTTGCAGTACACTCGAAAGGACGATAGCCCCGAATATATGCCAGCCTAGGGCACGGCCTGGTTGAATATCCGTAATGACGCAGCACGTAACCCAACAACGGTTCTTCTATGACTTGAACGAAGTGGAGACTTCATAAGCCCTATCGAGAGGCCAAGAAGATTAATATCGCCTCATGACCGAGCAGATCCCTATTCTAAGATATCAGACGTGGATAGCCCTTGGTGAACACTCGGGCTAGTTTTCAGTTGGGCTTATGATAACAATTGGAATGCTCCTGACGGCAACATTGGGGTTACGGCATCAATCCCGGACAAGTTTCTATACGCTTCCCTGAAATGCCAACCTATCGCCTGGGCCAGCGGAAGTTTCCTAGGATGGTCGACTTCAGCGGGGGGGGATCTCATGCACCTTTATGCGCACGGCGTCATCCCATCCTAGGGGACCAAGGAGGATATCGCTCCCGATAGACCCTACATGATTATCGCCCCAATAACGGAACTGATATCGCCCGAAGTGATGGTTACAACGTTGCCATCCCCTATCGCTGTAAGGTATCGCTATCTTAAGCCTATAAATACCCCCACGAATTCCAAACAGAAGGTAAGATCGAGATCATCTTGGAGAACCTCTACCATTCTGAAAACTCGAACTGACTTAAGCATCGGAGTGTCTACGCCGGAGTCCCCCTCCGGCGCTTTGCAGGTACCTCCGACGCCGATCGCTTCCCATCCGACTAGCTGCAGCAGCCGTTTCCGACCAGAAGAGATCTCGGATCTTATCACTCATTGAGCAGCAATCTGCTCATCTCTTCAAGTATCCGCCATTTCAAGCTCTTTTCATGGCTTTTCTTTCCCTTTCTCTCAATCTACATGTAACTCAATTAATCTGTAAAAAGGAGTAGAAATAGCCACAATCAGCAGTATCATCATTTAAAATAATAGGAAAATAGGATGATAAATAAGACATTTAAGCACTCAATCAAATCCCCCACACTACCCTATGCTCGCCCTCGAGCATTATACTCAAAACAACCCCTCTAATAAGAATAAATGGTTTCCACAAATAAAAGGCAAACAGGAAGAATCACACTCAGCGCACAAGCACAACATTCGACACAACCTTCTACCTAGATAGCATCCACATCAAACCCAAGGAATAACGAAACCAAGGGAGAAACTTTCCCATACCTAGCATAGTCGCAAGCAATCCTCACACAGGAAATAGTATTTGCACTCAAACTCAGCAAAGATTATGGCAAGGTGTTTACACTCAATCAATGCAAAAAACCAGATTTGCACTATCGACCCGAGTACGGAGATCACATGCGCAGGCAATCATACAATCATAAAAACTTTGCAAAGGTAAAGCAAAAGTATCGTGTAAGAGAAGAGGGTTCAAAAGAGAGAGAAGGAAGGATAGAAGGCTTCTTAGCTGGAAGAAATGAGGTGGCGAGAGTGTCTCCTGTTTGGCAGCAGCGAAGCAAGGCAAAGAGCGTCGGTTTTGACAGTGGGGGTATTCTTCTTTGTAGTTCTCTCATTCTTCTGAATTTCTTCACTCTCTGCTCCGTTCTGAATTTTTGCTCCTCTTCTGCTCAAGTATTTATTCTTTCTGATTTTTTTTTCTTTTCTTGAGCAAAAGAGAGAACAAATGTTTTCACCTGACTGTCTGGAGTACTGGAGCAGCTAAAATTCTGTTTTCTGATCAGGCTAAGCGCGTGGTTGCTTTCTATGCCTTTTTCTATCTCTTCAATTCCATATTGCTCTGTTTGACTGAGCGTCCTGGTTGGTTGTTCATATTCTGAAAGTCTGTTTCTTTTTGTTCCGCGCTTTCTTTCCAACTATTGTTCTGGGTGTCTGCTTTTATTTTCAGCCTTTTGGATCTCATCTCGCTGTTTGATACTTCCCCCATACTAAGGATGTTGTTACTCTCTTTGCCCCACTTTACTCACTGCCAGAGACATCTCTTACCTGCTAAGAATAGCAAGAAAAGTCTCAAAAAGTTAGAAGGGTGATGAAAAGAAGGTGATATGAGTGGCAGGAGTAAGATAAAAGCAAGAAAAAAAAGATAAAGAAGAAAAATGCAAAGTTTTTAATCATTTCATCGCTTTCCCACGTCTAATGGTGCCTATACCCAGGGGTCTCATGCAATTCCAGCCAGTTCAAAGTCATGCATCCACTCAGAAAAAAATAATAATCATGGCATGAAGGTTCAAAGAGCTCACATGGGTAAACAAATGACTACAAGCGACTAGAGTAAGGCATGGATATAGGAGCTAACAAGCAGCGTGATTGTGCGCGTGAATATGTGCAAGTGAGTGGTTGCCTTCAATGTTTAAAGTGCCTAAACCATTCATTCAAATAAAGGGGTTTTAAAAAACAAGTGCAGTGTGGTATTCAAACACTCCAATCATGGCATACGAAAATGAAAAATATGTAATCAATCAAGCAAATATATACAATCATCCAAAAATACAGAAAATACCTCCCCCACACTAGAAGACACTTTGTCCTTAAAGTGTGAGAAAGGGAAAAGACACAACGGGAAAAAATAAGAAAAATTAAACAAAGAAAAAGGAAAGAAGGAACCCGAAATCATCTGGCTGTGGTGGGAAGGATCGACGCTGGATTGCGACGTGGCCACTGGAGAGGCTGGAACTTGCGGCTTCCGCACTGAGACCCGCAGCGGTGTTGCTGGAGTCGGGTGAGTGGTGGCGATGGCCGACTGGATTTCGGCGGCGCTGGCGTGGCGGGTCTTGGGTTTTGGGTGCTGGTTTGGTGCTGCCACCAGCGCCGCCACGAGTGAGCACCATGGTTGGTCGGTTTTCTTGATTTGGATTTGAGGGGCGGCTAGGGTTTTGGGTTGAAGAAGAAGATAGATAGGTAATTTGATTTTGGAATAAAGAGAGTGGTGAACGACATTGTTATTGGGAAAATGGGCTTAAGTGACACACGCCCATAAAGCTCCTAGGGCTTAAAATCTCTTCATAAGCCATGATTTTATTTTTTTATTTTCCTCCCCAGGCTTCAAATTAATTCATTCAGCCCTCACTACTCCTGTAAAAAAAAAATACACAAAATCAAAACATCAAACTCCATGAGGATGTTATTGACAGGGACGAAGAAGAAAATAAAAATAAAAATAAAAATAAAATAAAATAAAAATAAAAATCAGTAAAAATGAAAATATTAAAAACACATGGGTTGCCTCCCATGAAGCGTCCCTCTTTATAGTCTCGGACTAGAATTGTTCTTGCTTTGTTTCAGTCTCTAGTAGGTATGATGTGGATTGCATCACTCGTATTAGCTATCCTCCATTCAATGGCCTCTTCGTACTCATTTAGTACCCTCGCAAGCCTTTCTTCCTTCAACTCTCCTTGCAAGGTTTTCAACTCAATCTTCGGTGCCTGCAAAACTGAAGGGAGAAATTTATTATGAATTCCCGGTACTTTAACATCATCAGAAAGTTTATCATAGGAATTAGAAACTTCAAATTCAAACACAGTTTCTTTAATCTCTTTGCTGATTTTCAAAACTTTCTCCTTTTCTATCTTTTTTGGATTGTCAATGTTTCTGCTAAGAACATGCTCTAAAGGATTAGTAGCATTTAATTTATGCATATCATCAACATCAGGATCAATAACATCTATGCAATTTACACTATGCATATCGTTTGGAAATTTCATGGCATCATACATATTGAATTTAATAATTTCATCACAAAATTCTAATGTTAAACTCCCTCCTGCCACATCAATCTTCGCCTTTGCTGTCTTCAAGAAGGGTCTTCCAAGCAACACCTCTGTAGATATTTTTGAATGCTCATTGTCCATATCTACAACATAGAAGTCGGCTGGAAAAACAAAGTTATTAACCTGCACTAACACATCCTCAATAACACCAACAGGGTTTATAATCGATCTATCAGCTAATTGAATTACAACCCCTGTTTCTTTCAATTCACCAATATTCAGAGTCTTAAAAATTGTTAGTGACAAAACATTTATTCCAGCCCCTAAGTCGCACAACGCCTTCTCTATAGTCTGCTCTCCAATTTTGCAAGGAATTTCAAAGGTCCCTCCATCCTTGCATTTGTTGGGCAACTTCTTCTGAAAAATAGCCGATACATTCTCATTCAAATTGATCCTCTCTATGCCTGCAAGTTTCTTTTTATTAGTACATAAATCTTTAAGAAACTTAGCATATTTTGGTACTTGAGCAATCATATCAAGCAAAGGAATATTAATTGCTACTTTCTGAAAAATATCAAGAATAGCTTTTTCGTCCCTTACCTTCTTGGACTTTTCAGCCCTTTCAGGAAAAGGAAGAGGGATTACCTAGTTTTCCTTTCTCACTTGTGGCGGTTTTGGAATAGGATTGATCGGCGTTATTTTAAAAAAATCGAAAAGAGCTCTCCTCTCCCTTTCCTTCTTGGTCTTCAAAGACCTTTCTGGGAAGGGAAGAGCAATTTCCTGTTGTTCCTTCTTGGGTAGTATTGGTTATGGAGTAAGATTTACCTTGATTGATGGTTCGAATTCTGGTGGGGGTGAAACTACCTCTGGTCGACTCTTCCCCAGGCCTGTGGAAGAGTCGTTTTTGCCCGAAATTTTTGCTCCACTCCTCAATGTCATGGAACTGACATTATGTATCGGGATCTCAACCATGGTGGATGGTAACCGTCCTCCCTGCTCTTGTTTACTGAGTTTCATCTCCCCTAAATCCCTTTGTAAGGTAGCAATACTGGCTTGGGTTGATTGGGCGAGATTTATAATGCTGGCTTGAGTAGCTTGCATAAACTGTTTAAGCATATCCTCCATTGGGACTCCAGTGAGCAGCAGGGGTTGTTGTGATTGTGGTGGCTGTTGTGGAGTCCAGTTGAAATTCGGGGGATACTCCCATCCTTGATTGTAGTTGTGGGCATTCGCCCAAGGATGTGATTGGAAGCCAAACGCTCCATATGAGAGTTGTTGCACCTGATCTACAATAGAAGAGATACGAACATGTAGGTTATTTATTTTATTGTCTATGGATTTTAACCATACCTCAATTGCACCAGCCATCTGAGTGCATATGCACTCTCTCTCAGGTCTGGGAAAGAGTCCAGTGACTGATTGTGTAGAACTTTCCTCTGGATATATTTTTTTTTCTATCCTCTATCCTTGTTGATCTCTGGGTTGCTTAATTGCTAACAAGAGGACCTGGTCATAAAACAAAGAAATTAAAATTAGAACCAATGAAATCCCCGGCAACGGCGCCAAAATTTGATGGGTGTCGAAACCAACAAAAATAAATCATACAATTCACCATGCACAATTAACTAAAACTGTAGCAAGTGGTAAAAGGATCGATCCACAGAGATTTCACGACTAAATTAATTCTTATTAAATGACCAAGAAAAGTAACTGTGGTAAATACCAATAATGGGAGTTTTATGTTGCAATCAATTAAATAAATAGAAGAAACAAAAACAGCAAACAAGTGATGATTAGAAGAACTCAGATGATGACAAATTCCCGGTAAAGACTCAATCTAGACCATGATTCAAATAGTTGATCATCGATGCAAAAATATTCAAAACCAATTCTATAGAAAGGCTATAGAGACCAGTGGTTGATTACATTGCATTTCATCATATTTTTACTATCCATTTACTTGTTATTTGGGCAGTAAAACTGCTGATTTCCCTTTAATTTCCCATGCTTTTACCAGTTCTGGTCTGGAGGTAATTATTGGAAGATTCTGATCTGGGAGCACTGAAGCTGATTTCCAGGCAGTCTTGGCCTAGAGCTTGGCCAAGCTTGCGGCCAAGACTCATCCGCGAAAGAGGAATTTTGAGCAGCAGCGTTGGCAACTACTTGGGCCGCTTTCTGCTTGGGCCTTGCGAGCTGGCAAATCACAACTGTCAAGCGAGAAAGAGAAGGATTAAGACGACATCAATTTAAGAATCCAATCAAGGATCTCCTTCTATCTTTGAATATTTTAAATTCCTTTCTTATTTCAAAGATTGATTGTTATTATTTAGGAGATTATTTAGGAGATTGAGTTGGAGAAGGACAGAGGAGTTTTAGCTTTCTTATAGCTGAACTTGTCCTCCTCTCTCCTCTCTCTCTTCTCTCTTCATCACCTCTCTTCCGCCACTTTATACTTTGCTCCTGGATTTAATTCTTTGAATCCACGGATTTATTTTATTTATGCAAGCAAGTATTTTTATAATTCATTCATGAGTACATCTAGCTAATCACCATTCTTGGTAAGAGCTTGAGGGCTATGTTTCTTATATTTCGTGAGATCTAATTACTCTTAATAATCTCTATTTTTGTAATTATATATTTTCTGGTTTCTTTACTTCCTTGTTTAAGTTTAGAACTGACAATTCAGATTTTATCTTGGGAGACCCAGTTAAATGAATAATACAACTCAGACCCGATTGACAACCGTGGGCCTCGACTGACAACCGAGGGTAAACTTGAGTTGGGTGTTGTCTTATCCACAGCAGCACTGTAGATATCGAGATGAACACCATTGAATCAGTGATCAAATCATAAGAACATAACCTGTTCATGCTCTTACCGGGAACCTTCTTTTTACTGTTTTCAATCTTGACCCCCTGTCTTGGCCAAACCTTTGACCAAGACTGTTTTGAACTATTTAATTGCTTTTATTTTCTTTTTAATTTTCAGAACCAGCCAACCAAACTTAGTGACGAGGAAGTCAACCAAGAACTACAAATCCCCCGAAGTCTCTGTGGACGATCCTCTTACCACCATCTACAAGTTCCTTGTGGATAAGTGATAAGTTGTATTTCTACCCCTTTTTCATATCTATTATACACTTATATTTGACGCGCTCGACACACGATCAAATTTTGGCGTCGTTGCCGGGGACTTCTAACGGTTTTGTAGTTTTTGTTTTTGTTTTTGTGTTTTTATTTTTTAGTTTTGCAGTCTTGGCCACGAGCTTGGCCAAGCCGCAGGCCAAGCTGAACCACAGGATCCAAACATGGCAGAAAATTAACAAGAGCCAATCATGAGGGAATTGAATAGGACAGCAGAACAGGAAACCTTTTCCTGTATTAACTTACTAGCTGTAGCGAATGATTGGTCTATAAAGACTAATATGGTGGCCAATCTCCCTAAATTCTATGGCCATTCCAATGAAAATCCGTTCAAGCATCTAAGAAATTTACACGTTCAATGTGATATCATGAAACCTGCTGCAGTGAGCATACAAAGAGCAAAACTGAAGGCCTTCCCATGTTCTCTTGAAGGGGCAACCCAAAATTGGTTTTACAGCTTGCCGCACAACACCGTCAACACGTGGGCTGAGATGTCTAATATATTCCTCAACAAATTTTGGAATGCGACAAAGGCAGGGACAGCCAGGAAGAACATGGCTGCTGTTTTGCAAAGAAGCAACGAGAGTTTCAGTGAATATCACCAAAGGTTTCGTGAGTTGCAAGAGGTTTTTCCCACCCATGGAGTTGCAGATCAAACGATGATCCAGTATTTTTATGATGGGATGCTTCCGAGCAGCAAAGAAAAAGTGGATGCAGCAGCTGGTGGAGCATTGCAAGACCTGACTGTTACAAGGGCCAAACTGTTACTTCAAACAATGGCAGATAATTGCCAAAACAATCTCATTTCAGAAAAAAATTATATTCCTTCCACTCTTAATGCTATTAATGTTGAACAAAGGTTGAATGAATTAACTGACATGGTTAAAAATATTTCTGTTAACATTATAGGTACAAAGCCAACAGGAGTTCTAGAATAGGTAGCCATGGTTTGTGAAATATGTCAACAACAGGATCACCTAACCCACAATTGTTACATGGTACAACATCCAGGTGATCCAGTCCAGGTCAATGGAGCATACGGATACAACCAGGGGCAACAATTCCTCATTAATTCCCAACATTCTATGTCGCACCCTCCACAACAGAATCTTGACCTACGTCTTGGCCAAGCTCCTGGTCAAGCTCCCGTGCCATAGCTACCGCCTGCCCCTCAACCTTTACAGATTGCTGGTCCATCTATGGAAGAGACTCTTCAAAAGTTCATGATGGCAACCCAGTCCAGCCTAGTAGAGATGCAGAAACAGATTGCTCAATTGTCACAAAAATAGCAGCCTGACCAAGGGAGATTGTCCATGCACAATGTGAGTGCTATGTGTCGCACCCCGAAAATTTAAAAATCCGCGAGTGTGCAACGAAATTTGAGACCTTACGATGCTCAGCGTAAACAGACGCCTCGCAACATGTAATGAAGTCGCCACCCTAATTTGGTTGCTAGGTTTAGGGAACCTTAATCGTCATGGCATAAGAAATATAATAAGTAAAAAAACTAAAGGCACAAAAAAAGGGTCTGGACCCCAGACAAAGGTTCGGGGTCGTATTATGGTCTCAGGAAGGTGTTAGGCACCCGAGTCACATCCGAAAATGGTTACCGGTTGATGAGGGAGGTGTTTAAAAAGGTGTTTGATAAAATGCGTTTTGAAAAGGGGACCCTCAGAGGAATCGTCACTTTAGTCTTTTCTATGATCGTGACCGTTCAGGAATAATAAAAAGATCTTTCGGACGGGGTTACCGTTTATCAAGATCGATCGATTATCCCTGACCGTAACGTGATGGGACTGAATTTTCCGCAAGACTGAATGAGCGCCCTCTTATTTCATCATCAGGCCATGCATGATTAAATTAATTACTACGTGATCCTATCATGGATTGCTTAACAGAGTACAAATTTAAATGATAGATTTTGAAGTAAAAAAAAAACTGATGTGGGATCGAAAGTCCCCATGTACATGCAGTCAATATAAGCGAGAATTTAAAATCACATGAGCATGGCATTTTAAGAAACTCTTTAAACACGTTGTTCATGTGGGTTGATTTTAATTCTAGCAGTTCTATATATCAGGCGTAAGATTGATATTTACGGAAAGCGTTGAATAAATGAACAGGAACGAAAGGCGTACTTGCGAGCGAAGCTTGAAATTAAAACCTACAAAATGAGACTGTCAGTGATAGCTCGAGAAATAAATAAGCAATTTTATGGGTGCGAAAATTTAAAAATGACCGTTGATTGCATGCGAGAAATGATGGATTTAACGCATACGAAAATTAAATGCTGAGTTTGATAAATGCAGGAAATTAACGGATGACGGTTGATTGTATGCGAGAAATGATGGATTTGACGCATACGAAATTTAAATGCTGAGTTGATTGCATGCGAGAAATGATTGATTTAACACACGCGAAAATTAAATGCTGAGTTGATTGCATGCGAGAAATGATTAATTTAACGCATACAAAAATTAAATGCTGAGTTGATTGCATGCGAGAAATGATTGATTTAATGCATACGAAAATTAAATGCTGAGTTGATTGCATGCGAGAAATGATTGATTTAACGCATACGAAATTTAAATGCTATTTTGATTGCATGCGAGAAATGATTGATTTAACGCATACGAAATTTAAATGCTGTTTTGATTGCATGCGAGAAATGATTGATTTAACGTATACGAAATTTAAATGTTGTTTTGATAAGTGCAGAAAAATTAAATGCAGTTGACGATTTACAGGGAATTAAAACAGTTGATGACTTGCAAAAAAAAAAAACAGGCTGATAATGCAGAAAATAAAACAGTTGATGTTGCGGAAGAATTTCCAGCAGCTTGCGAAAAATTAAAGCAGTTGATGTTGCGGAAAATAAAACAATTGATATTTGCAGAAAATAAAACAGTTGGTATTTGCAGAAAATAAACAGTTGATATTTGCAGAAAATAAACAGTTGATATTTGCGGAAGAATTTCCAGCAGTTTGCGAAAAATTAAAGCAGGTGATATTTACGAGAATTAAAATGTGACCGACCATGTAGGCGGTAAAATGAATAATTGAATTTAAATTGCCGAAATTAAATTGCGGAAAATTTAAAGTGCGAAAAAGTAAAGTGCGGAAAATTAAACAGTTGATAATTTGCGGAAGAATTTCCAGTAGTATGATAAGTGCGAAAATTTAAAGCAGTTGAATATTTGCGAGAATTAAAATACGACCGACCATGTAGGCGGTAAAATGAATAATTGAATTTAAATTGCCGAAAGTAAATTGTAGAATTTTAAAGTGCGAATAATTAAACAGTTGATAATTTGCGGAAGAATTTCCAGCAGTTTGCGAAAAATTAAAGCAGCTGATATGTACGAACATTAAAAGCAGTTGATAATTTGCGTAAAGTTAAATGACAACCGACCATATAGGCGGTAAGTTAAATGACTGAAATTAAATTGCTAAATATAAATGACTGAAGTTAAATAACATAAAAATAAATGTCACGACAAAAAAATAAGCAATTCAGGTATATATAAAAAACACTTAAATAAACAAGTTGACGCAAGAATGAGCATACGAAAACTATGAACATGGAAACAACGCATATGAGAAATTAAGCATGAAAGCATATGAGAATTTAAATAAAAGCATGTAAGAATTTGAAAGCATACGAGAAATTAAAAGCATAGGAATATTCACCCAAATAGCATGTGAGAAAGTAAATAAATAAAGAAAGCATACGAATATTTTACAAAAAAAAAAATTAACTAAACAACCCATGTATATAATATAGGAAAAATAAACCCGTATTATGAAGAATAATTATACGAAGCATGCGAGCCTTTTTACGTGAAAAAAATAACGAACCGAAGATTCGGAAAAATATAAATGGGCTGGGCCCAACTTGAAATTTGGAGGAATGGGCCAGGAACAATTCCTGGCCCAAGAAAATTAATTTTTAATGGTGATGGGCCAAGCCCATCACCTTTCTTTTATTTTGTGCGAAGGCCCTTTGGCCAAGTCATCATCATCATCAACCTCACGTTGCCGGCGCCACTGCCGGCGACGGAGGTGACGAACCAGGCGACCGATTCGCCTGGTTCTTGGCCGGAAAGAACCCTCTCCCCTCCACCAGCGCAACCATGCAATCACAACAAGAAAATGGAAACAAAAACAGTAGGATTTTTGAAGGAAACGAAGAAATGCATATTTACGTTAATTAACGAAACAATTAAACTAAGCAACGATAATTTAAATGGATGTTAGCATGGTGAAATTAGGTTGAAAACAAGGTGATTGCAGCAAGTTTTAATGATTAATTAATTGACTAAGCTTTAAATGAAATTTATAAGAAAAATAAGAGAAAGAACGCTTACAGTGCTGCTGCTGCATGCGGACGAAGGCGAGGAATGGGAATGAGGGTGCGTGAATTGGCCAGGAAAATGGAGATGGGCAGTGGCCTTCTCATGCAAAATTTCGGACCCTTTGAACGTTGGAGGGAGGCTTGTATTTATAGGCAAAGGATCGCGTGCTTCGGGGACGAGGGCTGCGCGTGGTGGCCGTGAGCATGCGCTGGCGGGGCTAGGGGAGCCGTGATGATGGCTGGACGGGATAGGAAGCTACGGGCTCGAGCTAGGAAGCGACGGGAGCAGGTAATCCCGGTGGTCTGCTTCGCTGCACTCCACGCCCACTGTGCATGTGCACCATGCTTGGTAATTCAAGGGCCGTTGATCTGGTTGACTTTCCTTGGTTGACTAGATCAACGACCATGATCAAATGGCCCTTTATCTGATTTAAATGGCCTCGAGCCTGTTCCTGCGAACAAACGTTCCGAATTTTCGAGCCGAAGGTACCATCGCGTAGAGAAAAATACGACGGGTTTAATCGTCTACAACGAATGACGAGAATTTTTCATTTAACGTGTTTATTTTCGCGTTCAAAAACATGAAATGTTTGAACGGAAAAATAAAGACGTTACGCCGAAAATTACACAAGACGCTGTAGACCGTTGCGAGCGGAAAAAAAGCTAGCAACTAGTTGATGGAAAACATTTTGAAGTCAAGCTATTGTCCGATTGAACTTACTCGGGTCCAATAAAAGCTCGAATGAAAATAATAATAAAATAATAATACTAAAAAATGCGCTAAAATATTAAAAATCCTAAAAATCATGAGATGACCTAAAACGAAGAAAAAACTAGCAAACGACTACCGGATAGTCAAAAATGTGATTTTTAAGGCTAAAAATAATAATGAAAATACGGGACGAAAAATTAAAAATGCGATTTCGAAAGCTGACGATGCTAAAATGCGATGAAAATTTTGAAAATGCTAGCGATAGTAAATTAACTAAAAAATGACAGTAAATTAAGTAAATAACAGAAATGCTAAAATTAATTTAAAATGGCGTCAAAATTTGGGTATCAACAGTTGCCCCCTCTTTACTGTCTTATCGAAGTATTTGATAAGCAGTAAAGACAGTTGCCCCTACATATCTGAATTTTGGCGGCACCGCAGGTCTTACCTCAAGCTTACAGTGATGATGTCGCTCTGGGAGGAGGTAAGTTGCTGCTGTCACTCTAGGAGGAGGTAGTTTGCCGATGTTGTTCGTTGATGTCACTCTGGGAGGAGGCAGGTTGTTGTTATCACTCTGGGAGGAGGTAGTTTGCCGATGTCACTCGGGGATCAGATATGTCGTAGATGTCACTCTGGGAGGAGATATGTCGTAGATGTCACTCTGGGAGGAGATATTGCTGTAGATGTCACTCTGGGAGGAGACATTGCGGTAGATGTCACTCTAGGAGGAGATAGGCTTGTTGATGTCACTCTAGGAGGAGGTAGTTGATTTATGTCACTCCGGGAGGAGATATTTGGTTGACGTCACTCTGGGAGGAGGTAAGTTTATTTTTGGTGTCACTCTGGGAGGAGGCATAATTTTGATGACGTTATTCGTTCATGTCACTCTAGGAGGAGATAATTTTGACGATGTTATTCGCGGATGTCACTCTGTGAGGAGGTAAGTTTGTGGATGTCTGATGGTTGCCGAAACCGTCAAAATAAAATAAATACAATTCACCAAAGCTCATGTAAATAAAACAGTAGCTAGTGGTAAAAGGTTCGTCCTCAGGGATTCGGTGGCAATTAATGTTCTTTATAAATGATTCGGAAAGTAACAGGTGGTAAATACCAATATTGATTTGTTGTGTTTGCAATTGCTTAAGAAATAGAAATAGCATAAAACAGTAGTGAATAAAGAATTGTGTGTGTTTAGAGGTGACAAATTCCCAGTGAGGATTCGGATGAGCTCATGCAATTAATTAATCGATCATTGATTCAAGTATTTTCAAAACCAGACTTGCAGGCGGCTATAGAGATCAGGTTCTCACCTAGATCTCCTACTCTCTACCTATTCGAGATTCTTAAAGGTTCCCACCTATTAAGATCCTTGATATATCTTATGGCCTAAAAAAGTTATTCTATTAGGTCTAATAAGATAATCAAATAATTCTACCGTAAGAGACCTTCTCGAGTTCAGGAGAGAGAAGTGTCTACTCCTGTAAACTCGACCTTAATTGTTTTCCAATCTGATCCGTCGATCAGTTGGTTGCCTTCGTATCACTTTCTACAATGTAGACTCCAAAGTATCGAGAGAAGACAGTAATCATACAAATTCTAGTGTAGTTGATCAAGCTTCAAAAGAAGTATGCATAATTTGACAATCAATTAAAACAATTAGAGATGCAAGATGGGATTTAATAAATTCGTTTAGATCTCACAATTAATTAAGCATGGCTGTTAATCCTCACAAGGAATAAATGGAATTTAGCCTATCATCATAAGAAATAAATAAATAAATAAGAGGTAAGCATAAGAAGTATTGGAATTAATTTAAAGAAAGGAAATAAGCAACAACGTTGTCAAGCTATTGCAATGGAATTGTTCTCTGCCAAGAAGAAAAGAAATTTGGTGTTTGTAAAAGATGAAGTGAGTAGTACAGAGGCGCAACCTCTCTTAAATAATAAAAACTACTTAATTGTTTAATTCCCAAAAATCAAAATAGGATAATATCTAATAATATCTGTTCCATAATCCTAACAGAAGCGTAGGAGACATTCAGCGGCAGCAGGACTCTCGTTCCAACAGGAGACCGCAAGACAAAATCTTCTAGAATAAACAGCAGCCACAAAATTGCTTTGTATCAAACAATTTCAGCTCCTAAGGAATGAAATGCTGTCCAACAACGTTCTCTGCAATAAAGGAGTGAAAAACTCGAGAATTAGTAGCATCATCGTCCTAAAATAGACGTAAAAGACGATGATAAATAGACATTTAACGCTCCAATCAAATCCCCCACACTAACCTATGCTCGCCCTCGAGCATTACACTCAAAACAGCCCTCTAATAAGAACAAATGATCTCCCACATGGCAAACAGGAAAAGCACACTCAACACACAAGCACAACATTCGACACAACGTTCTACCTAGATAACATCCACATCAAACCCAAGGAATAACGAAACCAAGGGAGAAACTTTCCCATACCTAGCATAGTCGCAAGCAATCCTTACACGGGAAAAAGTATTTTCACTCAAACTCAGCAACGATAATGGCAAGGTGTTTACACTCAACAATGCAATTGACAATGTACAAAATCAGACTTGCAATAGTGACCCGAGTACGGAGAACACATGCGCAGGCAATCAAATAATCATGAAAACTTTACAAAGGTATACAAGAGAAATTGTGTAAGAGAAAAGGGTTCAAAAGAGAGGCAGGGAGAGAAGGATAGAGATTTCTTAGCTGAAGAAGCGAAGCGACGAGAGACATCCTCTGCTGGCAGCAGCGAAGGCAAGGCAAAGAACGATTGGCTATCAGCAGGGGTATTCTCTTCTTCTGGTCCATGCGGTCAGTGTCTATTTTTCTTTATGCTTTGCTCAGTCTCTGATTTGTTCTCCGCTTTTGCTCGCATTCTTTATTCTATTTTTTTTTTAGCAAAAGGGAGTGCTTACATAATGTTTTCAAGTATCTGACTAGAGATGAAAAGACGAATCGATTTTCTTGGCTTCAACGAATGGTGGTTTCTGCCTATATTTTTCAGAATCTGGATCTCACATCTTGCAATCTTTCAGCTTCTAAATTTCCCTTTTCTTCTTTTTGAATCCGCTGATTTTCAGTGTCTTATTGTTGCAGCTTGATACCCCCACACCAATGATATTGCTTCTCTTTGCCCCACCTTGCCAACTACCAGAGAATATCTCTCGCCTGCTAGGAATAGAACGAAAAGTCTCAAACAGTTAGAAAGGTGATGGAAAGAAAGGTGATATGAGTGGCAGGGGTAATATAAAAGCAAGAAAAAAGATAAGAAGAAAAATGCAAAGTTTTCAATCATTTCATCGCTTTCCCACGTCTAATGGTGCCTATACCCAGGGGTCTCATGTAAATCTAGCCAGCACAAAAGTCATGCATCCACTCAGAATAAAATTCACGGCATGAAAGTTCAAAGAGCTCACACGGGTAAACAAATGACTACAAGCGACTACAGCCAGGCATGGATATAGGAGCTAACAAGTAGTGCGGTTGTGCGTGTGAATATGTGCAGTGGGATGAGTGTTCCTGTCTAAGATACCTAAGCCATTCATTCAAATAGAGGTGCTGTTTTCAAAACAAGGGCAATGTGGTATTCAATCAATTCAGTGAAACACCCAATCAGAGCGAAAATATACACGATCAATCAAGCATATATACAAAAATTGACTCAAAACAGTCAACGCAAATAGACTCAAAGACAGACTCGATACTAATGCAAACAAACAGTCATGATCCACAATAAAATACCTCCCCCACACTAGACGACACTTTTTCCTCAAAGTGTGAGAAAGGAAAGAAGTTACCTGGGGGCCATTATGGCTGTGCTGGTCCTGAATGAATGTCTGCTGCTTGGTGCTGGTCAGTGGCTGCATATTCTTCCTCGTCTTCAGCGAACCTGAAATAGACTCCTCTGCTATTTTCTCTAAAAATATGGTCAGTGCAAAAATTGAAAGCTGAAAAGAAGAAGGTATTAGCTCCAAAGGCATGCAAGTCTTAGCAGTTCTAAATTGGTGGCTAATCCTATAGCCCATATTTAGCTTGCTCTAATGCATCCTGCACCATAAGATGAATAGCTGGAGAAAAAGATACTCCCAACCTATATTACGAATCTATGCAGCTATGGGTTCGACAATTTTCATTTTACCAAGCAAATCAAAATCCAAGCAGCACACAATCATAGGCAAATTAAATTTCACATGGAGCAATTAATGGACTCAGAATCATGAAAGTGCAACCATCCGTGGAGAATTTTCCACCAGAACTGAACGAGTTAGGTCAATCATCACCACGTCTAAAATATTTTACACACTGATCGCAACATCCGTGGCATAGACCAATGTGTTCTCACATGCATCTCAACTTCATAGGTGGTAAAATCGCGACCTACTTCTACTCGGGGATGAAGAATAGAATTGCAATAATAAAAAAAAAATAATGCCTACTGAAACGACATATCACTACATTGACCAGGTTTCTTAGAAAATCCAATTGACCACCATAAGATAAAAACATATCCTAATTGAATAGATGCACCGTGCAGAACTCAAGAGTTAAATTGTCAGAGCATACCCGTATCTAGGTAAATCCACCAGGAACCAGATATTATACCCGTATCTGTGTTTCGGGTTCAGAGGGCTGGTGGTGGGTGGTGGCAGTGGCGAAGGTCGCCGAACGGAGCCTGGTGCGCCGGCTGCTTGCGACGGCGGTGGAGGAGATGGAATCCTTGAGGTTTTCATCGTGGCCCGCGTAGGAGAGGATGACAACGGTCTTGGGTTTGTGTTGTTGGCTCGGTTTTGTAGTGGGTTTGGAGCTGTTGCCGGCGTCACCTCACGTCATCACCATGGCCGGCGAATTAAGGAGTTTGGATGTGAGGGGCGGCGGCTAGGGCTTCGTGAGGTAGAAGAAGATGAATTGGTAATTGTTTGATTTTGTGCAAGGAGTGGTAGAGGAGGACGGCTAAGTGGGAGTAAAAACAAATGGGCTTAGTCACTTAAGCCCATCAATGCTCCTTGGGCTAAACTCCATTTTTAAAGCTCCACTCTTCATTTAAACGGAAATTCAAACTTCCCAGGCCTACAAATAGGCCGAACCTCTCTCCATTTCTCCCTGCATAACAAAATCAACCAGCACATCAAAAACCAGAGAGCTTCCTTGACAGGGAAGCCAAAAAAAAATATAAAAAAAAAAAATATTCAAATAAAGTTAAAATGTAAAAAAAAAAAAAAAACACATGGGTTTCCTCCCATGAAGATCCTGATTTATTGTCTTTGGACTAGACATGAATTCATTTTATTCCTCTGAAATTCGGTGGACTTGGCTTTCTTCCACCGTATAGCTCTTGAAACCTTCATAAAACGGTTTCAATCTCTGACCGTTAACCTTGAATATCTCCTCTGTCTTTTGGTCTTGGATGTCTACAACACCATAAGGATAAACCTTAATTATTGTATACGGACCAGTCCATCTAGATTTCAATTTTCCTGCAAAAATACGAAATCTAGAGTTAAATAACAAAACTTTCTGGCCAACGTAAAAATTCTTTTCCTTAATCAAGCTATCATGATATTTCTTATTTTTCTCCTTGATCAGTTCAGAATTCTCGTATGCATCTCTACGCAACTCTTCCAACTCTTGAAGTTGGAGTTTTCTTGCGTCTCCATCCTTACTCATCTCCATGTTACACTGTTTGATCGCCCAAAATGATCGATGCGCCAACTCGACTGGGAGGTGGTAGGCTTTACCATACACAAGGTTGTAAGGAGTGGTGCCAATTGGTGTTTTGAACGCCGTTCTGTATGCCCACAAAGCGTCGTCCAATCGTTGACTCCAGTCCTTTCTGTTTGGATTTACCGTCTTCGTAAGGATGGCCTTTACTTCGTGATTAGAGACTTCAGCCTGCCCATTGGTCTGGGGGTGATAGGCCGTTGACACTCGGTGGTTAACTTGGTATTTGCTAAGTAGTGCCGTGACCACTTTATTGCAAAAATGCGTTCCTCTATCGCTGATAATCACTTTGGGTACTCCGAACCTGTTCAAAATATGAGATTTTAGAAACGATACAACAGTCTTGGCATCATCAGCCGCGGTTTGACAGATAGTCAACAGCAAGTATAATATACTAATTTCCCCCTGATTTTGGGAAAGGACCCATAAAGTCTATTCCCCAGACATTAAATATCTCACATGTAAAAATTGGTTTTAATGGCATTTGATTTCTAGCTGAAATATTACCAACTTTTTGACAATTTGGACAATTCATGCAAAATAAATGACAGTCTTTAAACAAGGTAGGCCAATAAAAACCTGATTCTAATATTTTGATTGCTGTTCTTTTTGGGCCAAAATGGCCTCCACACGCTTCAGAATGACAAAAGCGCAAAATAGATTCAATTTCATCACTAAGAACACATCGTCTCAATATTTGATCCTTACTGACATTTCACATGTACGGTTCATCCCAAACATAATATTTTGAATCTCTTTTTACCTTTTCTCTTTCTCTGTAGGACATACTTGTTTCAAACTTACCTGATGCCAAGTAATTTGCGATATCAGCGTACCAGGGTCTCTTTATCAGGGCAAGGACATCAGCAAAGAACAGACTTTCGTCGGGAAATTCTTCATTGACAACATTCGAATCTGGATCCACTAAGATTCTGCTTAGATGATCAGCAACTAAATTCTCCTTGCCACTCTTGTCTTTTATTTCCAGATTAAATTCTTGTAGAAGGAGAATCCACCTAATCCACCTTGGTTTTGCCTCCTTTTTGATCAACAAATAACGCAATGCTGCATGATCAGAATAAACAATCACTTTAGTTTGGAGTAAATAAGCACGAAATTTATCAAGTGCAAAAACAATAGCAAATAACTCCTTCTCAGTGGTTGTATAATTTCTCTGCGCGTCATCCAACATACGAGACACATAATAAATCACATGCGGTTCCCTTCCTTCCTTTTGGCCTAAAACAGCACCTATAGAGTGGTTAGATGCATCACACATAATTTCAAAAGGTAGAGACCAGTTCGGTGCTTTAATCACAGGGGCAGTGGTTAATTTTTCTTTTAGCAAATCAAAAGCAGCCTCGCAATCAGCACTGAATTTGAACTCCACTTCCTTCTGTAATAATTTACAAAGTGGTTCTGCTATCTTAGAAAAATCCTTTATAAATCTTCGATAAAACCCTGCATGTCCTAAGAAAGAACGCACTTCACGAACATTAGTAGGATAAGGTAAAGAATCAATAACATCAATTTTCGCCTTATCTACCTCTATACCTTTTTGAGATATTACGTGTCCTAAAATCAGCCCTTGGTTTACCATAAAATGACACTTTTCGTAGTTTAAAACCAAGTTAGTTTCTAGACAACGCTTAAGTACTTTTTCCAGATTTTCAAGACATTCATCGAAGGAATTTCCATATACAGTAAAATCATCCATAAAAATTTCTATTCCTTCAGCAATAAAATCAGAAAAAATACTCATCATGCATCTTTGAAAGGTTGCAGGTGCATTACATAATCCGAAAGGCATACACTTGTAAACAAAAGTCCCAAAAGGGCATGTAAACGTGGTTTTATCTTGATCCTCAATTGCGACGGGTATTTGGTGAAAACCAGAATACCCATCGAGACAACAGTAATGAGACTTACCTGAGAGTCTCTCTAGCATTTGGTCGATAAAAGGGATGGGGAAGTGATCCTTCCTAGTTGCTGAATTAAGTCTTCTGTAATCAATGCACACCCTCCACCCGTTTTGCACTCTTGTAGGTATTAAATGTCCTTCGCTATTCTCGACCACTGTAAATCCGGTCTTTTTAAGCACCACCTGCACAGGACTTACCCAAGAACTGTCAGAAATAAGGTATATTACTCCAGCATCTAAGAGTTTCAATACCTCCTTTTTAACCACATCCATCATAGGTGGGTTAAGCCTTCTCTATGGCTGCCTAACGGTCTTACAGTCTTCTTCCAAGTGGATCTTATGCGTGCAAATTGCAGGGCTGATCCCTTTAATATCAGCTATTGTCCAACCTATGGCTTTCTTATTTTCCTTCAAAACCCGCACAAGTCTTTCTTCTTCCACTTTGGACAGCTGGTTTGAGATGATCACTGGTAAGCTTTCTCCCAAACCTAAATAAGTATACTTTAGGTGACTGGGTAGAGTCTTTAATTCCAGATTTGGAGCCTACAAAACAGAGGGGATAAGGGAATTATTAGTTCTCGGAAGATCTATAATTTTCGGATTAATTACCACTTGTTTGGCTACATCCAGCTCAAACACTACTGCTTCGATCTCCTCCCTAACTTCCACTTTCTTTTCCAGTTCTTCCAATGTGATGTAATCTATACTCCTGGTAAGTACATAGTCCAAAGGGTCAGTATACTCAAGTTCGAAAATATCTTCATCATCTAAATCAATAACATTAATGAAATTAAGACAATTCGAATCCTCAGGATATCTCATAGCATCATACATATTGAAAGTGATAACTTCACCCATAAATTCTAATGTTAAACACCCTCCATGAACATCAATTTTAGCTCGTGCAGTCCTCAAGAAAGGTCTACCTAACAATATTTTGGTAGATTTGGAAGTATGTTCATTTTCCATGTCAATTACATAAAAATCAGCAGGAAATACTAGATTATTAACCTGTACTAACACATATTTAATTACCCCTACGGGATAAATAATAGACCTATCAGCTAGCTGAATCACCAATCTGGTTTCCTACAATTCACCAATTTTAAGCTTTTGAACAAGGTTAAAGATAAAACATTTATTCCCGCTCCCAAATCACACAGTGATTTTTCAATTACCTTATCCCCTATCTTACATGGGATCACAAACGTTCCACCATCCTTACACTTATTCGGTAATTTCTTCTGAAAAATCGCGGAAACATTTTCGTTTAAGTTGATTCTTTCCACTCCTGCAAGCCTTTTTCTGTTAGTGCACAACTCTTTTAAAAATTTCGCATATTTCGGTATTTGTGCAATCACATCAAGAAGAGGTATATTTACTGCTACTTTACGAAACAATTCTAAAATAGCCTTTTCATCCTTTACCTTCTTGGTCTTTTCAGACATGTCAGGGAAAGGAAGAGGAATTACCTGCTGATTCTTCTTGGGCATCATTGGTTCTGGGATAGGGCTTACATGGTCTGATTTTTCAGTTACCTGGGCTTCAGGTTCGTACTGGTCTGGGATAAGGACTTCTGACTGCTTCTTCCCCAGGCCTGGGGCAAGGACTATTACATCTGGAATTTCAGTTCCACTCCTCAATGTCATCGAACAGAGGTGTTTTAGGTTGTCCACAGTGCTCGAGGGCAGCTTCCCTTGCTCATGTTTCTGGTTGGTCAATGCAGATATCTCCTTCTGCATTGCTTGGTTTGATTGTACGAGATTCGCAATACTAGCTTGAGTGGATTGCATGTTAGTTTGAATAGCTTGCATGAATTGTTTGAGCATGTCTTCCACTGACGGGCCAGTAAGCAGTAGGGGCTGTTGTGGGGCTGGTAACTGTGGAACAGTAGGTTTGGGCATAAAATTTTAGAGATTTGGTGGTGTTTGGTGTGTCTGAGCTTGGTTTTGGTTACTGGATGAATATTGGTTTGGTAGATGTAACACAATGTTGGAGTTTGTGTTCTGTTTCCAACCAGGGTTGTTGTTGAACTGATTTTGGTATTGATTTTGGTACTGATTTTGGTTATTTTAGTTGAATCTGGGTTTGTGAGGTGGGTATTTTCCATATTCCTGCCGGTACTGCATTACTAAGTTGACCTCTTCGGGTGTTCCATTGTTCAATATGCAGTCATCTGTATGGTATCCTGGCTGGCCGCATGTACCACACATGTTGGTAGGTTGCACTTGCTGTACTTGTACCTGTGAGTGTCCTGACAAAGCATTCAAACGATCAGAAAGTTCAGTCAATTGAGTTTGAATTGAGGACACATTACCTGTTGGCATATCTCTTTCGCTTGACTCATTGTGGAAGCTATTTTCAGCCAAGGTTTCAATCAAATTGTTAGCTCTTGTGAGAGTGCAATCTTGGAGTGCGCTTCCTGCAGCTCCATCCACTACTAACTTGTCTCTCACGCACAAACCGTCATAGAAATATTGCACTGCATTCCAATCAGAAACTCCATAGTTTGGGCAGATTTCCTGTAGGTCTCTGAACCTTTGGTAGTACTCCCTAAAACTCTCAATAAGGTTCTGTTTGATGGACACAATGTCCTTCCTAGCACTCCCAGCCTTGCCAGAGGACCAATATTTGTTGAGAAAAGTACTCAACATCTGCTGCTATGTATTTATGGAGTTGTGAGGAAGACTAAGGAACCAATTCCTAGCTTTATCCTCTAGGGTCCATGGAAAAGCTCGGAGTTTAGCTCGGTTGATATCCACTCTTGGGGGTTTATGAGTGTCACATTCCCAATGGAAGTACTGCAAGTATTTGTATGGGTTCTCCTTAGGCAAACCGTAGAATTTCTTGAGGTTATGTATCATGTTTGGTTTGAGATTCCAATCATGTTCCACGGGCGGATACTGGATGCAAAAGTGTGTGTCCAGTGGTGGTCCCTCATTGTTTCTCTGTCTGAAGGTCTGTTCTGGAGGGGGAGGTAGTGGCTGGTTATTATGGTGGTCATTCATGGCTGGTTCGAATAGTGGGTTTTCTCGGATTGCTGATGGTCCTTCCCCCAGGTCTGGGATAAGGGTCTGTTGAGGGGTCTAAAGGTTTTCTGGTTGCTGTTCTTCAGGAACAGCCCTCTGATTCTTCGCTTGCTTCCTGAACTGTGTTTCCCTTCTTATAATTTCTAGGTTGTACGGAATCAATTCTGAATTAGAGGTCCTGGTCATACACAAAGAGAATTAATTAGTATCGATGAATCCCCGGCAATGGCGCCAAAATTGGATGGTTGCCGAAACCGTCAAAATAAAATAAATACAATTCACCAAAGCTCATGTAAATAAAACAGTAGCTAGTGGTAAAAGGTTTGTCCTCAGGGATTCGGTGGCAATTAATGTTCTTTATAAATGATTCGGAAAGTAACAGGTGGTAAATACCAATATTGATTTGTTGTGTTTGCAATTGCTTAAGAAATAGAAATAACATAAAACAGTAGCGAATAAAGAGTTGTGTGTGTTCAGAGGTGACAAATTCCCAGTGAGGATTCCGATGAGCTCATGCAATTAATTAATCGATCATTGATTCAAGTATTTTCAAAACCAGACTTGCAGGCGGCTATAGAGATCAGGTTCTCACCTAGATCTCCTACTCTCTACCTATTCGAGATTCTTAAAGGTTCTCACCTATTAAGATCCTTGATATATCTTATGGCCTAAAGAAGTTATTCTATTAGGTCTAATAAGATAATCAAATAATTCTACCGTAAGAGACCTTCCCGAGTTCAGGAGAGAGAAGTGTCTACTCCTGTAAACTCGACCTTAATTGTTTTCCAATCTGATCCATCAATCAGTTGGTTGCCTTTGTATCACTTTCTACAATGTAGACTCCAAAGTATCGAGAGAAGACAGTAATCATACAAATTCTAGTGTAGTTGATCAAGCTTCAAAAGAAGTATGCATAATTTGACAATCAATTAAAACAATTAGAGACGCAAGATGAGATTTAATAAATTCGTTTAGATCTCACAATTAATTAAGCATGGCTGTTAATCCTCACAAGGAATAAATGGAATTTAGCCTATCATCATAAGAAATAAATAAATAAATAAGAGGTAAGCATAAGAAGTATTGGAATTAATTTAAAGAAAGGAAATAAGCAACAACGTTGTCAAGCTATTGCAATGGAATTGTTCTCTGCCAAGAAGAAAAGAAATTTGGTGTTTGTAAAAGATGAAGTGAGTAGTACAGAGGCGCAACCTCTTTTAAATAATAAAAACTAATTAATTGTTTAATTCCCAAAAATCAAAATAGGATAATATCTAATAATATCTATTCCATAATCCTAACAAAAGCGTAGGAGACATTCAGCGGCAGCAGGACTCTCGTTCCAACAGGAGATCGCAAGACAAAATCTTCTAGAATAAACAGCAGCCACAAAATTGCTCTGTATCAAACAATTTCAGCTCCTAAGGAATGAAATGCTGTCCAACAACGTTCTCTGCAATAAAGGAGTGAAAAACCCTAGAATTAGCAGCATCATCGTCCTAAAATAGATGTAAAAGACGATGATAAATAGACATTTAACGCTCCAATCAATGCACTCTGGGAGGAAGTAGTTCGTTTGAACGTCACTCTGGGAGGAGGTAATCTATTGACGTCACTTTGGGAGAAGATATGCTTTGGATGGTGTTATTCAGTGGAGGAAATTGATGCTGTTATTGGGGATTAAAAAGTTTTTACAAAATTGTTGAGGTTATTCGTGGATGTCACTCTGGGAGGAGGTAAGTTTGTTGATGTCACTCTGGGAGGAGGTATATTTTTTGATGTCACTCTAGGAGGAGGTATTTGGTTGATGTCACTCTGGGAGGAGGTATGCTTTCGATGTCACTCTTGGAGGAGATAGTTGGTTGCTGTCACTCTGGGAGGAGATAGTTTTGTTGATGTCATCACTCTGGGAGGAGGTATGCTTTCGATGTCACTCTTGGAGGAGATATTTGGTTGATGTCACTCTAGGAGGAGATAGGTTTGTTGATGTCACTCTGGGAGGAAATAGGTTCGTCGATGTCACTCTGGGAGGAAATAGTTGGTTACTGTCACTCTGGGAGGAGGTATTTGGTTGATGTCAGTCTTATGGGATAATTTTGATGCTGCCGCTCTGGGAGGAGATAATCCTTGATGTTACTCTAGGAGGAGGTATGCTTTAAATTCTAGTCTGGGCGAGGCAATCGCATTGCTAAATGCTGGTATGAAAAATGAGGTTGCATATTCGTGCGAGGCTATCGCTCTTCGGACGCTGATGTGGAAATGCGAAGGAAGGTCCGGGCGAGGCTATCGCTCTCCGGATGTTGTCGTGGAAATGTGAAATAAGGTCTGTGCGAGGCTATCGCTCTCCGGATGTTGACAATGACAATGTGAAGGAAGGTCCGTGCGAGGCTATCGCTCTCCGGATGTTGACATGGCAATGTGGAGCAATGTCCTTGCGAGGCTATCGCTCTCCGGATGTTGACGTGGAAATGTGAAGGAAGGTCCGTGCGAGGCTATCGCTCTCCGGATGTTGACATGGCAATGTGGAGAAATATCCGTGCGAGGCTATCGCTCTCCGGATGTCGGCGTGGCAATGTGGAGAAGGTCCGTGCGAGGCTATCGCTCTCCGGATGTCGGCGTGGCAATATGGAGAAATATCCGTGCGAGGCTATCGCTCTCCGGATGTTGACGTGGTAATGTGGATGAAGGTCCGTGCGAGGCTATCGCTCTCCAGATGTTGACGTGGTAATATGGATGAAGGTCCGTGCGAGGCTATCGCTCTCCGGATGTTGACATGGCAATGTGAATGGAGGTCCGTGCGAGGCTATCGCTCTCCGAACGTTGACGTGGCAATGTGAAGAAGGTCCGTGCGAGGCTATCGCTCTCCGGATGTCGGCGTGGCAATGTGGAGAAATATCCGTGCGAGGCTATCGCTCTCCGGATGTTGACGTGGCAATGTGGATGAAGGTCCGTGCGAGGCTATCGCTCTCCGGATGTCGGCGTGGCAATGTGGAGAAATATCCGTGCGAGGCTATCGCTCTCCGGATGTTGACGTGGTAATGTGGATGAAGGTCCGTGCGAGGCTATCGCTCTCCAGATGTTGACGTGGTAATGTGGATGAAGGTCCGTGCGAGGCTATCGCTCTCCGGATGTTGACATGGCAATGTGAATGGAGGTCCGTGCGAGGCTATCGCTCTCCGAACGTTGACGTGGCAATGTGAAGAAGGTCCGTGCGAGGCTATCGCTCTCCGGATGTCGGCGTGGCAATGTGGAGAAATATCCGTGCGAGGCTATCGCTCTCCGGATGTTGACGTGGCAATGTGGATGAAGGTCCGTGCGAGGCTATCGCTCTCCGGATGTCGGCGTGGCAATGTGGAGAAATATCCGTGCGAGGCTATCGCTCTCCGGATGTTGACGTGGTAATGTGGATGAAGGTCCGTGCGAGGCTATCGCTCTCCAGATGTTGACGTGGTAATGTGGATGAAGGTCCGTGCGAGGCTATCGCTCTCCGGATGTTGACATGGCAATGTGAATGGAGGTCCGTGCGAGGCTATCGCTCTCCGAACGTTGACGTGGCAATGTGAAGAAGGTCCGTGCGAGGCTATCGCTCTCCGGATGTCGGCGTGGCAATGTGGAGAAATATCCGTGCGAGGCTATCGCTCTCCGGATGTTGACGTGGCAATGTAGATGAAGGTCTGTGCGAGGCTATCGCTCTCTGGATGTTGACATGGCAATGTGAATGAAGGTCCGTGCGAGGCTATCGCTCTCCGAACGTTGACGTGGCAATGTGAATGAGAGTCCGCGCGAGGCTATCGCTCTCCGGATGTTGACATGGCAATGTGAATGGAGGTCCGTGCGAGGCTATCGCTCTCCGAACGTTGACGTGGCAATGTGAAGAAGGTCCGTGCGAGGCTATCGCTCTCCGGATGTCGGCGTGGTAATGTGAAGAAATGTCCGTGCGAGGCTATCGCTCTCCGGATGTCGGTGTGGCAATGTGGATGAAGATCCGTGCGAGGCTATTGCTCTCCGGATGTTGACGTGGTAATGTGGATGAAATATCCGTGCGAGGCTATCGCTCTCCGGATGTTGGTGCTGAAAATGTAGTTACATGACCGTGCGAGGCTATCGCTCTCCGGACGTTGGTGCTGAAAATGTAGTTACACGACCGTGCGAGGCTATCACTCTCCGGACGCTGGTGCTGAAAATGTAACTACACGACCGTGCGAGGCTATCGCTCTCCGGACGCTGGTGTTGAAAATGTAGTTACACGACCGTGCGAGGCTATCGCTCTCCGGACGCTGGTGCTGAAAATGTAACTACACGACCGTGCGAGGATATTGCTCTCCGGACGCTGGTGCTGAAAATGTAACTACACGACCGTGCGAGGCTATCGCTCTCCGGACGCTGGTGTTTCGCTCGGATATTGATTGACGGTAACATACCTTTGCTCTGATGTTGATTCGATGACTGTTTATGAATTTTCAAGATATGGTGTGGGGACGTGACCATATGAATCCATTGGATTTTTATGAAAATCCAAGATGGCGAGGGCTTTACAATGATGTTGTCATCGAAGACCCAATTGAGGAGTGGTGACGTTCTCCATTCGATGTTTGATTGGATTTTGATGAAAATCCAAGGTGAGGGCTTTACAACGATGTTGTCATCGAAGACCCATGGTTGAGGTTTTACTGGAGCATATCTGTGTCCTCCAAATTAAAAGGAAGCAAACACAAAGAAGCAACAGATAGAAAAAGGAAAGAGCAATTGACCTATGTGAGAAATGTCAAATATTCCTAAATTTAACCCATGGCTTGCCCCCAAGTTTTTTTGTTTGGAATGAAAATGATTTCTTTGTTTTAAGAAAATAAATTCAAGCCTTTTTTTTTCTTTCTCTTTTGTGGAAAAAATGTTCGTTCAGTTTTCGTTATATAAACATGATTGATTTAAGTCTAGATAACGTCTACGTCTTGTTCAAGAAATAATGACCTCAAGGACAAGACTTTCCCACAATTTGCAGCCGTAAGCAATCCTCACCTAATATTAGTGTTTGCACTCACGCTCTGAAACAAGGTTAAGTATTTTATGCTCATAACGATGCAACTAACATGATACATAATTTCAATTCGCAATGTCAATCCGAGTGTGATAAGATTCGAGGTCGTGTCTGATCGGAACGGCGGCGATCGGCGTCGGATGTACCTGCAAAGCGCCGGAGGGGGGCTCCGGCGTAGACACTCCGATGCCTAAGTCAGTTCGGGGGTACAAAGTAACAAGAGGATCTGCTGGGTGATCTCGATCTTACCTTCTGTTTGAAAAAGTAGGGATATTTATAGGCCTCGATGGCGATACCTGGCGATAATAGTCTAGGAGATGTCTGGTGATGACATCACGAGCGATGCCGGCGGGTGACATCACGAGTGATATCTGACAGGGTTGCCGGGAGCGATAATCTCGCTGTTCCCTAGGATGGGATGGCGCCGTGCGTATAGAGACGCGTGAGTCCCCCCTCCGCTGATGTCGACCATCCTAGGAATCCTTTGTTGATCCCTAGGCGATATGAAGATATACTACGGGACTTATAGGAATCCGTCCCGGCAGGAGCCGCAAGTGTAGTAGTGCCGTTAGGGTTGTCTTAATTGTTATCATAAGCCCAACTGAAAACGAGCCCGAGTGTTTACCAAGGGCTTCATTCTCGGTTTCTAGAGGAGTGCTATTTCCTTCACGACGCGGCAGGCTCATGAGGATTTTTGAGTTTCTCTGACTCTTCTGGCATTCAAGCAATGTATTTTCATTCCCGATATCTATCAGAACTCGATATCTTGTACCAGATACACGACAGCAAAGCAGGTAACAAGAACCGAACACTTTCGAGAACTATTGGCCACAGAAAGGATGTCGACCAAGTTGATAGTGGTGATGTCGTGGCGATAACGCTGGTCATAAACCAGAACTGATAACGCTGGCGATAAGCCAGAACTGATAACGCTGGCGATAAGCCAGAACTGATAACGCTGGTCATAAGCCAGAACTGATAACGCTGACGATAATGCGACACTGTAATGAAGCAATTCCATAGCTTGCTGATGAAGATGGTGTCATTACGAGACCACCATGCAGTCAGTCAAATCATGGGCGGATAATAATAATAGAGTATTCTTCTTGATATCGTGACATGACTAAGCATGCGCATTTCAGCACCGGGGAGGAGATATCGCAGATAAGATGGTGTACCATCGCTCTCATCACTAAGGATGTATCTCCTCGCTAATGACAAGAGATACCCCGTAGGCAGTAATAAATTCTTGCGTAATCTCGTTGCCTTTGTGGGCGTTAGTCTCTTCACTGTTTCGAAATTTCATCGACTTTCCTGCACATTCCTAATTGTAAACCATCAGTAACAAAGACACATTACGAGGGATAGTAATTACCCGTAGGAGCCTTTCCACTGCCATCATAGGGCGTTACCATGGAACCCGCGTGAATCGCTTTCACTATCAGCTCTATACTTCACCAGGGGTTACACATCTGGTTACTAGCTGGGATTTCGCGATTCTCCGTGTTTCCCTCCTTTCGCGATCGGCCCGAAAAGTGCCTCATCTTAGTGAGCTGTCGGATCGGGACGACTATCACAAGGCTGGGGAATTTTCACTTTTGGGCGTTGTCCTCGCGTCTAGAACCGTGTCCTTACTTAATGGCCTGGCTGCAGCAGCCCAACCGTTAAGATAGGATTCTTGTTTCTAGACGGAGTTTCTATTTCTTTGGGGCGTGCCTCGTCTTGATGGGCCGTCTCCACGAGAACGGTCAGTACAAGGGAAGGACTTTTCAATCCCAAAGATACCGGGTAGTGCCCTCACTTAATGAGCCATCTGATCAAGATCGGTCATCACAAGGATAAGACTTTTCACCCCCAGGGGCATCTAGGATCTTTCAATCCGACGCTAATTCAAGGTATGTTGGGTCGTGCCCTCACTTAGTGGGCCATCTGATCAAGACCGGCCATCACAAGGATAGGACTTTTCACTTCCCAAGATACCCCCTTTTTTATCTGCACAAAGGCAACCACAAACACCCACGAAAGCTCTCTCATCGAGCGTTAGTCATGGTTAGGGTTGACATAAATCAAAGGTGTAGATAAAATTAAATTCTAGGGTAATATAATTTCAAACGAGCGATATTCTAAGAGTTGGATAAGGGTGTACCATCGAGTGTCTCTAGATGATAGGCTCCTTTCCCGACAATGTGGGTGACGCGATATGGTTCATCCCAGTTAGGACTGAGTTTTCCCATACGTTGGCCTGCCGCTCGCTTGTCTCTGAGCACCAGGTCACCGACTTTCAGCAACCGTTCTTTGACACGCCTGTTATGATAACGGGCCATCTTTTGTTTGTAGTGCTGCGTTTTCAGAAGGATTTCTTCTCGGACTTCTAGTAACATGTCCAGGTTAGCTCGTAACCTTTCCTCATTCAGTTCCTCTCGAAAGTGAGCCACCCGTAGGCTCATGGTTCAAATTTCCACCGGTGTAACAACTTCGGTTCCGAAGGCCAACGCGAAGGGTGTTTCTCCGGTGCTAGTTTTAACAGTCATGCGGTACGCCCACATCACGTATGGAAGCTCATCAGCCCACTTCTTTTAGACCCTTCTAAGTTTTTCTTGATACCGCTGAGGATACTCCGATTGGTTACTTCCGCCTGGCGTAATGATTGATAAAATGATCGTCAGGAAGGGGCTTTGCGGGAGTAGCGATAATTTGAGATGTCCCATGTGGCGCGTTATACGTCCTATCTCTGTTTTCTTCTTCCATTTTCGCATAATTATGAGCTTTAAGTCTCAACGCGTCTAAAGTCACTAGAGGGTCCACCATGAGCGCGTCTTTCAGTTTTCCGTAGCGGCAGTTCCTTTTCAGGGCTTCTATAGCAAAATCAATAGTGACGCCCGGCGTTAATGACATTTCCAAATCGAAGCGGCTGAGAAATTCCTTTAAGGTTTCTTGAGGCATTCGTTGTATGTCAAATAACGCGGCGGCAGATTTCCTGATTGGAATCGCCGTACTAAATCTGCTCCGGAATTTAGATTCTAACTGTGAGAAATTATTAATGGATCCACCAGGGAGACCTTCAAACCAGAGACGCGCAACACCCGACAGTGTCATAACAAATATTTGGCACAACGCCGCATCACTGTGGGTCTGAAACTGAACAAAATCCTTCACTTTATTGATATGCGAAATGGGATCCTTGGTGCCATCATAAGTATCAGTGGGAAGCTTCACGCGTCGACTGACCCTGTGACGCCTTATACGGCGGCTAAACGGGTGGCCCGATGTATCATCAAGAATTTCACGCGCATGACGCGGGGGAGATATTTCAGCCTGGCGCCCCCTATTTCGCGGTTCTGGCGTAAGATGTCGCCTAGGAGATCGACTGTGACTCCTGGGTGATCGACTTCGATACCTTCGACTACTGGATCTTTCACTGTACTCGGGAGACAAACTCCTGTTGGCTCCTTCCCTCCGTCCATCCCACCGGTTCCTAACCCCCTCAAGTTGCCTATCTCCCTGCGGGAGGAGACCTTGCGACATCTGTGGTACGTAAGCCTCTACTCTTCCTTGAGTGAACTGCACAACACTAACCGGAGGATCTCCCGCGGACAAAGGCATCTAGAGGTTTTCTGGAAACAACGGTGATAAAGGTCGATCAGCGACAATATATGGTGTGAACATGACGCGGGGAGGGAGACTAGATCCAGAAGCACCAGGCGTGGTTCTTGCGGCCATTTCAGTCAAATATTCCAACCGAGAACGAAGGGCCGCTATTTCCATTGCAAAAGGATGTTCATGATTAAGTATAGATCCCCCCGAAAGAGGAGTGGAGAAATCGGATCCCGCTGTCTGAGATGACGAAATGACCGTTTGTGAGGAGACAAGTCCCCCTGCAATTCCGACCGAACGGTCCAGAGATCCCGAAATAATTGGTTGAGACGTCATAGAGAGATCAGCAGTAGCAAAAGGGAATAACTATCTGCGGATTGAGAAAGGGATATTAGAGGATGATGATCGGATCGGCTCCGATCCTGCGGTCATGACCGTTCCAATCTTCTGACTAAACGGAGCTTGGCTATTAAGGACGCTCACTTAATATACCAAAGCTCTCAATGAAAGCACCATTTGATAAGATTCGAGGTCGTGTCTGATCGGAACGGCGGCGATCGGCGTCGGATGTACCTGCAAAGCGCCGGAGGGGGGGCTCCGGCGTAGACACTCCGATGCCTAAGTCAGTTCGGGGGTACAAAGTAACAAGAGGATCTGCTGGGTGATCTCGATCTTACGTTCTGTTTGAAAAAGTAGGGATATTTATAGGCCTCGATGGCGATACCTGGCGATAACAGTTTAGGCGATGTCTGGTGATGACGTCACGAGCGATGCCAGCGGGTGACGCCACGAGCGATATCTGACAGGGTTGCCGGGAGTGATAACCTCTCGGTTCCCTAGGATGGGATGGCGCCGTGCGTATAGAGACGCGTGAGTCCCCCCTCCGCTGATGTCGACCATCCTAGGAATCCTTTGTTGATCCCTGGGCGATATGAAGATATACTACGGGACTTATAGGAATCCGTCCCGGCAGGAGCCGCAAGTGTAGTAGTGTCGTTAGGGTTGTCTTAATTGTTATCAGAGTGAATAGACTTCAAATGAAGATGCACATGCATGGGCATTCTAATAATCGATGGGACTTTTACGGAAAATAATGAAAGGACATAAAATGTCTGGAAGGAAGCTGGTCTTGGAAAAGATGTGCTTGATTTTTGATGAGTTGGAAGGTTTTCTGATGAGTGACGCTTTGTTGATTGGCCCTGATGAGGGCAAGGTGCGCGAGTTCTTTCGCCTTTTGCTGGGGATGCTTTCTTGACAGAGTGTATGAGCTCTTGGAACCTTGTTGTGGTTGCTTTCTGGTCGGCCAAGGGCCCTTTTCTCGAGTCTTTACTGGGGAGTGTCGTCGCCGTTCTTTTTGCGACTTACTACTTGAGTTAGCCTTGGGCCCTTTTCTTCTCGTGTCCTTACTAGGGATGCTTGCTTTGAGATTTCTCGAGTTGGCCTTAGGCCCTTTTTCTCGAGTCTTTACTGGGGAATGTTTTCTTCGAGTTTTCTCGAGTTTAGTTGTCCCCGGGCTGTGCTTGCTTCGGCTCTTCGATTGTTTGTATTCTTCGAATGTCTCTGAGCATTTTTCTCTTTTCTTTTCTTTTCCCTTTTTCCCTCTCTTTTCTTTTCTTTTTTTCCCTTCTTTTTTTTTTTTTTGTTGTCTATTCCCCCCCTTTTGATTTGATTTGAAATGCAACAGAGCAGAGCAAGCACAACCTTTGTCTTGATCTCTTCTCATTTTGGCTTAAAGCCTCGGCCTTCATCTTCGGGTATTTGGTCTTTCTTCGGTGATGGCTCTCAGCGATCTTTTGGTGACCTTTTCCGTCTACTTTGTCGTGAACTTGAACTTGGCGTGCTTTTATTTTCGGCTGACAATTTTAGCTGAGACTGCTCCTTGGCTCCCGGGGTATGAGTGATGGCATATGTGGTGGAAAGAGGGAAGAAACGAAAAAATGGAGAAGATCGTAAAAGTCCCACGTCATTTTATTGCTATCCCATGTCTAATTGCACATGTACCCTGGATATTATGCGAATTCAACTAGTACCTAGTCAGGCACTTACACTCATGAAAGGATAAGGCGCGATGGCTCGATAATGCTTACCGGGATTTGCCTATGACTGCTTACGTCGGAGCAAACTGTGGATATAAGAGCTAACAGACAAGATCATGTATGTTTCATATAATTTCTAATGAACGCACAAGTCATCCGTGTCGTGATAAAGTGATGAATATGCTAGAAAAAAAAGTTCAAAACGTGGGATTTTTGTTTTCCCCTTTCCTTTTCTTTTTCTTTTTTCTTTCCCCCCCGCTTTTTTTAGCCCAAGTTGCACATGTATAAAGAGAAAATTTTGTGAAAACTAAGGATTTTAGCCAACATGACGCACGCACTCTTGCAATAATGTAAATAGTGGAAAAAATTGCGAAAATGTAAATTGCGAATACATAAATTATGGAAACAGAAATTGCAAAAATGTAAAAGGACAACTTCCCTGAAAAATGAGCTCTGACATTTTTTGACATCTTCTTTTGTTCGTCACTTCACTTGCTTGCCCCCAAGTTTACAAGTCTCGTTGCACATGAAATGCAAAACTACAGAAATGTAAATTGCGAGACCCTAATTTATAGAAACGTAAATTGTGAAAGGGGAAATTGTAAACATAAAGGACAACTTCCTTGAAAAATGAGCTTTGACATTTTTCAACGCCTTCCTTTGGTCGTCACTTCATTCGCTTGCCCCCAAGTTTACAAATCTCATTGCATCTAAAATGACAAGGGAATTAAATAGTAAATTCACTGGAAAAGGATATCCTAAAATGTTTGAATTTTATTAACAAAAAAACCAGAAATATTAAAAGGAACACGTGGGTTGCCTCCCACGAAGCGCCCTTGTTTATAGTCGTAGGCTTGACTATTATACAGAAAGTATTGTAGGTATCGCCATTAGATGAGTAAGCAGGATGGGTCCCTTATAGGAGAATGATCATTCAGAGGTTGGCAGGAGGAGGGTAGACGGTCGTGTTAGGTCCTTTGGCTAACCCTTCAAAAGAGATCCATCCATTCTTGATCAAGTGGTGAACCTTTCCTCTTAGGGCGAAGCAGTTTTCTATCGTGTGACCCTAAGCTCCAGCATGGTACTCGCATCTAGCGTTATGATCGTACCACTTCGGGTAGGGAGGTTGCAGAGGTGCCATTGGGGTGGGCGCAATTTGTCCAGCCGCCAAGAGATGTTTATAAATTTCCCCCAGAGGAGCGGGAAGAGTTGGCAGTGGCCCCCGGTTCCAACGGTTACTTGGGTTATTTTGGTTGTTTGGCGGGTTATATGGAGATGGTAGAAATGGTGTAGGGTTTTGAGGAGGTGGCGAGGAAGGTGGCTCATAGCTAGGCTGGTGAGAGGCAAAGTTGACATCTTTCTTTATGATGGGCTCTTTCTTAGGTGTTACCTCTGGTGTGGAAACATCGATTCTCCCCGACTTGATCCCTTGTTCGACTCTTTCAGCTACCATGACCATGTCAGAAAAGTTATTTGATGGATTGGATATAAGATGAGTGTAGTAGGGAGCCTTGAAGGTATCCACGAAAATGGATATGAGTTCTTTGTCATTCAAAGGAGGTGAAATCCTGGAAGCTAGTTCTCTCCATCTTTGAGCATAAGTTTTCACCGATTCTTCAGTTTGTTTCTCAAGATTTCGGAGATCAGAACGGTCTGGCGCTACCTCCAAATTGAACTTGTATTGCTTGAAGAAAGCATCCGATAAATCTCTCCAAGTTTTGATCTTAACCCCATCCAAACTCATGTACCAGGTCAAGGCATGCTTGGCCAAACTCTCTCTGAACAGATGGATTAACAGGGGCTCATTGTGTATCATATCGGCCATTTTGTTGCAATAGGCCTTGAGGTGAGTTTTTGGGCACTCGATCCCAGTGTACTTCTCAAAATCTGGAATCTTGTATTTTGGAGGCATTATGATCCCCGGGACCATGCACATGGAGGCGGGACCTGTAGGGTTGAAGGGGTCTGTTCCTTCGATGACCCTGAGCCTTTCCTCTAGCAAGTTCATTCTATCCATATTCGGTCTTTCTGTGACGAGAGCGTTTGGACCAAGGTATGGCGGGGGTTCTGTCGTGAATGATGGTTGCGTCGGATTGACAAAAGGAGGTCGAATTCCCATAGGATTGGGAATCGCGACTTGAGTGGAATGACCTAGGGGTGGGTAAAATCCCCGAGATTCCTGACGAATCAGATTTTGACCAGGGTCCAAAGTAAGGTTGACAAAGGAATGCTGTAGAGCTGTATCAACTCCTTCACCCATGTTGGCTACAGGGTTCGGGGTGGTGGGTACAAAGACGGGATCAATCCATTTCTATTGACCCCCCAGGAACCGAAAATGATTGGGGTCCCGAAGATCCAGCGATGGCGGATGAGGAGGGTCCCATCATTTGACTAGGATCAAAACCGGGTGGGAACTCAGTGGTTGCTTCATCTCGCTCTTTTTCGCCCCGAGTGGCCTTTTCTGTAGTAACCCTTGCTTGCTCTTCTAACTCTTTTATTCTAGCAGCCAATGCCTCTTCTATCTTGGTTTGTCCGGTCATTTTTTGTGTGGAGTAGCGTGCTTGCGAGGAGCTATCGTGAACCTGAAAAAAGAAAATACGAAAAAAGAGTAAGTACAAGTGAGGATATGCAGGTGATGGACGATCCCGAGGCCTCCACGTTGCTCATTCGCATTTCCGGCTACACTTTCACTTGGTATTTTCAGGGCGGTCGGAGGGGCGTGATCTCCTAGTTGTGGATGATATGCGAAGGAAGCCCCTATTCATTCCAACGATATGGAGCAATCTGAGATGTTATCTGCGAAACCCAAGTCAACAGGGGCAACCAATACCGCCATGATAGGAATATCTCTTTTACCCTATGCTTGCAAATGACGTAGGGCCTGATGCCTAATGAACCTATATGAGGGGAGAGACGATGACTTATACCATGAATTGGGAGTCTTGTGATGAACAAAGAAGACCTGGCCCTGAATGAGAAATGCTTAGACGTTTTAAGCATTTGGTAGATTTTTTTGGAGTTTTGATGAGACGATTGTGTTTATCCCAGAGAGATTTTCTCTTTTTGCGATGGCCTTTTGAGGGATATTGGATGGACAATTGATATGGAAAGTTTGAAGGCGATTTAATAAATATCTGAAAAACGTACGACTTTATTATAAGTGTTTACAAGATGTAGTAAACTAGCCAACTACCTAAATTCATCAAAAATGGCTAGACTAGATTAGGGGTCCTAACTACATGAAAAGAAAAGGTTTGCCGATGTCCGAGTCCTTAGGTGAAGGTGTCAACCCTAAGAGTCGGAATTCTCTTGCTTCTGCCAAAGGTATTCCATTGAAGCCATCTCCCCTCTCTGTATTTCTATCTCGGCCTCTAAAGCTACAATCCGGCTCTGCTGTGCCTGATCATTGAAACTTCGTTCCCCAAAAATATCAAGTGAAAGTAGTGTAAGTGCCGACATATCGAATGAGCAAAAACGGGTCCTGTGGGACAAAAATAAAATTTTAAATGCAAAGTAACCTGCACGTGTAAGAAAATTTACAATTCGTATAACAAAAAATTTATGAAAAAATGGAAATCATGGTACCAAGATGAATAGAGCCACGACAAAGCAGGTATAATCATGATGCACGTGCTAGGGCTCTGATTCTGACATTTCTAACTGGCTTGAATGGTTCCCGGATGATACCATGAAAAGGTCCCTAAAGTGTCGTCCAGTGTCCCGATTCCTTGCGAAATCGTGTAACCTTTCGACTGGCTTTAGGGGTTCATCCGAGTTGGGATTGGTGAACACTACCCAGGACATGTGTCCTAGGGCGTCACTACTACCCTCCTAATTTGGTAATGGTCCCCTGGGTGTAGGGCGCTATGAAATGCATATGACAATTGATAAAGCAAATAAATGAGCAGACCAGCAATTGATCAAAGCAAATAAATAAATAAACAAACAAAACACCTCTCTAAAAAGATAAAACCGGCTCCGACCCTAATGTCCCCAGTGAAGTCGCCAAACTGTCGCGCCCCGAAAATTTAAAAATCCGCAAGTGTGCAACGAAATTTGAGACCTTACGATGCTCAGCGTAAACAGACGCCTCGCAACATGCAATGAAGTCGCCACCCTAATTTGGTTGCTAGGTTTAGGGAACCTTAATCGTCATGGCATAAGAAATATAATAAGTAAAAAAAATAAAGGCACAAAAAAAGGGTCTGGACCCCAGACAAAGGTTCGGGGTCGTATTATGGTCTCGGGAAGGTGTTAGGCACCCGAGTCACATCCGAAAACGGTTACCGGTTGATGAGAGAGGTGTTTAAAAAGGTGTTTGATAAAATGCGTTTTGAAAAATGGGACCCTCAGAGGAATCGTCACTTTAGTCTTTTCTATGATCGTGACCGTTCAGGAATAATAAAAAGATCTTTTGGACGGGGTTACCGTTTATCAAGATCGATCGATTATCCCTGACCGTAATGTGATGAGACTGAATTTTCCGCAAGACTGAATGAGCGCCCTCTTATTTCATCATCAGGCCATGCATGATTAAATTAATTACTATGTGATCCTATCATGGATTGCTTAACAGAGTACAAATTTAAATGATAGATTTTGAAGTAAAAAAAAAAGCTGATGTGGGATCGAAAGTCCCCATGTACATGCAGTCAATATAAGCGAGAATTTAAAATCACATGAGCATGACATTTTAAGCAACTCTTTAAACACGTTGTTCATGTGGGTTGAATTTAATTCTAGCAGTTCTATATATCAGGCGTAAGATTGATATTTACGGAAAGCGTTGAATAAATGAACAGGAACGAAAGGCGTACTTGCGAGCGAAGCTTGAAATTAAAACCTACAAAATGAGAGTGTCAGTGATAGCTCGAGAAATAAATAAGCAATTTTATGGGTGCGAAAAGTTAAAAATGACCGTTGATTGCATGCGAGAAATGATGGATTTAACGCATACAAAAATTAAATGCTGAGTTTGATAAATGCAGGAAATTAACAGATGATGGTTGATTGTATGTGAGAAATGATGGATTTGACGCATACGAAATTTAAATGCTGAGTTGATTGCATGCGAGAAATGATTGATTTAACACGTGAAAATTAAATGCTGAGTTGATTGCATGCGAGAAATGATTAATTTAACGCATACGAAAATTAAATGCTGAGTTGATTGCATGCGAGAAATGATTGATTTAATGCATATGAAAATTAAATGCTGAGTTGATTGCATGCGAGAAATGATTGATTTAACGTATACGAAATTTAAATGCTGTTTTGATTGCATGCGAGAAATGATTGATTTAACGCATACGAAATTTAAATGCTGTTTTGATTGCATGCGAGAAATGATTGATTTAACGCATACGAAATTTAAATGCTATTTTGATAAGTGCAGAAAAATTAAATGCAGTTGACGATTTACAGGGAATTAAAACAGTTGATGGCTTGCAAAAAAAAAAAAAAAACAGGTTGATAATGCAGAAAATAAAACAATTGATGTTGCGGAAGAATTTCCAGCAGCTTGCGAAAAATTAAAGCAGTTGATGTTGCGGAAAATAAAACAATTGATATTTGCAGAAAATAAAACAGTTGGTATTTGCAGAAAATAAACAGTTGATATTTGCAGAAAATAAACAGTTGATATTTGCGGAAGAATTTCCAGCAGTTTGCGAAAAATTAAAGCAGGTGATATTTACGAGAATTAAAATGTGACCGACCATGTAGGCGGTAAAATGAATAATTGAATTTAAATTGCCGAAAGTAAATTGCGGAAAATTTAAAGTGCGAAAAAGTAAAGTGCGGAAAATTAAACAGTTGATAATTTGCGGAAGAATTTCCAGCAGTATGATAAGTGCGAAAATTTAAAGCAGTTGAATATTTGCGAGAATTAAAATACGACCGACCATGTAGGCGGTAAAATGAATAATTGAATTTAAATTGCCAAAAGTAAATTGCAGAATTTTAAAGTGCGAATAATTAAACAGTTGATAATTTGCGGAAGAATTTCCAGCAGTTTGTGAAAAATTAAAGCAGCTGATATGTACGAACATTAAAAGCAGTTGATAATTTGCGTAAAGTTAAATGACAACCGACCATATAGGCAGTAAGTTAAATGACTGAAATTAAATTGCTAAATATAAATGACTGAAGTTAAATAACATAAAAATAAATGTCACGACAAAAAAATAAGCAATTTAGGTATATATAAAAAACACTTAAATAAACAAGTTGACGCAAGAATGAGCATACGAAAACTATGAACATGGAAACAACGCATATGAGAAATTAAGCATGGAAGCATATGAGAATTTAAATAAAAGCATGTAAGAATTTGAAAGCATACGAGAAATTAAAAGCATAGGAATATTCACCCAAATAGCATGTGAGAAAGTAAATAAATAAAGAAAGCATACGAATATTTTACAAAAAAAAAAAATATGAACTAAACAACCCATGTATATAATATAGGAAAAATAAACCCGTATTATGAAGAATAATTATACGAAGCATGCGAGCCTTTTTACGTGAAAAAAATAACGAACCGAAGATTCAGAAAAATATAAATGGGCTGGGGCCAGCTTGAAATTTGGAGGAATGGGCCAGGAACAATTCCTGGCCCAAGAAAATTAATTTTTAACGGTGATGGGCCAAGCCCATCACCTTTCTTTTATTTTGTGCGAAGGCCCTTTGGCCAAGTCATCATCATCTTCAACCTCACGTTGCCGGCGCCACTGCCGGCGACGGAGGTGACGAACCAGGCGACCGGTTCGCCTGGTTCTTGGCCGGAAAGAACCCTCTCCCCTCCACCAGCGCAACCATGCAATCACAGTAAGAAAATGGAAACAAAAATAGTAGGATTTTTGAAGGAAACGAAGAAATGCATATTTACGTTAATTAACGAAACAATTAAACTAAGCAACGATAATTTAAACGGATGTTAGCATGGTGAAATTAGGTTGAAAACAAGGTGATTGCAACAAGTTTTAATGATTAATTAATTGACTAAGCTTTAAATGAAATTTATAAGAAAAACAAGAGAAAGAACGCTTACAGTGCTGCTGCTGCGTGCGGACGAAGGCGAGGAATGGGAATGAGGGTGCGTGAATTGGCCAGGAAAATGGAGATGGGCAGTGGCCTTCTCATGCAAAATTTCGGACCCTTTGAACGTTGGAGGGAGGCTTGTATCGATAGGCAAAGGATCGCGTGCTTCGGGGACGAGGGCTGCGCGTGGTGGCCGTGAGCGTGCGCTGGTGGGGCTAGGGGAGCCGTGATGATGGCTGAACGGGATAGGAAGCTACGGGCTCGAGCTAGGAAGCGACGGGAGCAGGTAATCCCGGTGGTCTACTTCGCTGCACTCCACGCCCACTGTGCATGTGCACCATGCTTGGTAATTCAAGGGTCGTTGATCTGGTTGACTTTCCTTAGTTGACAAGATCAACGACCATGATCAAATGGCCTTTTATCTGATTTAAATGGCCTCGAGCCGGTTCCTGCGAACAAACGTTCCGATTTTTTGAGCTGAAGGTACCGTCGCGTAGAGAAAAATACGACGGGTTTAATCGTCTACAGCGAATGACAAGATTTTTTCGTTTAACGTGTTTATTTTCGCGTTCAAAAACATGAAACGTTTGAACGAAAAAAATAAAGACGTTACGTCGAAAATTACACAAGACGCTGTAGACCGTTGCGAGCGGAAAAAAAGCTAGCAACTGGTTGATGGAAAACATTTTGATGTCAAGCTATTGTCCGAGCGAACTTACTCGGGTCCAATAAAAGCTCGAATGAAAATAATAATAAAATAATAATACTAAAAAATGCGCTAAAATATTAAAAATCCTAAAAATCATGAGATGACCTAAAACGAAGAAAAAACTGGCAAACGACTGCCGGATAGTCAAAAATGTGATTTTTAAGGCTAAAAATAATAATGATAATAATAATGAAAATACGGGACGAAAAATTAAAAACGCGATTTCGAAAGCTGACGATGCTAAAATGCGATGAAAAGTTTGAAAATGCTAGCGACAGTAAATTAACTAAAAAATGACAGTAAATTAAGTAAATAACAGAAATGCTAAAATTAATTTAAAATGGCGTCAAAATTCGGGTATCAACACTATGCATCTTAGGAGTGGAAGTTTGATAAATCAGTTCGACGATGAGAAAGAAGATGAGGAGGATGAGGAAATCCAAACAGAACCGATCTTGGCCAAGCCCATGGCCAAGTTCAACATTCCAGAAAAAACAGCAAAGGAAGAACCAGTCTTGGCCAAGCCAGATAAAAAGGTCATATCTCAAGAAGAAGAGATAGAAATTCCACCTCCTTTCCCTCCTAGGTCTGCAAAGACTAAAAGGGAGAAAATGCAACAGGAATTTATGAACATTTTTGGAAAAATTGATGTCAATATTCCTATGCTTGATTTAATTGCTAAGGTTCCTAGTTATGCTAAATACCTTAAGAAATTGTGCAGCAGCAGGAAGAAACTTGCAGGAGATGGGAGAATAAATGTGACTCAGAATGTATCTGCAATCCTACAGGCAAAACTTCCAGAAAAATGCGAGGATCAAGGCACTTTTACAATTCCATGCAAAATAGGTAACCAACAAGTGGAAAAAGCTTTATGCGACTTGGGAGCAGGTATCAATGTGATGTCTTTTACTGAGTATAAAAAATTGAACATTGCTATCATGAAAGAAACTAGGGTAGTAATTCAACTTGTTGACGGATCTGTTATACTCCCTAAAGGAATTGTGAAAAATGTATTGGTATAGGTGAATGATTTTGTTTATCTTGTAGATTTTTATATTGTGGAGATGAACACTGACCTACCTTCCAACTCCACAGATATACTCTTAGGAAGGCCGTTCCTAAGAACAGCAAGAGCCAAAATTGATGTGTATCATGAACGTATTATCTTAGAATATTGTGGTACAACAATAAAGTTTGACATGCATGATGCCAACAAAAATCCTAATAAAATGCATAGTGTCAACTTTGTGGACAGCCTTGGACATGATACTGATAAGGGTTATGAATCAAATGCAACTAACCCTTCTGATGGTGTTCTTAGCAGGGAAATTCAGATGAAAAATTGAAGGAAGAAGAATTTGTGGCTAATGATGGTTTACAAGACATTGTTTCTGATCTTGAATTTTTTGAACCAAATATTGATATTTATAACAACCATGAATTACCAAAAGTGTATCCTAACCTTCCACCTTCAAGTGTGCAGGCACCAGAAATTGAGCTTAAAAGCAGTCTTGGCCTCGAGCTTGGCCAAGCCGTAGGCCAAGATTCATCTCTGCCAGCTAGCCCACCCAAAGCCATGAACTGGACTGACCATCTTCTCAAGTTGTTTCCTACTGTCCACAGTAGCCAAAACTCACCTTTTGTGATGCAGGGACAACAGAATTATGAGCTAGAACAACCTCCCGACCCATTCAAATTTATACCTTCAGAGGATGTCCAAGGAATGCCACCCAAAGGTCCTGTCAAGCTTAGAGCATAGAGTGAATTTGGGAAAGTTTCTTGATAAGAAATCCATGGCAATGTCGATCCCAAGACAATAAATAAGGGCGCTTCATGGGAGGCAACCCATGTTTTTATTTCCGTTTTTCCGTTGATTTTTCGTGAATAAGTTCAGAGCTTTTTCGTTGACCTGCCTTTCGTCCTTTTCTCTTATTTCCAGGGCTGTTGTAGCACTAGGAAGGCATTCAAATCAGAGGAAAAATTTAGCTTCGGCGGTTGTCTTGGCCAAGCCCTTGGCTAAGATATTTTTCCAGAACCAGCTGATCGTCAGTCAAATAGATATTTATAGTGCCTGAAAACGTGTGTGCACAAGAGATATAGTGTACAGTGGTAGTCAGGGTAGAACACAGGGATTGTGAGAGACTGATCTAAGGTCTTGAATGAATTCGGGGGAGAAAAGAACGAAAAGTAACAATCAGGGGGGGTTTTACTTGGCTAAACAAGTTAGCCAAGGCAGATTTGGGAGCTAACAATTGTTATCTAGGAAAGCAGTATTCGGGACCTTGAGGTGTCAGTTCGGGGTCCCGAATGATAAAATAAAGCAAGTCAGTACACAAATTCAGAATTAATAAAACAGAAAGTGGAATAAGCACAAATAATCAGATAAAGAAGGATTCTTAGCAAAGGCATTCTTGGGTTGCATTCGGGGGCCCGATCGTCATCAGCACAAGGATATTCTATTCAAGACATCATAGAAATGACATAGGGACCAGATTCCTCGGATATCCCCTACTTTTCTCTTAAGAGAAACTACCCCCCGTTTCCACATATGAGGTAGTCTTGACAGTTCGCCATTTCTCCAGGCACGAATGCGGGAGGGCCATACTCAAACTGCCCATGAAGCTAAGAAAAGACAGATCTAGAGCTAAAAGTCCCTCAGTTTGTCAGGCTCGTGACCTCGCTCTAATCAATTACACACCCTATCTATTCGAGACCACTTTGACACAGTCAAGACTAAACAGATGCCTACTTGGTTCATGCAATTTTCCTTCCGTATTCACCACACGAATGGCAACATTCACATAAGATAATTATCAGTTGATCAGGCCTCAAATTATATCATGCAAAGATGTAATTAAAATGATGGATAATTGAATATGGCATCAAGAATGTATTAAGCACATGAAGGCCTCGAATCTGCCCTTGCAACCCTTGAATCACCCTTGCTAAGAACTAATGATTTAGCTACTCATACTTGGAGATGAACAAATAATAATTGAAGAAAGCATAATAGATTAAGGGAAGAAAACTTTGTTACTAAATTCCGTTTGAAGCCCGACGGCAAATTTAGAGATGAGCTAACAAGAACTAGAGAGAGAAACTAGAGAGAAGTCTAAGAAAACTAGAACTAAATAAATTATGCTAAGTGATAAGAGATGTAAGAGATATGTCCTAAACTAATCTTAGATGCCCTTTATATACTAGAGCTCTAAGCACAAAATATCTTCAGCCTAAAACTAGGGACAAAATGCATTAATTGAAAGCCTAAAAAAGGGGATCCATGCTCCTTAAAGCACAAAGCTGAAAAAGCATAAAGCTGTCTGATTTTCCTAGCTTTGGCAGGTCTGGATTGGGCTCAAGGGCTGACTTGGTCAGAGCGGTAGGTATTTGGTGGTCAGTGCAGAGCGTCAGAATAGTGTCAGGAGGATCACGTGGGAGCTTTGGCGAGAGGACATGTGGAAATGTCGTTCTTTGCCCTTCGGGGGCCCGAATGGGGAATCCGATTCGGGACCTTGAACGTTGCTTTGGACTCGGGACCTCGACTCTGGGTCTTGAAGCTCAAAACTGCACAAAATGCCCCCAAAATGCACTTTCTCGCATAAACTCCCATTTTAGGCCTAAATCTGCAAAAGTAATGAAAACAAGGGTAAATTAGCAGAATCGTGCCTTAAATGGGTAAGAAAATGGGGAGAAAATCATGCATAAAAACATGCTATCAAATAATCCCCACACTGCCCAATGCTCGCCCTCGAGCATTCACAAAATTTAAAACAGCCCCAAAATAGAACAGACGCACCAAACCATAGCACAGAGAATAAGCATGCTTGTCAAGATTCGGGACCCCGAATGAAAACAGACTTCGCCTAGATACACCTGCATCAAATCAGAAGGATAACGACCCTTGAGAAGAGACTTTTCCACATCAGCCTATTAACTAGCAGTCCTCACATGGGTCGGTGTTTGCACTCACGCTTATGAACAAGGCTAGGTGTTTAAACACTCAAGTATGCAAAAAAATGTAGCACAAAAACTGAGTTTGTACGTCAATCCGAGTATATTAGACACATGCATAGGCAATCTAGCAATCAAAAGACTTCGCATCGGGGGGCAAGAAGGGGAAGCAAAGAAAATAAATGACAAGAGGAAATGCAAGAAGCATAATGAGAAGAAAAAGTGGAGAAGAGAGATAGTAAGGAGGTGAAATGAGAAGGCGGTGAAACCAACTCAAACCTGGAACACTCCCTTGGCAGGAAAGGATCAAAACGGTGAGACAATGTTGCTGAGGGCGAAAGCTAGACTAGGCTTTTCTTCTTCGAGGGGGATCCTTGCCTTCTTCATTCGGGACCTAGGCTCGGGACCTTGAATGGATGCTGGCTGCTGATTTTCCTCTTCTTGGATTTCAAGGTTTGGTCTTGCTCTCTTCTCTCTTTTATTTATATTTCTGTTTGTCTCTTTTTTTTTCTTTTTTTTATATATTTTTTTCGAGAGAGGAAGAGAGCTTGAATGCTTGAGGAATGAGACCTTTTCTTCGAGGGCAAGATATTCTGATTTCACTTCCCCACACTTGTGTTTTGCTGTGGATGGGAAGTGATTTTTCGATCTGGTCTGCCCTTGAATTCAGCTTTGAGGTCTTGAATTTGCGCCAGCATTCAGGGTCTTGAATTTTTGCGGGATCCCCGAACTTTGCCTTTGCTGCTTCGTTTGTCTAGTCTAGCCCTCGATAGTGCTCCCAACAACATCGCTTAGCTGCCAAGAGAAAGATCAAAGAAAATTCAAGTGGTTAGAATGGAGGAAAAAGAAGGGATTCGAGGGCAGGAAGGAAAAACAGAACAGAAAAAAAATGAAAGAGAACAATTTGATGCGAAGACTTGATCTTTTTGCTGCTTTCCTATGTCTAATCGTGTCTATACCCATGGATATCATGCAAACTCGGCCAATACCTAGTCATGCATTCGCTCAAACAATAAAATAGGCATGAAGGCTCAAGTGCTCACAAGGTGTTGATTCGTGACTACTGGTGTCTAGGTCTTGAAGTGGATATAAGGCATAAAAGGCAAAGAATATCGCATTCGGGACCTTGGCTGTAGACAACATTTTATTCCATGTGCATAAGTCAGGTGTGTGTCCATTATTGGGGCGTTTTTCAAAATCTAGGGCAAAATTCGAAAAATAAAAGGAATAACTAAAAGTATCATGCATAAACTTAGGAAAAAATAAACTAGGGAATAAATCATGCATAAAATAAAATGTACTAGCAGTTCAAACTCCTCCCCACACTGAGGCATCGCATTGTCCTCAATGCGAGAAGGAGACAAAAAGATAGCAGTTTTTAAACTAAAGCAGAAATGTAAATTGTTTAAGCAGGAGATAAATTGTTTCAACATCAGCCCACGCAGGGGCAAAGGGGTTTGAAATTGTTCGGGATCAAGAGGTAGGGGGGTCGAATTGCTCGATTGCAATGGTGAGGGCTCGGATTGCTTGCAGGATGGCGCGATTGGAGTCCCTGATATCAGTGAGTAAGCTGAGGATAGTGTTGTCGTTCGGTATCTGCTCGGGACCTGGGGCATGCTCTTCGGGGGCAGTTGGTGCGACTGTGTTGGCAGAAGGTGGCTCGGGAGCAGTAGACTTACCTCGAGGCTTGGATAGATCCGGGTACTCAAACTTGCCTTCTATCTTTCCTTTGTTGTCTGCATGAAAGCTCAAGATACCGTTAGTAACACAAAAGAATCCCATCGTGTCCAAGGTCTTGAGACCAAGGAGCTTGAAGGAACTCGGGTGCTTGTATAAGTTCAGCTCTTGGAGCTTCCATGTGTACAATTGCGAGGCCAAGCTGGTGACGAGGGACCCAAGAATAGGAGAGCGACCCTGGGGGGCATTTGCAACGTTGTGAGCAGAGGTGGCGATCCAATATCCAAGGTTGACCCGCTTCTTGTGGTACATGGCCCATAGGAAAAATAGCTCGGATTGAGCAAGCTGTCCTGAGGTCTCGAATTTACCCGCGAGGGCAATGGACAGGAAGTGTCGCAAAATCCGAAGTGCAGGGTCTCGAATGCCATGAGCCTTGGTGTTGCGGGAGTCGAACTTGACCTTGGGATGTCCAGTGAGCTCCCGAACGGCTTGGTGGTTGTTAAAGTCGGCCGGGATAGCGGTCAAGGCGTTCTGATATGTGTCCCCTTGAATGTCCTCACGACTGGCGAAACCGAGGTAGACATTGAAGTCGTTGAGGGACATAGGGTGCCACTTGCTAGCCAGCCTAAAATTGACGCATCCCCTAGCGAAGAGATCGGGACCTATCCCACCCTTGGGCTTAAACAGATCTGCCTTGTACCAAAAGAACTCAAGGCTGAGCTCCAGATATGTAGGCTGATCCATGAAAAACAAGCTTTCCCATCCTATGCCACTAACCAACTCCCGAATTCAGGACCCAATACCCAGCTTATCATACAAATCCATATCTAGCTTAGCACACGGGGCCACCCCCTTGTTATTCATCAAAGTGACCTTATCTAGAGACGGTTTATCATTGAAAATGAACAATTCATTAAAAGTATCAAGGTCAGCCGTTACCAGGTAACTGGGTTTGGATCCCGAAGCAGGCGATGGGGTCTCGAGATCGTCGTCCTCCTCTTCAGTTCGCTGGGATTTGCAGGGGGTCTCGACTGCGGCTGCCTTGCCCTTGGGAGTGGCCGGGAGCTTTCTTTTCTTGCTGGCCGGGGTCTTGGAGGCTGGGGCTTTGGGGGTACTCTTTGCCGCTTGGGCCGGCGCTTTAGAGGTCGATTGGGCTTTGGCCTTGCCCTTGGTCTTCTGCGGGGGTAGGCTGGGGGTTTGGGTTGGTTAATCTCACCCTCTCCTTCGTTGGTGGCTTCTGCTGCCGTGTCCTCTCGAACATCCGCGGGACCTTCAGCGGTATGCTAGGGGTATTGAGCGTCTTGCTCGTCAGGCTGCTCCTGCTGCTCTACCTCTTCTTCCCCTTCTTTTCCTCCGTCTTCTTCCTCAGCCGCCCGCTGGTCGTCGGAATCCCAAGGGAGCTGCTCCTCGTTCTCCTTCTCGACCCTCCTGGCCTCACGGAGGTTGGAGTTGGTTTGTGCCCCGTCCTCTTCCTCGGTATCAGAGGGAATAACGTAGCCAATGGGTTTTACATCGAGGGGGGTGGAGTTCATGGGGCTGCCAGGAGGGGTCGGCGTCGCCGTTGGCTTTTTCGGCTTGCTGCCGGCGGTCGTGGTTGGAGGAACGCGGTGCACCTTGCCGGATCTGGTCATTTGTGGGAGGGAGGTGGTGAAGGTTATCTCGTCGAGGTCTATAGTGTCTTCGGAGGAAGTTGATCCGAGTGGTTCAGTGGCGGTGGGTGACTGATCGGTGGTGGTGTTTTTTGGCTGGGGTTGAATGGAGAGAGGAGTAGGAGTGGGAGTAGATGAGTGAGAAGTGGTGGGTTTGTTTAGGTTGAGGCTTGTGCGTGTCATGAGGAGGAAGAAGGGTTTTGTGTTTTGAAAGAAGGGAAAGAAATGTTGTGTTTTGATTTGATTGGGAGAGATGAGGGGGTTTTGGTTGGGTAACGGATGGGAGCTGACGGTTAGGTGGCGTGGGTAAGTGGGTTGGAGGACGTGGAAATGTGGAGAGAGAGATGGGAGCTGATCTCTTTGGGCTTCGTCCGTCATGTGTCGCGCCGGGAGAGGACGGGCAGTGCCAAGGGCAGCGTGCGCCTACACCTGCACGGGAAACGGAAAAAGCAAGTTAGCTTTAAGGATTTTGAAAATAGGAGAGAGGGGAATAAAACCAAAAGAATTAAATGGGGGTTAATAAAGTAGGGGATATATGCATTTAATTGGAGAGAGAGGGGGACAAAAGAATTAAATGAAAGGGAGAGAAGACAAAGAAATTTTAAAATTTACCTAGGTAACATAAAAAGTGTGTATAGAGAATTTGAAAAGCTAGAGTTGACTCAAAATAAAAAAATAGAAAGAAAGGAATAAAAGGTTTAAAAGGAGAATAAGAAGGGACAAATTAATTAAGACCACCTAGGGAAGAGAAGAAATGTGCGTGGGTAAGAGAGAAAAAGGCTGTTAGACTCGGAATTTAAAGACAAGAAATTTGAAGAGAGAGGGTTAGGGATTCGGGGGCTGTCCCCACACTTGGCCTTGATTATCGTCTAGGCCCAGACGTTGTTTCTTCATTCGGGGGCGTGGACTACTAGGTCCTCGACCCTTGCTTCTTCGGTAGTCGAGGGCTTGAATCCCTCATAGAAGGGTTTCAGCCTATGACTGTTAACTTTGAATGGCTCCCCGTTATCCAGATTCTGAATCTCAATAGCTCCGTGATCAAATACCGCGGTGATTTTGTACGGTCCTGTCCACTTGGATTTCAGCTTCCCCGAAAAAATTCACAGTCTTGAGTTGTATAGCAACACTTTCTGCCCAACAGTGAAGGTCTTGACTACGAGATGCTTGTCATGCTGGGCCTTGGTCTTGCCCTTGTAGATTAGTGGATTTTCATAGGCATCCCCTCGAAGTTCTTCGAGCTCTTGAATTTGCAAACAACGATCCTTGCCTGCCAAGTTTAAATCCATGTTAACCTTCTTCATTGCCCAAAATGCCTTATGCTCTATCTCGACCGGGAGGTGACACGGCTTGTCGTAGACCAACCGATATGGCGTCATGCCGATCGGGGTCTTGAATGCAGTGCGATAGCCCCAAAGCGCGTCTCCCAGTTTGAGACTTCAATCTTTCCTTGACTAATTCACGGTCTTCTCGAGAATAGCCTTGATCTCCCGATTCGAGACCTCAGCCTGCCCATTGGTTTGGGGGTGATAGGCAGTAGATACTCGATGTGTGACTCCATACTTGCTAAGTAACGAGGAGACCGTTCTATTGCAGAAATGAGTCCCCCGATCGCTGATGAGAGCGCGTGGGGTCCCGAATCGGTTAAAGATGTGGGTTCTAAGGAAATCAGCAACTACCCTTGAGTCATCTGTTTTGGTAGCTTTGGCTTCGATCCATTTGGAAACATAGTCCACCGCAAGCAGAATGTATGTGTTCCCGAACGAATTTGGGAACGGTCCCATGAAGTCAATGCCCCAAATGTCGAAGATTTCACACGCAAGAATGCTAGTCAAGGGCATTTGGTTTCTCGCCCCGATGTTTCCCATAGCTTAGCATCGGAGGCATGTAGCGCAAAATAGATAACTGTCCTTGAAGATTGACGGCCAATAAAGACCAGCTTCTAAGACCTTGAGCGCGGTCTTCTTGGCACCAAAATGCCCTCCCTCCGTTGTCGAGTGGCAGAACTTGAGGATTGACGGGACCTCGTCCATGGTGACACAGTGCCTGACAATCTGATCTGAACAATGCTTCCATAAATAGGGGTTGTCCCAAACATAGGTCCTGGCTTGCCTTCGGATCCGGTTGTGCTCTGCGCTCGAGGCCTCGACTGGAAGCACGCCCGTGGCACAAAAATTTGCTATGTCCGTGTACCATGGGAACTTTGCGGTGTCAACCAAGCACAAATGCTCATATGGAAAGGTCTCCCGAATGGCTACTCGGGAGTCGTCCTCTTGGTTCGAGAGCCTACTCAAATGATCAGCTACACAATTTTCGGTCCCTTTTTTATCCTTGATAGCAAGGTTGAACTCTTGGAGTAGTAGGATCCAGCGGATAAGCCTAGGCTTCGCATCAGTCTTCTTGAGCAGGCATCGAAGGGCGGAATGGTCAGAGTACACAATCACTTCTGTACCCAAGAGGTACTGTCGGAACTTATCGAGGGCATAGACAATCGCCAAAAGCTCTTTTTCCGTTGTGGTATAATTTTGCTGAGCGGGGTCCAGCAACTTGGATGCATAGTAGATGACGTACGTCTCCTTATCTTTCTTCTGGCCCAGGACCGCTCCCAAAGCCTGGTTGCTTGCGTCACACATGATCTCAAAGGGGAGCGTCCAGTCGGGGGCCCGAATGATAGGGGTAGAAATGAGCTTGGCTTTCAAGGTCTCGAATGCCGTCTTGCACTTGTCATCGAATATGAAGTCGACATCTTTGTGTAGCAATTGGCACATTGGCTGGGCGATCTTGGAGAAATCCTTGATGAACCTCCTATAAAAACCTGCATGTCCAAGAAAGGAACGCACATCTCGAATATTCGAGGGGTAAGGCAAGGTCTCGATAGGTTGGATTTTAGCCTTGTCCACTTCGATACCCTTTCGGGACACGATGTGGCCCAAGATCAGCCCTTGGTCAACCATGAAATGACATTTGCAGAATTAAGAAATTAAGAACAAGGTTAGTTTCCACGCACCTTTGCAGAATTTTCTTTAAGTTCGAGAGGCATTCAGAAAAGGAATTACCATAGACCGTGAAGTCATCCATGAATACCTCGATGCATTCTTCCACAAATTCTGAAAAGATGCTGACTATGCACCTCTGGAATGTAGCCGGAGCATTGCATAACCCAAAGGGCATGCGTCTGTAAGCAAAGGTCCCGAATGGGCACGTGAAAGTGGTCTTCTCTTGGTCTTCAAGGGCTACTGGAATCTGGTGGAATCCCGAATACCCGTCCAGGCAGCAATAATGCGTCTTGCCCGCAAGCCGCTCTAGCATTTGATCTATGAAGGGAAGGGGGAAGTGATCTTTTCGGGTGGCCTCATTCAAGCGTCGATAGTCAATGCATACACGTCAGCCATTCTGGATTCGGGAGGGAATTGGCAGACCCTCAGGACCTGGAATGATGGTGATGCCTGTTTTCTTCGGGACCACCTGAACGGGGCTAACCCATGGGGAATCAGAGATGGGGTAAATAACCCCGGCATCGAGCAGCTTCAAGACCTCCTTCTTAACTACCTCCATCATGGGGGGGTTCAAACGCCTTTGAGGCTGCCTGATTGTCTTGGAGTCCTCTTCGAGATGTATGCGGTGAGTGCACAAGGACGGCGACAAACCCTTGATGTCGGCAATCGTCCAACCGATGGCCTTCTTAAAACTCTTGAGGAGGTTCACTAACTCAATCTCTTGATCCGCTTCCAGTTTGTTGGAAATTATGACTGGGAGGGATTCTTTCTCCCCGAGGTAAGCATACTTCAAGTGTCAGGGCAGCGCCTTGAGTTCAAGGTCTGGAGCTTGTACAAGAGAAGGGGGAAGTCGTTCATGATCTACACATTCGGAGGACTCGCACGGGGGCTCGACTGCTAAGACAGTATTTGCTTCGAGGGCTGTTGCAACCATGATTAATTCAGCGGGAACCTCAATGGACGATGTCATCTCCTGCAATGATTCGGGAGTGAGGCTTTGATCCAGGATCAGCTTCAAGGGCTCGATTGAGTTCAGCTCCGCGATACTTTCCACAATGGGGTCTATCACATCAATGAAATTGACGCTCGAGAATTCGGGGGGGGGGGGGGTATTTCATTGAATCCAGCATATTAAAACAGGCAGTCAATCTTTGCACGGGCAGTGGCCAAGAAGGGGCGTCCCAAGAGTAGATCCGAAGACTTGGTGTTTGTTGGGTTTTCCATGAAGAGAACATAGAAATCCGCTGGAAATAAGAATTCACCAACTTGGACAAGAACATCTGTGATTATGCCTTTGGGGTACACCACCGAACGATCTGCAAGTTGGATTACAAGTGTGGTCTCTTTCAGGGGTCCGAGTCCAAGTCCATTGTAAATGGTCAAGGGCATGACATTGATTCCAGCCCTCAAATTGCACATCGCCTTCCCAATATCGATGGTCCCGATCCTGCACGGGACCGTGAACATGCCCTGGTCCTTGCACTTGGGTGGAATTTTTTGCTGGATATGGGCGGACAGATTTGCTCCCATACTAATCCTGTTCACCTCCGTAAACTTGCTTTTGTTGGTGCATAGCTGCTTCAAGAACTTCGCATACCGAGGCATGTTTTTGATGGCCTTGAGGAGGGGAATATTGATGATGACCTTGCTGAACATCTCAAAGATGTCCCGATCTTCTTCTTCTTTCTTCTTTTTGATCAGCCGTTGAGGAAACGGGGGCTCGAGTACTTTGTTTATGAATTCCTGAGAGAATTTTTCCTCTTCAACGGGCTGCTTCTTCTTACAGCGAGACTTTTTACTGGAGAAGAAGTGGTCAAGTGCTGTATCGCCAAATCGGGACTTCTTGGGCTGATCAGCAGGTTGTTCGGGGGGGTGGTTGTGCATCGTCGGCAGCTTCGGGACCATGAATAACAATGTGGGCTTCAGGGTCTTGAATACTTCCTGGAGACTCGGGGTCTGGATGGACACGAGAAGGGATCTCGAGACCACTTCGGAGGTTCATGGCGCACGTCTCGTGCTTCGGGTCAGGTTCCGTCTGAGATGCCCTTTATATACTAGAGCTCTAAGCACAAAATATCTTCAGCCTAAAACTAGGGACAAAATGCATTAATTGAAAGCCTAAAAAAGGGGATTCATGCTCCTTAAAGCATAAAGCTGTCTGATTTTCCCAGCTTTGACAGGTCTGGATTGGGCTCAAGGGCTGACTTGGTCAGAGCGGTAGGTATTTGGTGGTCAGTGCAGAGCGTCAGAACAGTGTCAGGAGGATCACGTGGGAGCTTTGGCGAGAGGACACGTGGAAATGTCGTTCTTTGCCCTTCGGGGGCCCGAATGGGGAATCCGATTAGGGACCTTGAACGTTGCTTTGGACTCGGGACCTCGACTCTGGGTCTTGAAGCTCAAAACTGCACAAAATGCCCCAAAAATGCATCTTCTCGCATAAACTCCCATTTTAGGTCTAAATCTGCAAAAGTAATGAAAACAAGGGTAAATTAGCAGAATCGTGCCTTAAATGGGTAAGAAAATGGGGAGAAAATCATGCATAAAAATATGCTATCACCAGCCAAGCAGCCCCCTCAAATTGCGGATCTAGGCCAACCATCAGGCCAATATTCTGTTTTTATTTGTCTCTCCACACAATGAGGACATTGTGTCTTTCAAGTGTGGGGAGGGTGTCAGTTGTGAGAGTCTGTTTTGTATTTTGTTGTGAATATTGATTGATATTTTTTGATATTTTTGAGTCAGTTTTTGCGTTTTTCTTTTTTTCTTTTTGCATAAGTATGCCCAGTCTTGAGTCTGTTTTGCATGAATTTTTGTTTTTTTCTTTTTATGTTTGTTTGAGTCTGTCTTGATGAGTGTACACCGCCCCCAGTTTTTAACTTAGGCTGTTTAGTCAACCACTGAAATACATGTAGATACTTATCTAGGTGAAACAATGCTCTAGTAACAGGGAAGTGAATGAGCGTAACTTGATCAATGCCTAAGGGGCATATTATCTAATGTCACCCAAACAAACACTATCCACATGGTCTAAAGGACGTCTAGCTTAAACCTTATCGAACATTAGGGTGTCGAGGCTTGCAACGTCTGATTTGAGTGTGCTGTTCTATCTGGTTGAGTGTGAGACATTAAAAAGGTGTTGGAATGTCATGGCAGAATATAGCAAAGGTGGAAGTTCTAGGTGCCCAAAAAGAACAAGCTCTGTCTATATTTGATGCCTGTAAAAATGCAAAGGGCACGCGATATGTCTGTAAAAATACAAGGGCATAGAAGAAGAAAAAAAATCTCTGCTGATAAGTGATTTAAATGACACTAGTCTTTAGGCACGTTTGGATAGAATAGCACTTCGGTGGGACTCAAATCTGTGGTGACTCTTGTCCCCTATACATTATAAATAAATCTAGCAGGATGTCTTGATACCATTTGGATGGGGATTGTTTAGGGTATTGATTTTTCCTTGTTAGTCTAGCATTGGGTCGGTTAGGGAAGTATCTTGGTAATTTCAGTGGAGGGGTGAACAGCCGAAAGGAGAACTCAGGGGGTCTTGGTGTCTTTTCTGTTTTTGTTGTGCTTTTGTTTTGTTTGTGAGTCTTTAAGTCTGTATGCTTGGGGGCAAGAATAGTTTAAGTGTGGGGAATTTGATTACATTGCATTTCATCATGTTTTTACTATCCATTTACTTGTTATTTGGGCAGTAAAACTACTGATTTCCCTTTAATTTCCCATGCTTTTACCAGTTCTGGTATGGAGGTAATTATTGGAAGATTCTGATCTGGGAGCACTGAAGCTGATTTCCAGGCAGTCTTGGCCTAGAGCTTGGCCAAGCTTGCGGCCAAGACTCATCCGCGAAAGAGGAATTTTGAGCAGCAGCGTTGGCAACCACTTGGGTCGCTTTCCGCTTGGGCCTTGCGAGCTGGCAAATCACAGCTGTCCAGCAAGAAAGAGAAGGATCAAGACGACATCAATTTAAGAATCCAATCAAGGATCTCCTTCTATCTTTGAATATTTTAAATTCCTTTCTTATTTCAAAGATTGATTGTTATTATTTAGGAGATTATTTAGGAGATTATTTAGGAGATTGAGTTGGAGAAGGACAGAGGAGTTTTAGCTTTCTTATAGCTGAACTTGTCCTCCTCTCCCCTCTCTCTCTTCTCTCTTCATCACCTCTCTTCCGCCACTTTATACTTTGCTCCTGGATTTAATTCTTTGAATCCACGGATTTATTTTATTTATACAAGCAAGTATTTTTATAATTCATTCATGAGTACATCTAGCTAATCACCATTCTTGGTAAGAGTTTGAGGGCTATGTTTCTTATATTTCGTGAGATCTAATTACTCTTAATAATCTCTGTTTTTGTAATTATTTATTTTCTGGTTTCTTTACTTCCTAGTTTAAGTTTAGAACTGACTATTCAGATTTTATCTTGGGAGACCCAGTTAAATGAATAATACAACTCAGACCCGATTGACAACCGTGGGCCTCGACTGACAACCGAGGGTCAACTTGAGTTGGGTGTTGTCTTATCCACAGCAGCACTTAGGGGTGAACAAGAACCGAGCCGGACCGTGGACCGAACCAGAACCGCCAGTTCGGTCCGGTATTTTTTTTTTTTTTGAAAAAACGGTCCGGACCGAACAGTAACGGTCCGGACCGGTTCTCCAAAGCAAAAATACCCGAACCGGTCCGTAGAACCGTTAGGACCGATTTTATATATATTTTAATATATATATATATATATATATATATATATATATATATATATATATATATACGCATATTTATATCAATGTAAAGATTTGGTCTAATGGTTAAACTTTTACCATCTTAAAGGGGAGAGGTTCAAATCCTCAAACTTGCATTTTCTTTTTTTCTTTCTAAACTTAACTTCTTATCTTTGTTTTTTCCTCTAATAATTAACTAAAATTTCTCATTTCTTTCTTTTAAACTTTAATTAAAAGTTTTCATTTTTTCCTTTTCTTTTTTTATTTTAAATAGAAAAAAGTATTAAGAAAGTTAGATAAGAATTATTATGAGTATAAGACATTGTTATGTATTATTAATTAGTATAAGACATTGTTATGTAATACTATTTACTAGTAATATTTATCAATAACCATTTATTAATGTATGACATTATCTAAAGATTTGGTCTTATGTTATGAATATAAGACATTGTTATGAATTATTATGAGTATAAGACATTGTTATGTATTACTAGTAATACTTATCAATAACCATTTATTAATGTTAATATATATTATTAATACTTATTATCTAAAAGACATTGTCTCCATAAGTATTGTTCTAAAATATGTTATTGTAAATTATAATAGCTATTTATCTAAACTAAACTTAATATGACACATAGTCACATACTAGTAATACTTATCAATAACCATTTATTAATGTTAATATATATCTAGAAGACACTATAATCATATTGTTAGTATTGTTCTAAAATATATTATTGTAAATTGTAATAGCTATTCATAATGTTAATTAATAATTTTAAATAAGAAGAATAAGGAAAAAATATACTACCAATTAAAGTTAAAATTAAACACATTGTTCTAATGGAGCTTGCGATAACTAATTTCTCATTTCTTTCATCATATTGTTAGTATTTGTTAAAAAATATATTATTGTAAATAAAAATAACTATGTAAAAGACTTAATAATTTTAATAAGCTCTAAAAATTATGCTTATTAAAAAATTTAATAAGCTCTAAAAATTAGACTTAATAACTATTGTGTAAAAGACACTATCATCATATTGTTAGTATTGTTAAAAAATATATTATTGTAAATTTTAATAGCTATTCATAATACTTAATAATAACTATTAAGAACCAAAAAAATAGAAACAATTATTAATTTCTTTCTTTTTAACCTCAAAATTCTTTGTTATGATAATGTATAAAAATTAAAAAAATACACATGGAGTCAAAACGACTCCGTTTCACCTACGATTACCCTAATTAAGCAAACAAGTGAAACAACACAACACTACAATCATCCATTTCTCCATTTTCCTTCGTCAAAACCCTAGAACCGCCGCTCCAAGCCTCCAACACTTCAACTGTCAACCCTCGACGTTGCCGCTCCCTCCTTGCTCTGATCGCCACGACGCCGCCGCTCCCTCCTCGCTCGATCCCGTCGCTGTCCTCGCTCGTTCCAGTCGCTGTCCTTGCTCTGATCGGCACGACGCCGCCGCTCCCTCCTTGCTCTGGTCAAACCCATCCCTCTCCTTAACCTTCGCCGGTCGCTCCTCTCCTCTCCCGTCGCCGTCTCCTCGCTCCTGTCACCACCGCGAATATGGATGAAATTGGTGAATCCATTGATGTAAGTCCCTAATCCTGTCAAACCTCACTTAGGAATGTGGGTATTGTAATCAGCTTAGGAATGTATATTGGCTGCTGACTTTTATATATGTATTGACTATTTCTTAATGTCAGTTCCGAAATAGTGAATCCATTGATTAATATTCGCGATTTCGGGGGATTAGGAGTTTGTAGGATTAATACGGGCAGCTGAATAATCAGCTTAGGAATGTATGTTGGCTGCTGACTTTTATTTATTTTGAATACAAAAAAGACATGATTCGTTTTCAGTCTTATGTTTGTTGTTGTACTATTGTGCTCTTATTAGATATATGGGCTTGACTGGGTCACATTCTTCTTTGCAATTGACTGGATGAGACTCTTTTCTAAATCCAAAGCCTTCTGCTGTGTTTGTTTTCCTTGTTTGTGTAATTTATCAGTTATCTTATTTGAATTCCTTGCAAAGTTTCAGTTTGTTTTTGTCCTCTGATCAGTGATCTTATCTTATTTGATCGTAAGCTTAGTTTCTGTGGGATTTTTGGATCTTGAGTATGTTGAAGATTCTCCTGGTGTGTAGTCGGCAGGAGACTCTGCCGACTCCACCACCAGGGCTTCTGTATAAGTTTCTGGTGTGTACAAGATTTACTGCAAAATGAATTTAGAAGAACAAAATAAGAACAATGTTCTAACTTTCTGTTATGCTTAAACTTTTTTGATAGATGGTGGTGGAGTCGGCAGAGTCTCCTGTTCCTGCTGGATCGGGAAATGCAGAAGCCCAAACCCCTACTCTGAATAGGGTGCTACTGTACTGTTTTTAGAATGTTTTGTAGCTGCTATTGAATGGGAAATTTAATGTAATAGGGTGCAGCAGCCGAGCCCATTAATGGGTGCAGCAGCCCAGCCCAGTTCCTCTTTTTTTTTTAACAAAAAATCTTAACGGGCCGGAACCGGAACCGGCCCGTTAAGAACTGGAATTTTTGGAACCGATCCGGACTGGACCGAACAGTAATGGTCCGGATCGGTTCTGCCTGAATCAAAACCGTAAATTTTCGGTTTGGTCCGGTTCTAGCCCAAAACCGGACCAAACCGGCCCGTGTACACCCCTAGCAGCACTGCAGATATCGAGATGAACACCATTGAATCAGTGATCAAATCATAAGAACATAGCCTGTTCATGCTCTTACCGGGAACCTTCTTTTTACTGTTTTCAATCTTGACCCCCTGTCTTGGCCAAACCTTTGACCAAGACTGTTTTGAACTATTTAATTGCTTTTATTTTCTTTTTAATTTTCAGAACCAGCCAACCAAACTCAGTGACGAGGAAGTCAACCAAGAACTACAAATCCCCCGTCTCTGTGGACGATCCTCTTACCACCATCTACAAGTTCCTTGTGGACAAGTGATAAGTTGTATTTCTACCCCTTTTTCATATCTATTATACACTTATATTTGACGCGCTCAACACGCGATCAGCGGTACTCTGAGCCTCCTGCTCTCCTCCTACCTAAGATTCCTAAGGCGGTACTCCTACTAGGATCCCTAACCGATCAATAACTTTAAGGCGGTACTCCTAATAAAGTTTAATTGAAGGGTTGATTAAACGCGGGGAGAGACCTTTCCCGATCTAGAAGAGAATTTCTTCTACTCCTATAAATCAGATTCTACCCTTTTCTAATTAGCTCTTACACTAATTAGTTGCCTGCAGATTCCTATCAACGATGTAGCATCCAACGTTTCTAAGAAAAGCTGTAATCATTCATATTTAAAATCAAGTTAGCTACTCTTAATCAAAACATGAATAAATTGACATTTAATTAAAAAGGGTAAAAATATAGAATCAGAATTTATAAAACTCAATTTGATCTCACAACATCTCAAATCATGATCCTAGAGTCTTTACCAAGAATAGAAGAATTAGCTACGATAAGACATAATTAAATCAACAAATAATCATGCATGAATTAATTAAAGAGAATGAAGAAGAAAAGTATGGAATTCTAATTCAGAACAGTAGCCGAATTGTTTGTTGTGGAAGAAGAGATGCCAACCTTTCTGTCCAGCTAGGTTTTAACAAAAGAATCCTAGTCCAACTATCATCCTCTAAAATAGGATAAGTCTAATTTAAAATAAAAGGACTTAAAATCCTTAAAAGAAATTCTAATTGGGACTTAAATTCAATCAAAGGAGGAGGCTACTGGATGCAGCCGCCCAAAGCAGCAACAAGGCTCTAATGGGCCCAAGCCCATTTCTTGTCTTTCAGCAAAGGGGAGCGCAAACATGACTTAATAAACAGCCCATGATTCCTTCTCTTCACAATTCCTTTAATCTCTTTGGTTGCTGCTGGATTAATTCTAGGCTTGCAACAATTAAACAGCACGAACAAAATCAAGAGGAAGCTGCTGCCTTCAATTTCAATTTCTTGCGAGACCAAAGGATTTCTTTTAAACTCAGTGCTGAATTTATTTGGCTCATTGAGCAGCAATCTGCTCATCTCTTCAAGTATCCGCCATTTCAAGCTCTTTTCATGGCTTTTCTTCCCCTTTCTCTCAATCTACATGTAACTCAATTAATCTGTAAAAAGGAGTAGAAATAGCCACAATCAGCAGTATCATCATTCAAAATAATAGAAAAATAGGATGATAAATAAGACATTTAAGCACTCAATCAAGAAGTCTCATGGCTATGAACCCGACAGGTGAAAAACTAAGGATTCATGTGAAAATCATGACCGTGAACGCAACTCTGAACTCTAATAATGGGTATGGGTGTAATTGTAGAAAAAACGGAACGTACAAGAGGGCTCATGTTTATATAACCATGAACCCTTAATGGAATGAATATAGACAAACAAAAAAAAGTCAAAACAAGTAAAATAAAACCTACATTTTCCTATTTTTTAGACGGGATAGGCGGACATGGTCTGTCCCAAATTTTTATTAAAGGATTTAAAATTTTAGTTTCAGTCTTGTCAAAATTGGGACGAACAAAATAGATAAATGAGATCGAAATTAAAATTGTCACCCCTTTGTACTTCATGATTTCCAGCCAAAGAATTATTCATAAGCCGAAGCTTTCACAATATAGATGTTCACCGCCACAAAATGAAACAACAACTAGTGCATATTTTTTAAAATGAATTATTAAGTAATACTTACGCTTAACAAATAACCTAAATGAGATGTCAAATATCACTACACATCGGTTCTAGCTTTCGAATTCACTGTTGTACGATCATAGTAAGCACAATCACAACACAATTTATTTTCTTGCTAAATGTCTACAAATTCAACAAAGTTAATTCCTTCCTATTTTTTTTTCTAGTTGTTATTACCTTTACGTTTACAAAACAATATTGATAAATCTCGAAATTCAACAAAGTTAATTCCTTTCTAGTTGTTATTACCATTGGGTTTCTTCACAAAAGTGAAGTATATTGATTGGGCGTTTTATTTTTATATTTTTATTGCTTAATTACTTGCAAATTGAGCAGTAAAGCTATTAATATTTATGAATTTCCCTCACTTGTGCAGAATTTTTTAGAGGCGGACTAAAAGAAGAACAATATCGGTAGGAGCAAATCATACATTCGAAACTATCTTGGCCAAACCCGCGGCCAAGACAGTCTCGAGAGAAGCAGACTTCGGTAGGAGACTCGGAAAGTGAGCAAGAAGATAAAGGATGACATTTGCGGTGACAAACGAGAATTGAGAGATTTTATAACAAGATCAGACGTCCAAGCAAAAATCCTTATCGGATCTCCCTCATAGATAATATTTGATTTTATCTGCACAATATTTTATCTTCTTTTGAAAGAGGTTGTGTTTAACTAGAACTAGGGACATCATTATCTCCTCTTTTTATCTTCTTTTGAAAGAAGTTATGTTTAAGCATGACTAGGAGTGTAGCTAAGCTATTTAAGCTACAAGGACTACCTTGGAAATTATTAACCTCCTCACCGTTTTCAATTTTGTTCAGTTAATAAAACAGTTTTCTTCATCCAGCTATATCCTTCATTCATGGTTAGAGCTTAAAGGCTATGTTTCTTATACATTCGTGAGATCTAATTCGTTCTTAATATTTTTTATCTTTGCAATTATTTATTTTCTGGTTTAATCAAACACTTTCATGCTAGGTTTAGATCTGATCAATCTTAAACACTATCCTGAATAGTAGCAGTCAACCTAGAAGGGGAGGAGCGAAACCGGATAAGCTAAGTGGACAACTAGTACTTGCGATAGAATTAGAGAAAACATATAATATAATTCAAACTCGACTGACAACCGAGGTAAATTTGAGTTAGGTGTTGTCTTCCCTTGTGCTTTTGATGACGATTGTGTTGTGTCCGATCAAATCATACCATCAACTAAATTAGTAAACCCTTTAGTCAGCAAGGTGTTGTTTGGTTAGGATTGTCTAGTAGGGAGCACCTGCTAGAGAATTTGATAAAGAAAGGAAGTAGGAATATTAAGGTGTCCTTGTATTCTATGACAATGCCCTAAAAAAGTAGGAGTACTAAGGTATCGTAGTATTTGTCGCACCCCCTTTTTGAAATTTTTGCGCGACGCGGGTTTGGGATAAGATGTGAGACGAAATTGGACTCATCTCATATAATGCATTGAAGTCGCCACCTTATTTTTGTTTCTAAGATTTAGGGAACCTAAAGTCATGGCATAAAAAAAAAAGCTAGGGTAAAAAGAAGGGTCTAAACCCGAGAACGGTTTGGGGTTGTATTATAGACTTGGGAAGGTGTTAGGCACTTGAGTCACATCCGAAAAGGTTACCGAATAAAGAGAGGTGTTTAAAAATCATTTTTAAACATTGGGCCCTTAGAGGAATCGCCGCTTTAGAATTTACGTTGGTCGGGACCGATTTATAACGAAAATAACCATTTAATCTTTACCAAAGCGGGAGTCCTCTTTCATCATCGGGCAAATGCATGATTAATTTTTATTTATTAAGTGATTCTAAGCATACATAAACTAACAGAGTACTGATTAAAATGGATGCGAAAAATACGTTGAAAAGAGAAAAATGGGAAGTGAGGGACTAGGCCGCACACAAAACAATTTTTATTTAAAAAGTTGGGAAAAAGCCGCGCAAATTATATACATTTTGAAGAAAAGTGTAAATTAAAATGTAATCATACATGATAATTAATTAAAGCGAGTAGTTAAAATAAGTTACTTATCATGCAAGCAAATTAATTTAAATTCTGACGATTTTAAAATAGGGGAAATAGTTTTTACCACCCCTGAACTATCGTCGAAAATCAAAAACCTCCCCTGAACTTCATTTTTTGAAATTCGCCCCCCTGGACTATTGTTTTCGGGCAAAAAGGCCCTTCTGTCCATAATGAAATCATTTTTTTTGTGAATTCTTGGAATTTTTTACAATGTTTCTTGATTTTTAGGTTAATTACATTTTTTTTTAGACTTTTTACAATTTTTTTAAAATTGTAAAAATGTGCATTGAAGGGGCTTTTTTCCCAAAAACAATAGTCCAGGGGGGCGAATTTCAAAAAATGAAGTTCAGGGGAGGTTTTTGATTTTCGACGATAGTTCAGGGGTGGTAAAAACTATTTCCTCTTTTAAAATATCATGCATATATATTCGAAAAAGCGTCGAATAAATAAAAAGGTGAGAAAGGTATACTTGAGAGTAGGTACCGATTGATTCACCCTACAAAGTCGAGATTATCGGTATGAATAATAATAAGTGATAAACAAGTAAATAAATATTTGAAAATTATTGTACGCAAGCAAAATAATTAAACATGAAAAAGCATACAAAAATAATTAAATAAACAGTACAAGCACGTGATTAATCTGCACGAAAAATAATACGATAGGCCAAAAATGGGCTAGGCCCACTAGGCAGAGAAGCTGGGCCCACTAGCTGGGCCCATCAGCCAAGCAAATTGGGCTAGGAATAGTTCCCAGCCCATTACCTTTCTTTTCTTGCTGGGCCAAGATAAACAAGCCCATTTATTTAATTAGGTGGCCCGGCCTTGCTTCTTCTTCTTCCACGCCCAACGTCTTCTTCTTCTTCCTTTGCTTCATCTTCTTCCGGCCTGGCGCGGTTGGCCATGGCAGCAACGGCGAGCCCCGGCGACAGCAGCAAGCAAGGCAGCAGCGGCGATCTCCGGCGACAACAGCAGCAACTCCATGGAACAGTAGCGCTCCACGGCGGCGTCAGCAATGACGTCCAGGCAGCGGCTGTGGCGGGAGAAAATTAATTAAATATGCAGAATAAAAAATGACGGAGGATAGAGGTCGTGAATTGGTTCCTCAATCCCCGCCGTAATCAATCGTGTGAGCTTGCTATTTATAGGCGAGGATTTGAGTCGGTTGAGGCGTGACGTCGCCGGGATGACGAGGGATGAGGCAGCTGGTTCGGTTGTGTGGCTGAGAGAGAATGGAAGCTTCGAGCGATGCAGAGGAGCTTGGCTGAGGATTGAGGATGCTTGGTTCTTGCGCAGGAGCAAAAGGTGATGAAGAGAGGGCAATGACCTGTTAATTCTAGGAACCGTTGATCATGGTTGACTTTCTTGGTCAACCAGATCAACGGTTGAGAATAAAGGCTGACTTCTGCCTTTGATTTATTTGGCTCGAGCCGATGGTACGAGTAATCTCGCCTGCAAATGCATAAAAACTCGAACCGAAAAGGCTAAAATATAAAATAAAATAATTAGCACACAGTGAGTGACGAAAAGTTCGCTATATAGTTCGATAAAAATTCGCTCGTAAGCGATAAAAGTTCGAACGTGAAAAATGCTAAGATATAAACTAAGCGAAATAAAATAAAATGACGCGAGTTAAAATAATAATAAAAAATAAGTAGCTAATGAACGAAAATGTTCGATCATTGATTTTAAAAAATTTACTTGGAACCAATATAAGTTCGAACGGGAAAAGCGATAAAAATGTGAAAAAAAGTACAGAATACAATTTAAATGACGTGAGGTATAAAAATAAATATGAGATGGACGAAAATACGATTTTAAAATGTTAACGATAGAAATGCGAAAAGTTTTGTTGAAAAATCAAAAATCGGGTAGCAATAGTATTCTATAGCAACACTGTAAAGAAGAAGATAAATACCATAGTTTTAAAAACCGACCCGAGCGATCCGTTAGACCGATTTAGACCGAGTTCAACTGGGGTTCAACCGAGTTCGACCGGATTGACCCGTTGGATCGTTCTGGGTCACTCACACATTGAACCGTTCAATCTTAGACAATCGAACCGGATTGAACCGAATTGAACCGGCTGGTTTTCTATCTAATGGATGTAGCATTTTATAATACTGTAATACATCAAAATAAAATATCAAGTAGATCAAAAATTAAAAATAAAAAAACAATCCAATATTCAAATGAAATAATATTTAAAGTTAACACAGCTGAATTATCCTAAGATACTAATGTCAAACACGCGACTTGAGTGAGCTTTTAACATTGCAAATTTTTTAACTATTTTCATATGCCAATACATGACAATATCTTAGAAAATCATACATGAGAGATTAAAAAATCTTAGGTGGTTTCCTCTTAAACCAGCATAAAAGATCATTATAATATTTCAAAATAATAATTTGGCTCTTTGTCCAGAATTCACAATTTAGTCATTGTGTAAATTTATTTGTAATTTACTCCGCATATTTTGTATGACTGAAGCAATTTTAACCCAATCTAATAATTATGCGGTTGATCATTATTAATTTACTACTACTACTAATGTTGCTATTATTTTTATTTTATTATTTTTATTATTTTTATTAATAATTTATTATTATTATTATTATTATTATTATCATTATCATTATCATGTCACTGTATTATTATTATTGATGTTGTTTTACTATTATCTTTTTAGTTGGTTTTATAGGTCAATTTTGATTTTTATCTTTTTAGTGCATTATCTAATAAATATTTAAATCAATTAAGCCATTTTCTTGAGTTAATCTCCCTTGGGAAACACAATAATTTTGGTGTGATTACTAGGCGTCTTATTTTTAGTGTCTATATTAATATATATATTAACTACGACGAAATTATCATTAAAAGGCAATGTTGTTGTAGTGGTTGTGTGCGAACCTTCACTAGCAAGAGGTCTTGAGTTCCTCCTCTCCTTCTTTTTAAAATTTCCTGGCATTGCATCAAAACGAGGTCGTATCGTCACCTTCAAAACGACGTCGTTTCGTCATTGGAGTTGAACCAGCCGGTTTGATACCGGGTTGACCGGGTCACCGGTTTTGTGAAAACCGGTCGGGTCGACCGGTTTTCTCCGGTCAGACTGCAGTTCAGCTCAGAAAGCTTAACCGACCCGGAATTGTCCTTGGGCCACCGGTTCACCGGTCCGACCGTCGGGTCGGTCCGGGTTTCAAAACTATGATAAATACTACTGAATCAATGATCGAAGCCTAAAGAACATAGCTCACTCATGCTCTTATCGGGAATCCTCTTTTAACCGTTTTCACTCCTGACCATATGCCTTAGCCAAGACACATTTTTCTGTTTTATTTTATTTTTGCAGTTTTATTTCTCAACAACCAATCTCCCAAATTGTGACTTAAAGTCACCACAACCGGTCATCAAGGGAATCCACATCTCATCAATAGAGTTTCTATGGATGATCCTCTTATCATTATCTACAAGTTCTTTGTGGATGATTTTAAGTTGTAATTTATAACTATTTTTGACATTCCCGACAAGATCATATACTCCCTCCTTCTTTTATTAAACGTCGTTTACTATTTGAGCACGCATATTAAGGAGGCTGGATGACTTACTATTTGAGACAATTTTGTTTTTTACTTTTTCTCGTACGTAAGTTAACGTTAAGGATTAACGTACGTTCGAAAAAAAAGTAAGGAATTTTTTGGGGTCAAATAGTGAGTCATCCGGCCTCCTTAATATGCGTGCCCAAACAGTAAACAACGTTTAATTCCAAACGGAGGGAGTATATTTTAAACTTTCCAACCATATATTGATTACCATATTTTGAAATAAAATGAACAAGTTATGGCATTTTCTAGTTTTGATAATAAATTTGTTGATTTCCTTACGAATTAGTATTTTACTCCATATTTTTAATAAATTCTAGAAATGAATTAATGGTTATTCCAAATTTAAAACCTACCTATACATGTCAAGTTTTTCAGAAAATTTCTCAAGCAAAGGTTCAATAGGTAAGTCAGTTTTATGCACAAGAACTGAATATACCTTCACCAATTTGCATGCATGTTCGTTTTCTTACGAAAACATTTTTGTAGGGACTCCTGTTCCCTTTTGTTAAAAATCAATATATATGCAAATTTTCATTTTACGCATCTCTTTTTTCGCGCTTTTAATTTCAGGATGAGTGTTAGTTTGGATTGTCTTGATAAAACCTATGTCTTTACTGGCGAAGAAATCATCGCTACGACCGAAGACAATGCCAAAATCTCCGACGAACTGACCCGTTTACTAGAAAGTTCAGAAAAGGAAATAACCCCTCATTGGGAGGAATTGGACGAAGTAAACTTGGGGGCAAGCAATGAGAATCAAAAACTGGTTAAGATCGGAACTACCCTGGATACGACTCAGAGAGAAAGGTTGATTTCTCTCCTCAAGGACTACTCCGATGTATTCGCATGGTCATACGCAGACATGCCAGGTCTTGATCCCGGGATAGGTAAGCATCGCATTCCATTGAGACCTGAGTTTAGACCAGTCAAATCAAAGCTTGAAGAAAATCATCCAAAAATGGTAGTTACTCACAAAGTCTGGCATGACACGCTTCCTTTCACGCTGCACGCTTACAGGATAACAACTCTTAGATCCCCAGGGGGCAACTCCCTACTCATTAGTTTACGGCATGGAAGCCGTAATTCCCCTCGAGGTAGAAATTCCTTCTCTCAGAATCCTGGAAGAATCTGAAGTAGAAGAATCAGATTGGGCAAGAGTAAGGTATGAGCAGCTGAACCTCCTTCCCGAAAAGCGCTTGGCCGCTATCTGCCATGCGCAATTATGTCAGCAAAGAATGGTCAACGCTTATAACAAGAAAGTGCGACCTCGCAAGTTCGAGGCTGGAGATTTAGTGCTGAAGAAAATTCTCCCTCATCAGGAGGCCAGTCAAGGAAAGTGGGCCCCAAGGTACGAGGGCCCATATCTGGTCAAAAGTGCATTCTCAGGGGGTGCCCTAATGCTAACCAACATGGATGGAGACGATCTCCCGAGACCGGTAAATGCCGATGCAGTTAAGAGATACTTCGCCTAAAGCATCGCGAACAGAGCGTCCGGGCAGACCAAGGACATAGGGTTTTATCATGACAATCTAGCACAAACATTTGTCCTGAAATGAATAAAATAAGTTTTTTTCAAGAGATGCTTTGTTTTAAAATTTGTTGTCCCCTGCTTTTTCTTAAAATTGTGAGATGACAAAAGGAGGCATAGCATGGATGGATCCCCAGGAGTAGCTCGGGACGCAAGACGTGTCACTTAGACTAACGCCACTAATTACTCTTCCGTTTTGCAGGGACGTAAGGTCTTACGCCTCAAATCGTCGTCACAATAAAACCAGAAAGTTCCGCTCGTAGGAGCTGTTCAATTGCCGTAGCAGGCCACCTTCAAGAGCGAATCAGGAAAGATTTTAAGACAAACCATCACCATCTAAAGCGAGATTTCTTTTCCTCGCAGTGCTACCGGCCCTTCGGTGCATCGCAAATAATCGGTCTCAAAGGACTAAACGTTGGACCAAAGTCACAAAGCCCATCCGATGCAAATCACACCGCAATGACCCACGGATAGCCCGTCTAAAAGGGAGAGCTTAAAACTTATCAATCACATTACTTTTGCTAAAAATTATCTTGCATTTACTCCTCATTTGTCATCACCTTGTCTTTTTCAGGGACTAGGTCGTCCCAATTCGTTGCCTGCAGAAGAACGGTAAGCATACACCCTTGCAGCCCCGCTGCACATCTCGGAGACAGAGGATTTCCCCTTTACCCCCGAGCAATCACGAAGCCCATCAACGAAGGTCTAACAAGAACCGGGACGGGAAGCATCTCGCTGTCATCCGCAGGGAGCTTGTGGAAGACGCCCGCGCAGCCCCGCTGCGCGGTTCAGGGGAGTCCCTCTTTCTTTTCCCTTTATTTAAATTTTTTTATTCTTGCTCGCTTTGATTAGCTTTAAGTCGAGTACGGTCGTCTGGCCCACTGGGGGGCAACCTTAGGTCCTCGTTAGAACGTTGCAAATAAGTCGTCCCCCACATTCTAGCAATCAAACGTCTAGCAATCAAACATCTGGCCATCAAACCATCTAGCAATCAAAACATCTAGCAATCAAACATCTGGCCATCAAACATCCAGCAATCAAACATCTGGCCATCAAACATCCAGCAATCAAACATCTGGCCATCAAACCATCTAGCAATCAAACATCTGGCCATCAAACATCCAGCAATCAAAGATCTGGCCATCAAACCATCTAGCAATCAAACATCCAGCAATCAAACATCTGGCCATCAAACCATCTAGCAATCAAACATCTGGCCATCAAACCATCTAGCAATCAAACATCCAGCCATCAAACGTCTTGCAATCAAACCATCCGGCAATCAAATCATCAATCAATCAAAAATCAAAAATCAATCAAAAATCCCTCTTTAGCCCTGCTCAAACAAAAGCATACTACTCTCATAAGCATTTTCATGCACAGCATAGGTTAGGAATATTTAATCCCTCTGTTAACTCCAGCATCTATCCAAGTTACGTGCCATGCATGATATTACTTGTTTGCTCTTATATCCGCGGTTTGCTCCGACGTAAGCAGTCACAAACAAATCCCGGTAAGCATCTTTGAGCCATCACGTCTTATCCTTCATGAGTGTAAGGGCCTGACTAGATACTAGTTGAGTTCGCATAATATCCAGGGTACATGCGCCATTAGACATGGGATAGCTATAAAATGACGTGGGACTTTTATGATTTTCTCCACTTTTTTTCGTTTCTTCCCTCTTTCCACTATATATGTCATCACTCCCCCCAAACCGTCAATATCACTCATACCCCGGGAGCCAAAGAGCAGTTTCAGCTAAAATTGCCAGCCGGAAGCAAAAGCACGCCAAGTTCAAATTCACGATGAAGGAGACGGAAAAGGTCACCAGGAGATCGCTAAGGACTATCACCGAAGAAGCAGCAACGACGAAGGCCAAGGCCTCAAGACAGAAGGGGAAGAGATTAAGACAAAGGCTGTGCTTGCTCTGCTCTGTGGCATTTTCAAATCAAATCAAAAAGGGGAGGGGATATATAAAAAAAAAAAAAAAGGGAAATGTGAGGAAAAAAGAAAAAAGAGAGGGGAAAAAGGGAAAAGAAAAGAAAAATGCTCAGAGACCTTCGACGAATACAAACAATCGAAGAGCCAAAGCAATCACAGCTCGGGGACAACTCAATTCGAGAAAATCTCGAAGAAAACTTTCCCCAGTGAACTCGAGTAGAAAGGCCCAAGGCCAACTCGAGAAATCTCAAAACATCCTTCCCTAGTAAAGTCAAGCAAAAGAGGCCCAAGGCCAACTCAAGAAACCTCAAAGCAGGCATCCCTAGTGAAAACCCGAGAGGAGAAAGGGGCCCCAGGCCAACTCAAGTAGTGAGTCGCAAAAAGAACAGCGACGACACTCCCCAATGAGGACTCAAGAAAAGGGCCCCAGGCCGAACAAAAAGCACCCCCCAGCAAGGATCCCAGAGCTCACGCACTCTGTCAAGCAAGCATCCTCAGCGAAAAGCGAAAAGGCTCACGTACCTCGCCCTCATCAGCAGAGCATCAGTCATCAAAAACCTTCCAGCAAAGCAACCTTTTTCAAAACAAACTCATTTCCGGACGTTTCATGTCCTTTCAATCTTTTCCGTAAAAGTCCCATCGATTATTAGAATGCCCATGCATGTGCATCTTCATTTGAAGTCTATTCACTCGGATTGACATTGCGAACTATAAATTATGTATCATGTTAGTTGCATCTTTATGAGTGTAAAACACTTAGCCTTGTTTCAGAGCGTGAGTGCAAACACTAATATCAGGTGAGGATTGCTTACGGCTGCAAATCGTAGGAAAGTCTTGTCCTTCGGGTCGTTACCTCCTGAGCAGGACGCAGACGCATTCTAGGTTCGTATCAAGGCCGCTGGCGATAGCTTTCTTCTCCTCCCAGAGTGACATCATAGTTTAGTCTTTAGCATTAGCATCTCCTCCTCCCAGAGCGACAGCATTTAGCATTCTTCTCCTCCCAGAGCGACAGCATTTAGCATTCTCCTCCTCCCAGAGCGACAACATTTAGCATTCTTCTCCTCCCAGAGCGACAACACTTAGTATTCTTCTCCTCCCAGAGCGACAGCACTTAGCATTCTTCTCCTCCCAGAGCGACTTTAGTTTAATTTCCGCACCGCATCTCGCGCCTTCTCCTACGGGAATCAGCGTTGTTTAAATTTTCTGCCTTAGCATTCTTCTCCTCCCAGAGCGACAACACTTAGCATTCTTCTCCTCCCAGAGCGACCTTAGTTTAATTTCCGCATCTCGCGCTTTCTCTTACGGGAATTGACAGCATTTAGTTTTCAGCGTAGCATTTCTTCTCCTCCCAGAGTGACAACATTTAGTTTCAGCATTAGCATTTCTTCTCCTCCCAGAGTGACAGCATTTAGTTTCAGCATTAGCATTTCTTCTCCTCCCAGAGTGACAGCATTTAGTTTCAGCGTTAGCATTTCTGCTCCTCCCAGAGTGACAGCATTTAGTTTCCAGCGTAGCATTTCTCCTCCTCCCAGAGTGACAGCATTTAGTTTCCCGCGTAGCATTTCTTCTCCTCCCAGAGTGATAGCATAGCGTAGTTCTACCTTTTTCAACCTTAGCATTTCTTCCCCTCCCAGAGCAACATCATTCATACAATTCTACATTTCTGCATAATTATTTTCCTCCTCCTAGAGTGACATCATTAGGACAAATCATTCATACTTCTACGAATCGCGCACTATCTTCCGAAGCAACATCAGTCACATGTCAAGTGATCATCCCCCCAGTGGGGCTGCCGTTTACATTTTCGTAAAATTACTTTCCATCCCCGGTAGAGTAGTTGTCATTTACATTCCCTGCAACTTATGTGCCTCTCAATACCCGAGCAGATCTAAGTTTACGTCTTTGCAGGATCAACAACCTATCTCCTCCCAGAGTGACGTCAAGCAAGCACCTGGTATCCCCAGTAACAGCATCAATCAATCTCCTCCTCCCAAAGCGACATCAAGCAACTACCTCCTCCCAGAGCGACCTCATCACTGTAAGTTTGAGGTAAGACCTGCCGTGTCGCCAAAATTCGGATATCTAGGGGCAACTGTCTTTACTGCTTATCAAATACTTCGATAAGACAGTAAAGAGGGGGCAACTGTTGATACCCGAATTTTGACGCCATTTTTATTTAATTTTAGCATTTCTGTTATTCAGTTAATTTACAGTCATTTTCAGTTGATTTAATGTCGCTAGCATTCTTAGGTGTTTCGTGGCATTTTAGCATCATCGTTAGCATCGTCAGCTTTCGAAATCGCATTTTTAAATTTTCGGCATGTATTTTCATTATTATTATCATTAATATTTTTAGCCTTAAAAATCACATTTTTAATTATCAGGCAGTCGTTTGCTAACTTTTTCTTCGTTTTAGGTCATCACACGAATTTTAGGATTTTTTATATTTTAGCACATTTTTTAGTATTTTTATTATTTTATTATTATTTTTATTCGAGCTTTTATTGGACCCCAGTAAGTCCACTCGGACAATAGCTTGACTTTAAAATGTTTTCCATCAACTAGTTGCTAGATTTTTTTCTGGTCGTAACGGTCTACAGCGATTCGCGTAATTTTCGGCGTAACGTTATTATTTTTCCGTTCAAACGTTTCACATTTTTTAACGCGAAAATAAACACGTTAAACGAGGAATTTTCATCCTTCGCTGTAGACGGTTAAACCCGTCGTATTTTTCTCTACGCGACGGTACCTTCGGCTCGAAAAGTCAGAACGTTTGGTCGCGGGAACCGGCTCGAGGCCATTTTAATCAGATAAAATGCCATTTGATCATGGCCATTGATCTGGTCAACCAAGGAAAGTCAACCAGATCAATGGCCCTTGATTTAATGTGCATAATGCACATGCACAGTGCCAAGGGAGTGCAGCGAAGCAGCCCACGCCCGAGCCACCTGCTCCCGTCGCGTCCATAGCCTCCTGTTCCTCCGCCATCATCACCGCTATCACCCTAGCTCCGCCACCTCATGCAGCCGTAGACCTGACGTCATCACAGCGACGTCATCACGACCTCCACGCGCAGCACCCGCACCTCCTCCTCACGCGATCTTCGGCTATAAATAGCCCCCTCCTCCAACGCATTCGGGGCACCAAAAAAATAGCAAGAAACCTTGCTTTCTTCCCTCCCTCTGATCAGTTGCTCATATTGAGCGAAGATCGTCAAAGTTCAAAGTTTGAGAGTGAGTTTCTCTCTCTAGATTTTCTCGGTTTTTTTAGCCACTTTCTTGTTTAATTTCGTTTGGCTCTTGTTTGAGCAAGTTAATTGTTTTCTTTTATGTCATTAATTCATATGCATAACGTAGATTAAATACACTCCTTCAATTTTAAAAATCGTTGGTTAGATCGCTCAAATTAATTAGTTTTCGATAATTAACAGTTTTATCGTTTTTTTGAAATTAAATTTTGTACGAGTCAAACTAAAAATCGGGGTTGGTATAGTCGGGAAGTCATCGAAGAGACGAACATTTCGGTACGAACGATTTTTAAATCGGCCACTTGTGGCCGAAGCTTTGCCTCCGGCAGTACGCCGGCGACCAAGAAAGGTGACGAATGAACAGTGCCAGGCCAACGGCACTGTTCACAAGCCCATTCCCTTTTAAATTCTCATGGGCCAGGCACTATTCCTGGCCCATTTTTCACTTCTTTTCATTCTTCAATTGGGCCCAGCCCATTTTCAATTGTTTTCAAAACTTCGGATCACGTTTTTTCGTAAAATACTCGTATGCTTTGTATGATTATTTGTCGTACTAACACTTTTAATTTTCTGTAATATCAACTGTTTATTTTCTGTAAATATCAAATGTTTAATTTTCCGAACTTTAATTTTCTGCAATTTACTTTCGGCAATTTAAATTCAATACCGCCTACATGGTCGGTCGCACTTATCAACTGTTTAATTTTCCGCACTTTAAATTCCAGCAATTTACTTTCAGCAATTTAAATTCAATACCGCCTACATGGTCGGTCGCATTTTAATTTTCGTAAACATTCAACTGCTTTAATTTTTCGCACACTGCTGGAAATCCTTCCGCAAATTATCAACTGTTTACTTTTTCGCACTACTTTTCCGCACTTTAAATTTCAGCAATTTACTTTCAGCAATTTAAATTCAATACCGCCTACATGGTCGGTCGCAATATCAACTGCTTTAATTTTTCGCAAAACTGCTGGAAATCCTTCCGCAAATTATCAACTGTTTACTTTTCCGCACTTTACTTTCCCGCACTTTAAATTTCAGCAATTTACTTTCAGCAATTTAAATTCAGTACCGCCTACATGGTCGGTCGCAATATCAACTGTTTATTTTCCGCAAATATCCAACTGTTTATTCCCTGCATTATCAACCTGTTTTATTTTCTGCAAATCATTAAACTTTTTTTCTTCCCTGTAAATCGCCAATAGCATTTAATTTTTCTGCACTTATCAAAACGGCATTTCATTTTCGTATGCGTAAAATCCATCATTTTTCGCATGCAATCAACCCAGCATTTAAATTCTCGTATGCGTAAAATCAATCATTTTTCGCATGCAATCAACCCAGCATTTAAATTCTCGTATGCGTAAAATCACTCATTTTTCGCATGCAATCAACCTAGCATTTAAATTCTCGTATGCGTAAAATCAATCATTTTTCGCATGCAATCAACACAGCATTTAAATTCTCGTGTGCTTAAAATCAATCATTTTTCGCATGCAATCAACTCAGCATTTAAATCTCGTATGCGTAAAATCCATCATTTTTCGCATACAATCAACTGTCATCATTTTATCAAACTCAGCATCTAACTTTCGTATGCGTAGAATCCATCATTTTACGTGTGCAATCGACTGTCATTTAAATTTTCGCACTCATAGAATTGCCTAGTTATTTCTCAAGCCATCACTAACACTCTCGTTTTGTAGGTTAATTTCAAGCTTCCCTCGAAAGTACGCCTCACAAGTCCCTTTTATTTATTCGATGCTTTTCGCAAATATCAACTGCATGCATGATATATAGAACTGCTAGAATTAAAATCAACCCATATGAACAACGTGTTTAAAGAGTTGCTTAAAATGCCATGTTCATATGATTTTAAATTCTCGCTTGTATTGACTGCATGTACATGGGGACTTTCGATCCCACTTCAGTTTTTCACTTTAAAATCAATCATTTAAATTGGTACTCTGTTAGCAATCCATGTTAGGATCACGTAGTAATTAAGTTAATCATGCATGGCCCGATGATGAAAAAAGAGGGCGCTCATTCAGTCTTACGGAAAATTCAGTCCCATCACGATCATAATAAAGACTAAAGTGACGATTCCTCTGAGGGCCCCCTTTTTCAAAACGCATTTCTCAAACACCTTTTTAAACACCTCTCTCATCAACCGGTAACCGTTTTCGGATGTGTCTCGGGTGCCTAACACCTTCCCGAGACCATAATACGACCCCGAACCTTTGTCTGGGGTCCAGACCCCTTTTTTTTGTGCCTTTAGTTTTTTACTTATTATATTTCCTATGCCATGACGATTAGGGTTCCCTAAGCCTAGCAACCAAATTAGGGTGGCGACTTCATTGCATGCTGCTAGGCGTCCCTTTTACGCCGAGCATCTGAAGGTCTCAAATTTAGTTGCACACTCGCGAATTTTTAATTTTCGGGGCGCGACACCACACCAGTAACCCCCCCCCCGAACAATTCCATTCCTCGAGTCCCCGAAAAGGGCACTGAACAATTTTACTGCTTTCTTCTATTTCGGTTGTACTCTCCTTATTTTTCTTGAACTCCTTTTATATGCTCTCCCCGCATTGAGGACAATGCGCTACCTAAGTGTGGGGAGGGTATTGCATAATGTTTGCATGTTTACGCTTGTTGCATGATTGTATATATTTTTTTTCAGATTTTATCGGATTTTAGTCTTAAGCTCTGCTAGGAAATTTTCCCACAGCCAGTTTTCAAACCCTCATTTCTGACATGCATTTTTCGGCTTTTGATGCATAGGAAAAGCATGGCATTCATGGCATCTATACCTGAGCATGCATTTCTAGGCCTGCTAGCCCTTATATCCAATCTTGCCCTAAACGCCAGTAGTCACAGTTTGATCCCGTGAGCATTTTTGAACTTCATGCCTTTATTCATTGAGTGAAAATGCTTAGCTAGGCACAATCTAGGTTTGCATGATATCCCTGGGTATAGTCACTGTTAGACATGGGAAAGCTTAGATATGACGGAAAACTTCGCATCAGTGTTTTTTTCTTTCTCTTCTCCCCCTCTCTCTCTCTCTCTTTTCTTTTCGAGCCCCCGACATTCCCCTTCTTCTCATATTCTTTCCTGACCATTTGTATTTTCTTGATCTTTTTCTTGGCAGGTGAGGTAGCGATTATTGAGGGCAACGTCGAGGGCTAGACACCTGAAGAATGCGCAGACAAGTTCAAGTGTGGGGAAGCAGACGAAAGCAAAAAGACTTCAGAGCAGAAAATAGAAAGCAGAAATCTAGGGCAAGAAAACAAAAGCTCGAAAGAGTTTCGAGCCCTAGATCATTCAAGCAATTCGAGCCCCCAAACATTCAAGTGTGGGGATATCAAAGAAGTCGCCATCGATGCTGGAAGTAGATCAAAGGCAAACGCTGAACGAAAATCAAGAGTTTCATGCCCAGTGGTTCGTGCCCCCTCTTCTACTCAAAAAAAAAAAAAAAAGAGAAAAGCATTTAAATTTCAAAATAAAAGGAGGGGGGCATGAAGTGAACAAAAAGAGTATCCGCATCCGAAGCTTCAACAAGAAGGTTTTCCTGCCCTCGAAAGAAGACCTATGTCTAGCCCCCGAACTACTTCGTGCCCTCGATGAAAGCTGTCTTGCCACTTCGCCTTTTTCCTAAGCCAAGGAATCCATCCAAGTTATATCTGGTCCTTTCTTTTCTTTCCTTCTCTTCTCCCCTCATTTCTCTTCTGTTCATCTCCTACTTCTCTCTTCCACATTTCTAGCTCATTCAATCCCTTTTCTTTCTCTTTGCTGATGCGTTATTTTTCTGATCGTTGATTGCCCATGCTTGTGTTCTACAGTACTCGGATTGACGTGCAAACTCTGCATGTGTTGTGTTATTTGCATTCTTGAGTGATAGCCTAAACACTTATTTTATTCTGAGTATGAGTGCAAATACGTGTCTTTGAGAGGACTACTAGTGAATAGGCTGGATTTGGGAAAGTCTGGTTGATAGTGTCGTTATTCTATCAGCCAGATACGGGTGCTTTTCTAGGTCTGGATTTGTTCTGGTTGGGTTTAGTTTGTCAGATGTCATGTCTATTCTATGTATTGGGTGTTGAGGATGTATGTTATTGAATGAGGTAGTTTTCCAATTTTGTTAATGCTCGAGGGCGAGCATTGAGGCAGTGTGGGGATGTTTGATAGCACGTTTCATGACCTCAATTTAGCTTCCTCTTCTAGCCCTTTCGGGGGCTTGACATGGCCATTTGACCCTTATTCCAATCTTATTTGCAGATTAGCGTCAAAAAGGGGGAAAAGATCGAAAAGAAGCTATTTTGGAGCATTTCTGAGGATTTCCGGCTTTAAGGCCTAGAAGACCAGATTGTTGTCAAGACCTCGACGCGAACTAGACCAGTGCGCTGTCTCTCGGCCTCGGCACTTCTGCGTCTTCTCCCAAATGAAGCCAAAGAGAAGTATCTTCTGAGATCCGCACGGGATTCCATGCGTTTCTAGAAGATGACAGACGCGAGCAGGATCCCAGAATATTCCCTTTGCAGTGACATGTGTTGTCACTCCCTCATGGCTTCTCTCTCCCCTTAGCTGTTTTGTCTCCTAGCTAGTTTTAGGCTATATATACTTAGCTTTAGGGTTTTGAGAAAGGGGGACGGACACAACAGAAGCAGGCTGTCTTAGAATATTTTCATACAGCTTTTATTTCTCCTTTGATCATCAAGAACAGCCGCTGGTTTTGTAGCAAGCTTTCTTCTTGATTATTAATTAATCTATCAGTTTCTTCTACTCCTTTTCCTCTTTACTTTGTTTATTTGTGCATGATTATCAATACCTATTGTTCATATCATAGTATGAGTAGCTAAATACCCCATTCTTAGTGAAGGGTGTTTTGCGGGTTGTAGGTTTGGCTAAGAGGTCTAAGTAGGCTTAATATACTCTCTTGTAACACATGATCGTTTATCGTTTTAATTACATGCTTGTCTAGAAGTGTTGAGAGTTTGATCACCTGTTAGCATTTCGGTATGAGTAATGTCATTTCCAGGGTTATACCTGACGCGAAGCCCTGGAATATTAGTAGACACCTAGCGGAGGCAGCGCGAGTGGCCTCTGTCTAAAGGTAAACAGTCATCTAGGGTCTGCGGTACGGGTCTGACAAGCTGAGCTATCGCGCCCTAGATCTGTCTTACCTCCCCTTCATTGGCGTTCTGAATGTGGCCTCCCCGCATTCGTGCTTGGGAGGATGGCAGAACGTCAAGGTCACCTCATATGTGGAAACGGGGGGTGACTTTTATCTAAGAAGGTAAGCAGGGGATGCGGCATGGATGTGCGGTCCCTATAGCAGGTATGTACTTGAGTTTGGAATATTTTTGTACCGATGACTAGCCAACCTAGAAAACAACCCAAGGGAACACCTTTCGCTAAGATCTCTTCCTATCTGATTGATACTTCTTTTATTACCTTTCGTGCCCTTGAACTGATTTTACATATCTCGCCCTGGATCACATTTTACTTTCTTGCCCTAGATAATTATTTTACTACCTGCATTGTTAGCTCCCTTTCTCTGCGTTGATTAAGCCATTAATCAACATAAACCTCCCCCTGTGTTACTTATTCACGATCTGTTGCATTGGTTTTCTGTCATACATCTTTATTAACAAAATTTCTCCTTCAATCTTTGTGGTTCGACCCTGTCTTGCCCTGTACACATTTATTTGTGCACTTCAGCATCAGGAAAATATTAAGTATATTTGAGTGACGATCATTACTACAGAGTTTCAAGAGGAAAACGCACCCGGAGGTCCCTAATCTTATTATTTTTATTTGAGTCAATCCCCGTTTTTGAAATCTGTTCTCGGGGGTCCCTAATAATATCTTCGTCCGTTCCCGAGGTCCCTACCGTTAGAAAAGAAACTACTGTTGCTATTATTTTATATGTATTTTTTAAAGTTGACCCAATCGCTGTTTATGCATAATTACCATTATGTCATTATCATTTTTAATATATTTGGTACAACTTACTATTCATCCGTTGGTTTCTCTTTACCGTTTGATTTCTATACCGATAGCTTCTCTCTGCGGCGTTGCTATTAATCTTTAATTTTTAAAAAAATCAAAAGAATAGAAAATTGTGTATTATTTTCATTTGCAATAAACTATTTATTTTCACCAATTATTTCCATTTGCAAAAGTATTTCATTTCCATTTTCAACAATTTTCTATTCTTTTGATATTTTTAAAATAAGATTAGTAAAATTGACCGATAGTTTCTACCTAAATAATGAATTTTGATACTTTCTATTTAGGTAAGGTGATATTCTTTTGATATTTTTTTAAATAAGATTAGTAAAATATCAAAAGTATTTAAATAAGATTTATTTGATTTCTGTACCGATAGCTTCTGCTTGCGGCGTTGCTATTAATCTTTAATTTACTATTTTAGTAAAACAATTTTCTATTCTTTTGATATTTTTTAAATTAAAAATTAATAGCAACGCCGCAGACAGAAGCTATCGGTACAAAAATCAAATGGTAAAGAGAAGCCAACGGATGAATAGTAAGTTGCACCAAATATTAATGATAATGGCATAATAGTAATTTTCATGAACAGTAACTAATGGATATTTGTCTCCATTAGTTGCTTTTCTAACCGTAGGAACCCCGGGAACAGACAGAGATAAGATTTCGGACCCCCGAGAATCGATTTAAAAAATAAGGATTAACTCAAATAAAAATAATAAGATTGGAGACCTTCGGGTGCGTTTTCTCGAATTTCAAGTATCCTACATTTTTCATATTCTCGATTTCCAATGGAACGACACCACTCAAACGGTTATCAAACAAGCTAAGTCTTATGGATAATGATGGTAAATTAATAACTTGTAAGGGTATGGGGTCAGTGAGATTGTTTTGGGATAAATCTAAGAATAACAATTTTTGACACTTTCCTAAGCTTGAAGGAATATTACCACCGAGTTCATTTCTTCCAATTCTGAGATCGACTAACTGGGTTATATTTCCAAGCGATGGTGAAACACTTCCCGAGAACATATTACCATATAAGTACAAGCGTTTTATTTTTTTAAGCTTCCCTATGGTGGAGGGAATGATACCTGAAAATTGGTTATTTCTTGAATTAATGATTTCCAAATTGATGAGATTACCGATTCCAAACGGGATGCTCCCTTGTATTTGATTACCATACAGCCAAAACATTTGAAGCATACTAGAGAAGTTGCCAATTTGTTGTGGTAATACCCCTCCAAATGAATTGGTACTTATGTCCAACTCCTCTAAGATGGTGGCATTTGAGAAAGAGCGAGGAAACTCAAGTCATTTGCTTCTCCACTGCCAAGATTGTTGCTGTAGATCACAAAAGACTGTAGCTTCTGAACCTTATGGAGAAAGGGCACCCCTCTTGTAAGTTGGTTTACTTGTAATTGAAAATATTCCATATTTGACGAGTTAGATAAGGAAGTTGGAATGAGACCAGAAATTTGATTGTATGCAATGGAGAAATATGTAATATTTGGAAGAGATATGTACAAGTCCGGGCTAAGATTACCTGAGAGATCATTGCCTCCCAATTCTAAGAAGGTGAGAGAAGAAAGATTGAAAATGGAAGCAGGGATAGTACCTGATAGCCTGTTTAAAGAAAGATACAAGAAATAAATAGTGGACAATTGGCCCAAAGAATCAGGTATGCTCCCAACCAAAAGATTATGACCAAGGTCTAGTGTCACAAGATGTGATAAGTTACCGAGAGAATGAGGGATGGTGTCAGTTAGATAATTGCCTTGTAATTTAACAAATTGAAGCTTTGACAAGGAACCAAGCACGGGAGGAATATATCCGACCAGCTGGTTGGAACCTAAATTATATGTAACAAGATTGGAAAGATTGGATATGAGAGTCATCAAACGACCTGAGATGGCCTTTAGCAAGAAGATGAGGTGAGTTCCTTTGCCTTTCGATCCTATCACATAATATTATGCTCCAGTCACCTGAGAAAGTTTCTTTGAATTTCCTTTGGGACCTTTGTTCATTGAATCAACTTCTCTTTTCTGATACTGAACCCTATTTCTTTCAAAGAGTATTACTTATGCGGCAAATACAGATTTTCATGGTTAGGCCCCATCAGAATTGTAGTGGTATCAAAGTGCACCATGATTTCCTCATAGTTCTCTCATTATTCTAATTAAATAAATACCTTCTTGGAGTTCATATTTCTTAAGCCCTACTCTCAATCCTTAAGGCACACGGCTAGATTTCTTAAACAATGTGAAACGGATGTTTAACCAGAGAGGCTGTAAATGGAAACTTCAACTTATCTCTTAAAGAAAACAAAAAGCATTAACTTCCAATGTTGACTATTGAATTCCAGTAAGATAATTACAATTTTTCAAGATAGTTCAGCAATTCCACATTCATTTTGCGCCACGTGAGTGCAAACGCAGGTTTTTCTGCCAGTACCATTCTGAGCTAAATTACAGAGAAGATTTTAAATTATAGTAAATCCCTCCACGCCAAATGTCTGAAGGAGACCTTCATTTCTCACTAGTCAGATTTCTGTTTGTCCTTATATAAGTGGATAGACACTAGTCTGGCTGCTGTGATTTCGAACTTTTCTAAGAGAATCAGAGCTTCTTTTCCTTTCGGTTACAATTTCAGGTCCTTTATAGGTGAAAATGCTTTGTTTCATCCAGTCCCCTCAAGCTTTGGTAGAAACAAGAGACTTAAAAGCAGCGGTCACAGACTTAATCACCGAAGGTAACTTCATCTGTCTATTCACTGTGAATGTTTGAGGCAGGGAGAGGTTTCGTATACAATGCATGCATGATGCATGCGTTTTCCATTATTATGCATCAATGGAGGATCTATTTGTTATTTTTGTTGGTTTTGAGATTGTTTTTATTATTCTGCAAATTCTACAGATTGTGGAAATTCTAGAAATTGTTGGTTTTTAGTGTTCTGTAATTTTACAGAGGGCTTTGGAAGATAATGATCAAGCAATCATATTAAAGTCACAAAAAATGAGCTTGATACATTCTCATCTCTGTCAACAACATTATATAATACTCCACCCATGACCACCACGGACATGACAAGGTGGAGGAATGATGAGAGTCAATAGCGTTTTAGCTGGAAAGAAAAAAAGGAAAGGAGAAGGTGCAGTGCACCTTCTCTAGTGTGCCCACACACTTACAAACAACAACATGATTAACACACCACACACATAGCTTTATATTTTTTCCTGTATTATTGGAGTATGAAACAATAGTGCATACTTCATCAATTTTATTGGGTGGATGAATGAAGGAGATAGATGATCCGCATGTGCCTGCTGTTTGATTAAATACCATACTTTTATTTGAGCTCCAACTTAAATGAGTTTGATTACTTTCTCGCGATATTAAAATCTCTTCTCAATTTGACAAAATCTGTGAACTATTTGATAGAGGAAAGCTGCCCTTGTGCAGGCAAATTTCTCTTTTTGCATGGAAAGCCTTCAATTCTTATTGTCCTTTAGATTCATTTTTCTGTGCATTGATATTGATTTGTATATTTCCTAGCCAAAAAATGGATTTTCCGAAATTTTATGCAGCGGAGAGGTATTAATCATTGGGCTTGATTTGCTCAAATGCATGACTTGGATGCTATTCTGTTGAGTAGGCAAATCCAGAATGAAAATTCTGCGTACATGAATGATTTAACTACATTTGGCTATCTTCGAGGCCTCTGGAAAATGGCATTAGAAGTAGCAGAAAAACCCAATGCCCTGACCAGATTTGCCTTCGCTGATGTATCATGAGTTAGTAAACTTGTGGAAGACTTAGCAGGCTTGTCCATTAACCCTTAACGTAACTTTTCTGGGTTTGCACTTTCGTAGTCCAGTTTTACTCTATGGTCGGATCCAATTTGCCACTTGCTTGTCATAGGCCTAGTTTGTTGCATGTGAAAATTTCTGTTGGTTTGGAGTGTTGTGTTTTAATAAAAACTCTGCACTTATTTCATTGAATTTTCTACACTTCAAAAGACATTACAAAAGCTCCTTATATAGAGCAATTATGTAGAGCATAGTTGCTGCACTTTTCCATGAAGTCAATACAGCCGATACTTTTTCTACTTACAAAAACAAACACCAAACACAACTTAACCACCTACATAGCTATTTTTATATATAAAAGTCTGCCATTTATCCAAATCATAAATAATATAAAATGTCATACATTCAGCTTTATACTTTTGACAGTATTTTTGGAGTATAAAACAACGGTGCATACTTCATCAATTTCACAGGAAAAAAATCATATTTTCTAGTGTATAATGTCATATCTGGTTAACACAAATTCAGAGGAAGGCTATAAAATGCTGTTAATGTAAACATCAGTCATGTTTGTTACAAAATCGAATTAATTGCGCTATTGCACTCTGCAATTGGAGTTTATTTGTTTAGATATTAGTTAGCACCTATATTGATGTTTCAAAGAGGCGCAGTTTTGTTGTTGATTCTCTTTATTGGCACGTTTTAGAAAAAAATAACTAAATGCTTTTGTTTGTCTGGTGTAGAGAAGAACCATACTTTCTAAGCGATGGAAAGCGAGAGCTTCGTATATATGATTTTTGCAAGTTGGAGAAATCTCGATTATGAAATCCTTGTCAAGATATTTATGAAACTGTGCATAATGGATTTGATTTACGGTGCATCTGGAGTCTGTGCCACCTGGCGTGCAGCTTGTCGTGACCCACGTCTCTGGGAGACTCTTGATGTGAAAACATTCAAATCTGGCTTCCCAAATTTTCGCCCCAGACGATGCACTTTGTTAACTCTGACTGAGCCTCGTGGTGTGAGATTGATGAATGTGCTGGCACACGCAGTAAATCTCAGTCACTGCAACGTGACTCGCGTGATTTTTGATTTCAATGAGTGCGTTACTGATGAGCATTTGATGTTCGTAGCTGAAAGGTCCGGCACTCGTTTTCTCCCGAATCTCAAACTTAAGCCAACTATAGTTCTGCTAACTCTGTAAACTTTTATCTGCAGGTGCTCTAACCTTAAGCAACTTGTCCTACCGGCATGGAATCAAATGACAGCCAATGGATTCTGCAATGCTATTAAGCACCTGACAAAGCTTGAATCTCTAACTCTTCCATGCAACTTTTGTCCTACCCGTGTGATAGAGGTGGTTGGTGCCAGTTGCACGAACCTTACTGAACTCAAACTGATGTGCCCTTATGATTACGACATTGCAACAAACTTGTTTGTCTATATTCCAACACTTAAGGTCTTGAGTCTTCGGTGTTCCCTCGTGAGCAAAGACGCACTGAACATTACACTAATGGTGTTTGATTTTGATGTGTTCAACTTGTCTCACTCACTTATAGTCGACAAGGATCAACAAGGTTTCCTTGTTCCATCAAGCTGGAAGCACAATGAGTTGATTCTCCAGAAAGCTCGCAAGTTCAAGAAGTTCTTTGCTTGCACGGTAGAAGATTGCATTATTTGCCGGCTTGTGCTCAATGATAATGGTAGGCTAAAATGGCACGAGTACGAGGAAGGGCTCTGGCGAAAGGATGAGGTAATGTCCTTTTCTGTTTGAGTTGAGAGCTTAGCTTCACTCTGTTGCTGTACTTGTCTTCTGCTAAAACATGCCAGCTTAATGAATAAATCAGACTTCACTGCTGATGATATTCCCCAGCTTTTCTTCTTATGGTATTGCTTGCTCTGATCATTTTTTACCTGAAGATAAGATTCTATTCTTATGTTGTAGTAATTCTGATGCATGAAACCCATCTTTATCATATCATTGCATTTCTTGTCAGAGTGTTAAAATTGCAATTAGATTCTCCAGGTAAACTTTTTATTGGAAAATCAATGGAAACAAACAAACTTTTCCTTATTTAGCATCATTGTGTTCATTGACTACCAGCAATATTCACAGCAGAATTAGCCATTGTCAAACATTCTATTTTATTGGAAAACCATAACATCTGTGCACAATCAATAATTTTAGAAAGTCAAAAATTACTTTTGACTTATCTCTTTTAGCCATTGCTCCTTCCGAACTGTTCTTTTTTCCAATAAGTTGCCTTTCAAAACATCCTTGAATCCCTCACCAATAGACTAACCCCAATCGTTTCCGTACCGTTTCCTTTATTTTGCATTTTTTTTTTGCACTTTCAACTCCAATATGTTTCAGGGTTCTTGAATAGTGATCATGATTGTGAAAAGTATACATTTTTGAACGCTATTTTTCTTGGTCAGGATGATTACTTGTGTAAGTTGATGAGAATTGAATGACAAACAAACTGTAATGGGATCCACACCACACTGAAAAGTATTGGCAAAGAAGAAGAAGATTTTGGTGATGAATGAATTGTATTATTCCTCAAGAGATCAGAGATCTTTATACATACAAGAAGCTCATCTTGTCCTAAATTTAGGCTAATTTCTAGGCTAATATCGTGGCTATAAAGCTAATCTATATATGGCAAATATATTCTACATAATTACAATATTATTTCTCAATACTCCCCCTCAAGTTGGAGAGTGAACATCAAAAACTCCCAACTTGTCTTGCAAATTCTCGAATTGACTTCTACCAAGTGCCTTTGTGAATATATCCGCTAACTGCATTTGCGTCGGAATGTATGCCGGTTTAATCAAGCCCGCCTGCAGCTTTTCTCTCACAATGTGACAATCAATTTCAATATGTTTCGTTCGTTCATGAAAAACAGGATTCGCTGCTATGTGAAGAGCAGCCTGATTATCACAAAATAAAGTTGAAGGTCCAGATAATGGAACTCTCAAATCCTGCAAAATATAGCTCAACCATGTAAGCTCCAAACAAGTGTTTGCCATAGCTCTGTATTCGGCTTCTGCTGATGATCTTGATACATTAGTCTGTTTCTTGGATTTCCATGATATGAGTGAACTCCCCAAGAAAATACAATACCCAGAAACTGATCGACGTGTCATACGGCATCCACCCCAGTCTGAATCACAAAAAGCCTTCAAAGTGAGATCATTTTTTGAAGGCAGTAATAAACCTTGTCCCGGAGTTCCTTTAATGTATCTCAGAACTCGTAGTGCTGCATGCCAATGCGGCTTACGAGGCTCATGCATGAATTGGCTCAATGTTCTGACAGAATAGACGATGTCCGGCCTAGTCACTGTTAAATAAATGAGTCGGCCAATTAATCGCCTGTAACTAGTAGGGTCATGTAATATATCTCCGTCATCTAAAGTCAACTTCACTGTCTGTTCCATGGGGAACATCTCAGGTCGGACGCTAGTAAGGCCCGCATCGTGCAAGATATCCATTGCATATTTCCGCTGACACATGAATATACCAGATTTTGAACGCGAAAACTCAATCCCCAAAAAATACTTCAACTCACCTAAGTCTTTGATCAGGAATCTTTTGAGCAGAAAGGCTTTAAGTGCATTGATCTCTTGAATGTCGTTGCCAGATAGTAAGATATCGTCGACATAAATTAAAACCGTTGTAAAAGAGTTACCCTGTGACTTAGTGAAGAGAGAATAATCTGCTTTTGATTGCTTATAACCGGCGCGCTGGATGGCATTGGAAAAAGTTGAGAACCAATTTCTTGACGCTTGTTTCAAGCCATAAAGTGATTTGTTGAGCCAACAAACCATATTCTCCCCCTGTCGGTGGAAACCCGGAGGAGGCAACATGTAGACCACTTCCTGCAAATCGCCATGAAGAAAAGCATTTTGTACATCAAGTTGAAAGGTATACCAATTGCGAGCTGCGGCAACAGTGAGAAGACAACGTAAAGTGGTAAGTTTTGCTGTTGGAGAAAAGGTTTCCCTGTAATCGATACCTTCCACCTGTGTATAACCTTTGGCGACTAAGCGAGCCTTGCATCGCTCAATAGTCCCGTCAGAATTATACTTAATCTTATATACCCATCGGCACCCAATCGGTTTCTGGCCAGGAGGAAGAGGAACAAGGGTCCAAGTTTTGTTGCGTTCCAGTGCCTGTATTTCAGCGGCCATGGCTTGGTACCATTGTGGATGTGACGCAGCTTGTTCATACGTGGCAGGCTCTGTTTCTGCAGTTATAGCTGCTAAAAAATGTTTATGAGGAGAGGAGAAACGAGAAAAGGAAAGATGGTGAGAAATGGGGTACCTGGTATGCTTGCGAGGATTGGCGCACGGTTCGGGATGATTGACAAGGGAAGTCATGGCATAGAGTTTGTGCCAGGCTGGTGGATTAATGGTACGGGTGGAGTGACGCAGAGGAAGGGGCGTTGACTGTGGTGGTGTGGATGATGGTCCAGTAGTATTATGGGAAGGATCAGAAGGATCGGAAGGAATATTGGAGGGTGAGGATGAATCTGGTAAGGAAGGTGGAGTGGAATTAGGAAGAGAGGGTGATTGAGGTGAAGGTTGTGTATGTGGAGATAAGTTAGGAGATGGGATTTCGGGATTGCTTGAAGGAGGAATAGGGGCAGATTCGGTTGGAGTGCTTGGAGGGAAATCAGCTGCAAGATTCGGCAATAATGAATGATCGTCCGAAGGATTTTTTGTGGAAAACGGAAAGGAATTTTCATGAAAAAGAACATCCCTACTGACAAGGAATTGATTACGTTCTAAATCATATAATTTGTATCCCTTTTGACCATGAGGATATCCCACGAAAACACAGCGAATTGCACGGGAGTCAAATTTGTGTTTGGGATAAACGTTTGTAGCATAGCACTCGCAACCGAAAACTCGAAAATGAGCATAAGTTGGAGGGCGGTTATATAGAGCTTCAAACGGACTTTTATTGGACAAAATAGGAGAAGGTAACCGATTGATAATGTAGACGGCTGTTTGTACGCATTCCCCCCAAAAATCTAAAGGCATATGACCTTGAAAAAGAAGTGACCGAGCTACGGAAAGAATATGTCTGTGTTTGCACTCAACGACCCCATTTTGCTGAGGGGTGTAAACGCATGTTCTTTGTAGCTCAGTGCCACGTTGATGAAGAAAGGATTTTAATGGAAAAAATTCACTGCCATTGTCGACTCTGATTGTTTTGACAGAGGTATGAAACTGTGTAAAAACAAAGTTAATGAATTTTTCTAAAAGCTGTGAAGTTTCAGATTTATGTTGCATTAGAAAAATCCACGTGCATCGAGTATAATCATCGACAATTGTGAGGAAAAATTTTGCACCCGAATGTGTGGGAACTTTATGAGGTCCCCAAACGTCGCAATGAAGAAGATCAAATGGAAATTTAGTAGAAATTGAGCTTGTAGGAAATGGCATTCTTGTTTGTTTGGCCATAGGACAAACATGACAGTTACTGTGGTTGGAAACATTATGCAAGGGTAGAAAAGAAGATACTAATTTAAGGCGAGACGGCAAAGGATGGCCGAGTCGACGATGCCACAACTGTGACGAATCAAGGACACTGTTTGCAGCCGAAGGAGATGGTGAGGGTGTCATATAGTAGAGACCGCCTTGTTGCTTACCCGAGCCAATCATCTTCCCCGTAGCCAAGTCCTGCAAAACACAGAAGGTTGGAAAGAAAATAACACAGCAGTTAAGAGCACTGGTTAACTTGCTGGTTGACATTAAATTTAAATTAAAAGATGGTACGCAAAGGACATTTTCTAGACTAAAATTGGAATTAAAACAAACGGTGCCCGTGTGTGATATGTGAGCAACCGAACCAGTGGGTAAATGCACAGTGGGAACAAAAGAAGGCTGAGTTTTGGATAAAATAGATAAATCAAAAGCAATATGGTCAGTGGCTCCACTGTCTAGAATCCAAGGCGTAGTTGAGCAGGAATTAATAAAAGGGTTGTGAAGAAACCGACCTGCCGCGTTTACAAGTGCATCACTGTTACCAGAATTACTAATGGCGGATAAAGCCGTGGCCAATTGCTGAAGTTGTTCTGGGGAAAATCCCTGTAACAGATTGCTACTGCTTGCATCACTACTTGGCTGCGAGACATCAGCCATATTGATGGCTGAAAAAAATTTCCCTCGCCCGCCCGACTGCTGCGTCTGAGAGGGGCGAGTACCTTGGCCCTTAAGCCGACATCTATCTTCTGTATGACCTCTTTTGTTGCAGAAAATGCAATGGAATTTAAGGGTACGACATTCATCTATTGTATGGCCTGTCCGATTACAATGTGCGCAGTTCTTTTCCTTTGAGGATTTGAATGTCCCGGATCTACCCGGAACTGCAGCAACAATAGAGAAATTTTCAGTAGAATCAGGCCCCATGTTGCGTTGAGTCTCTTCCTGGATCACAAGAGAATAAGCCTGTCGAACATTAGGCAGCGGCGACATCATAAGAATGTTTGATCGAACTGTCTTGTATGTGTCATTCAATCCCATGAGAAACTGCATGAGCCGATCCTCCTCCTTCTGATCATTGTGTTGCTTTTCTTGATTACAAACCACATGTGTGCGGTAAGTATCCAATTCTGCCCAGAGACCTTTGAGTTTTGTGTAGTATGCTGCCACAGACATACTACCTTGAGTCGTAGTTGCAATGGATTTTTGGACTTGAAAAATTGCAGGCGCATTCTTCTGCGAGAACTGATCTCGCAAGTCTTCCCAAACCTGTTGAGCGGTTTTAGCATGTACCACTCCTTCTGCGATGTCCGGTTCTGCTGAATGAGTCAGCCATGATAGAATCATACTGTTGCATTGATTCCACATGGCGAAATCCGACGGTGCATCGACGGCTGACGGTGGTTTGATTGTGCCATCGATGAATCCGATCTTATTCTTTGCTGTCAGCGCGTGAACCATGGCCTTGCACCACGATTGGTAATTTGCGCCATTTAATTTTGTCGGGACAAGCATATGTCCTGGTTGATCCGAGTGATGCACATAATATGGATGTGATGGATCCATATTCGACGTCTTCGAGCTTTCTTGTTTGGACGACATGTTTTGCGGAAGCGAAGTTGTGTGATGTGAAGGTTATTAAGAGCACCAGGGTCGGTGCTCCGCTACCATGAAAAGTATTGGCAAAGAAGAAGAAGATTTTGGTGATGAATGAATTGTATTATTCCTCAAGAGATCAGAGATCTTTATACATACAAGAAGCTCATCTTGTCCTAAATTTAGGCTAATTTCTAGGCTAATATCGTGGCTATAAAGCTAATCTATATATGGCAAATATATTCTACATAATTACAATATTATTTCTCAATACACACAAGACCCATCATTAATTCTCTAACTCTAATTATGGTGTTCCCTACTGTTCATGGCATGATCAAACAAACAGCTTTGCTTATATTCTTAGATGTTGACATTTTAATCTACAGATAGCTTGAAAATACATGTATATTCACAGATTTAGGCAGCAAGAAAGTCCTCATTCTCCTGTCAAACCATACATTCTTTAATTCAGATGGCCAAGAAAAAAATGCTTTCAAAGATGTTGTTCTTCCAAGAAATGTCAACTTAGACAATTGCTGACTAACACTAATCACAGTTTATTAATTTGCTAATTAAACTAGTCAAAGTTAGGATGTGACGATGCTAGAAAGGAATTTGTCCGCCACCCTTGACACTGATCGAGGCCATGAAATGAAAAAATTCTGGGCGAAGAAGTTACCATTTTAAAACCTGATAATAATCAAACAAAATTAAACTTATGTCTGAATAATAGAGAAGAAATGTCAAGAGAATCCGGTTATCCACAAAGCAAACCTACCTAATTTTCACGGTCACAAGGGATGGGAGAAATGGTAGGCTTAGGCTAGCTAGATATATATGGTATAACATATCATGATCAAATCAGGTCTGGTGGACCACATTTTTTAATGTTTTATAAGTAAATTTCTGGTCCCATATCTGCACCTAATTATGAGTTTAAATATCAAAGAATGTTGCAAGAATTGACCTATTGTGAAACAGAGGCCATGGGGTCAAGCTTGGAAGAGCAAAAAACTGCAAACATTATAATGAGCAGAGAGAAAGATTTAACAATTAAAGTCCATATGGAATAAGGATAATTTTATCAGCTGACAAGAAGATTTGAATCCTTCAACATATATACTGCGTTTTCTGGCTGCCTGATATTACTATTGCTGCGATGGCTTTAAGAAGAACCCTGCAAGGCTGCAGCAGCTAGCGTAAATTCTGTATATATTTGTCTTGTAGTATTATTTACTTTTTGTGAAGAAAGAAATTAAGTAAACGTGGTGTGAATAAAATTAATCCAAATGTAATAAATTTAGGAATTCGAGTGGTTCTAATTTTTTTTTTTTTAAAAAAAATATTGATGACATGCTCTCATGAATCCTAGTTTCCAGTCTAGTGCTAACGGTAAATAAAGTAAAAAGGATTTTCATTCACAATAAGTAATTAGTGTGAGTGTTTACATCCTTTAAATAAAAGATTGTTAGTTTGATTATTATGTATAATCAACTGATTCATTACAAATTAGTTCTAACTGGATGGGCTTGTAAAGTATTTGTTACTAAAAAAAAACTTTTTCCCCCTAAAATTTTGTTTCTAAAATCTTTATTAAAGAAAACAAGGGAAAATCTGAATTCCAATTCCAATATGGATAATTAATTATGGAGCTACCAATGCTTCAAAGAAATCATGGAAAATGACATTACTTCAAGTGAATTCACCAAACACGCGATCCTTCAAGAAAAAAAGAATGCAAATGCAAATCCCCAATAGTTTTTTTCTTCTTCTAAATTCTAATTCATTATTATTATTTTATTCATATACATATATATATATATATGATTATTTTAGAAAAATGTGAAGTATAAGGACTAAAATGGAAATTCTGAAAATTTGAGCTGGGCACAAGACTTGTAAGCATCAAAAGAAATTTTACTTCATGAATCTACAAAAATAGTAGTCGCAAATGTCATGCTATGCTTAACATTCCCCGCAGCTATCGTCATCACTTATATTTATGCTAAACCCTTTCCTTTTCACATCCGCCAGCTGCTACTTATCAATGCAAAATTAGGATTCCGTCCATGTCAGTTTATTTCATACCGAGCTTCCATAATTATGACTAAACTATCAAGATTTCTCTAATTTTTTTAGCCTCCTTAACAAGCCACGGCTATTGCAATAATAAAAACCTATATGATTTCATTTTTAAATTCATTTATACCGAACTTCATGATTATATCTAAACTATCAAGATTCTTCTAATTTCTTGAACCTCGTCGATAAGTCACGACTATCGTAATAATAGAATTTTCGGATTTCAAGCCTCTATGATCACCATCAAACTATCTAAGGTTTTTCAATTTTTTTGACCTCACTAATAAGTTATTGTCATCGCAACAATGGAAATCTAGGGTTTCATTGCTATAAGTTCATTACATACCTCCCTAATATTTATATCCAAACTGTAATTTGTTTTTCTTATTTTTCGATCCTCACAATCACAGTTAACAGTTGAATGAAAATTTAAAACTTCACCCCAAATTCATTTCATATTGAGACATATGATCATATGATCAAACATTTTCAAACTTCATAGACCTTACTGATAAGTCACGGCTATGGATTGGTCTTAATGAAACAATAATGCAAGTTAATAAGGAGGGTAATATTAATATTTGATAGAATCTGGCTGGCCGGTAGTAAGTAAGATCATAAGCCCTGCGGTGCCGGGAATATATATATATACACTAATTATTACGTCGGTAGGCCAACGAATTAATGTTTCAATTAAAACTTGTACTGTATTACAAAAATCATAGGCAATAACATGTGATTGATCCAAACATTTTTTGAATTTTTGAGTGGTGTGCGTTGTCATCCTCGATACATTCTATAATTTCTTGACTGACTATCCATCTCATGTAATACAACATGTGAGCCACTTGTCACAACGCTAGGGCACCACGTGTCTTTGTACAATTCTCTAAATCTCCAACCAAAACTCTGATCAGTATGTAATTGCTAATAAGAAAACAATAATAGAGATCAAATTGATAAAAAAAAAAAAGTCAACTACATTCATAAAAAATTATTAAAAAATTATTGTTTTACAATTTTCCACCCTGCCAGTCACAAATTTACCAAACTAGCCTCCATAATGTAAATTTCTACCTTGTGTGACCATAACTATTCATCATTTTTGTATTTTCTATGTAAAAAAATAAATTAACAATACCCTTTTCTTCTAATTTGAATTAACATTAGAATATTTTAGTTCGTAGTGGACCGTCTCGAATATGGTAATTTTAATCTATTGAACTAACTTCTGTCAAATCAATATGACCACATTTTATTTTCCTTTTGTTTGCTAGGAGACTTCACTCTACTGGACTGAATTGACACGAACATGATTTATTTTTTGATCATATAACTTGGCTATACTGCAAGAAAAAGGTATCTGCATAAAATTCAGTCAATTAAGTTGAAGAGTACATGAGATGATGGTTCATGGTTGTTGCATTGAAGGTTTTGAGTCAGATTGGTCTGTCAAAATGGTCTGAAATGCAAATAAGCCGCCACGTAAAGGGCATTTCAGTCATTTCCAGTAGGCGGATTAATTGTAAGCTTTTGGCTCTATCTTCACCTCAAGATTCCTTGATTACACACGCATTTAAAGACTTCAGACCCCTGCCTTCCTATATTTTTAGCTCATTCCCCCAAATTTCTAATTCATCTCCATCACCAATCTGCTCTGCTCTCTCTTATTCATTCTCTTCTCCTGCTCTATCTTCACCAATCTAAACTAGAAACATGAGATTTCAAACCCCAAGACTTCCATTTCTTGTCATTTTCATCCTCATCTTGCTAGCACTCACTAACCTCTCAATTACTACCAGTCGCCACCTCGACAGAAGAAACAGAGGAGTTGATCATCATAAAACTGCTAAAACAGAGGTGTTTTCATGGCATTATCCTGCAAAATCTCCAGAGGGATCAAGAAAAGCTGGTGATGATGAGATGAACAACTCAACTTATGGAGCTTCCAAAAGAAAAGTTCCTGAAGGACCAAACCCACTTCACAACTGATTAATTAATTAATTAATTAGTCAGAAACCCTTCTGGGCCTATACCTTATATATGTATCTGTACATCTTTCTTTTTGCAGTTTATAGTGTTTCTTATTCATTTCGTATAAGTGGTTGGTATGAATAGGTAAAATTAAAGATATATATAAATGCAAATTTTGATACCAATGTCAATTTTTTTACATGGATTTTGAAACCGCTCATTAGTTCATTCAATTTCGGACAAATTCTAACAATGCACTTATATTGTATGTAATTTAGTGCTTATTTACTGATAACAAAATTCGAGTTTGAATTTTAAAAGCATATATGTTTGCAAGAATTTGATGTAAAAAATCCACATTCATGTGAATTACTTACTGTCTTAGATTGAAAAAAGTCAAAGAGGGTGGGTGATAATCTGTGATTAGGGGTATGCCCTTTTAGGTAATTGTGTCCACGCTTGTCCTTCAAGTCCGCTCCCAGTATCCTGCAATGCGCCGGAGGAGGTCTCCGGCGTAAACTTTCCGACGGTCAAGTCAGTATGCTATGCAAGTATTAAGAGCTTAAGGACAATAACCGTCTGTCTGCGTGTGTGTGTTTGTATTACTTGGCCTTACTGTGATATTTATAAGCCATACCTGACGACCGTTACAATGGCATCAATATAGCAATCAATCGCCATTAAAGGTTGTAATAACTCAGTCTGCAACGTGCGTAACGGTCCTCTCCTGACCGTTACGAGCCAGTAACTGATGTTATTATGGCAACCGGTACTCAGACACCGTTAGCTCCACAATGATCTCCTGGGCACCCGGTATCTCCTGCTACCGGTACCCTTGTAGCTAGGTACCGTTGGTCTTTGCGACTACCCGGTATCCCTCTCTACCGGTACCCTTTATCAACATATCTTAACTGCGCCTACGTGGCCATGCCACTGGTCAATACTTCCAACGGGAAAAGACCCCTTTACCTTTGGGGATTTATCCGTGTGTTATCAGAAGCCCAAACGAAAACGAGCCCGAGTGTTCACCAAGGGCTGTCTATTCCACGGCCTCCAAATCACGGTACTCTAACTTCCAGAGCTTCCCTTTTTAAAGCTACCGTAAACATAATACTCAACGCGTGTATTAGTTTCCCGTTTCAGATTAGTACCGGTTTTGCAGCTTTTCAACTTTGTTGAAACTCCCGCCAAATCGAAAAGTCAAAAGTAATAATGACTTTCACCAGATGATGACGTAACTTACTCAGCCTACGCGACCCCCTACACGTCGTTTCGCGCTTCCCCTTCCCGGTACGACGATTCATCATTCGAATCACCCCAAAAGTCGCGTCCCCTTGATTTTCTCACAGTTATTTACTTCTTTCCATAAAAACAACCCTTCCTCACTTTAGTCTCTTTTTACCTTCCGCAAACTAGAAAACCCTAAGCTGCAATTTGCTCTCCTCTACGGATTTCCTCGCCGCGTCTCCGCTTCTCCTGCAACTCTAAGGTATACCATCCCCTCTTTCCTTCCTCTTTTACTCTCCTTTTCCTCCATGGCTGGTCGTGTGCGCTCCACTGCTCAAGCTATAGAAAAAATGGATCTCATCCCCTCCGTCATTACCAAAGAGACGACCTTAGCAGCCATCCTCTAAAGCCTGAAAGTTCAGATTCCTGACGGCTGCCACGCCCATATTGCCGGTCCAAACCTTAGGATGACCAGTGCGATGTCTGGAACCCGCCGTATAATATATATTAAGATGTTTTCCTATGGGTTCTATTTTCCCGTTGAAAAAATGGTGGAAGATCTCTTGAAGTATAGTCAACTTAACCCAGTTCAGATAACTCCTCCTTCTTGGAGCTGTATCTATGCCTTCATCCGGATCTGCAGAATCTATGGGGTAGAACCTTCTCTTTGACTCTTCCGTCACTTCTTTGCCATGCACTGTCGCAAAGGAGTGATCGGCTTCAGCCTCAGATGGTTCACGAACCCAATCTTCCCTTTTCTCTGAAATTTCCAGAAAATCGAAGATTCAGTAAAAGGATGGAAAGAAAACTTTTTTGTCATCGAATTCAAGGAAACCATATGGAGGCCTGATTTTAACTTTACTATTGTCGAAAATGACTGGAGGCTCCCCGACAATCTTGATGAAGATGAAACAAAGGATATTGCCAAACTTGTTGCCGTGCAAACTCCGTTTCACGTCAAAAAGTTGGCTACCGGTGTCCCTCTCAAAGACTGCCGCGAGGGTGAGCCCCCAGGATTTCTCTCTGTTATACTTCTTTTTCTGACCCTTATATTTTCCTTTGCGCTCTCTTGCAGACGTTCCCCCAGGCTGGAAACCCACGTGCATGAGACGACGAGAAAAGACAGGAGTCGTAGCTCGACCTCGCATTCTGAAAAGAAAAAGAACCGGAGCTACCGGATCTAGAAGGATTACCGTTAGCATCCCTCGTCCATCACCCCAAGCTGCCTCTGCTTCTAACGATCCTACCGACACCGACATCGATCAGGTTTCTGACAGAGATATCGCAGAAGCTATTGATCCACTAGTGGCTAAGGAAGTTGCAGCTAGTGCAGACCAATCCACTCCCCCCACCATTGTTACCGTTGAAGACTGCTCTACTGAAGACGATATGCCTCTTCAATCCTGTGTCGGCTTCGCCCAAGCTGCCAAGAGGAAACTGGTAAAGGAGGTCCTTCCGGAAAGAAACGAAGGCCTCATGCTTCCGGAGAAGAACATCTTCCCAAAGATGCACAGATAATCAATCTCCACCCTTCTTCTCCCCGTGTGCCAGAACCGGAAACTACACCTTCTATTAATGCTCCTTTAGGACCTCCACCGGATACTTCTACTGCCCCTCTGGACAAGACTTCTCTAGATGTGATTCGTGAAGATCCTCCTCCTTCTCCAGCTCCAGAAACTGTCACCGTTAACGCCCCCGAAAATACCACAACGATCATGTCAACATCCTCCACCAACCTCTCTGCACCGAATGCCCAAGACCCTTTCGAACTAGAACCTCTTCTTCGCAAACGGACTCAAAGAGATCAACGCCTTCTGATAGTAACTTGGGTGACCGCATTCTTGGGCTCCTTCCCGGTACCTCCGCTCCTACATTCTCCGTAGACGATTTCAGGGTACCTCCCACACCCGATCTCCACGTCACCGTCTACGACCCTAAATCCCCTGACGTCCCTCTGGGCAAGATGGATTTACAGAATTTTGCCCAGAACAGTTGTCTTGCTCTTGGGGTGACGGATCCCAGCTACCGGGACATTCAAATGGGTCGGTTGATGTCTAAAATGATGACCTGTGAAGTTGACAGAGTGATGGTTGCCGAAACCGTCAAAAATAAATGAATTCAATTCACCAAAGCTCATGCAAATAAGAACAGTAGCTAGTGGTAAAAGGTTCGTCCTCAGGGATTCGGTGGACAATTAAATTTCCTTGTAAATGACAAGACGAGTAACAGGTGGTAAATACCAATATTGATTGTTGTGTTGTAATTGTTTAAGAAACAAAAATAACATGAAACGGTAAAGAAAATGTGATATGTGTGTGTGTTCAAATGTGGTAAAATTCCCAGTAAGGATTCGACGAAGCACATGAATTAAATTGATTGATCATAGATTCAAGTGTTTTCAAGAACTAACTTATAGGTGGCTATAGAGACCAGGTGTTCACCTAAATCTCCTGCTCTCCTCCTAAACAAGACTAATAAAGAGACACTCTATTAGAAGTCCCTAACCAGTTTGACAATCCTAAGAGACACTCTATAGGATTTAATCAAACGATTGATAATTCACAGGGAGAGACCGATCCCAAGTCTGGGATAAAAATCCTATAAACCTGACTCTATTTGTTTTCTATTCCAATCCGTCAATCAGATAGTTGCCTTCGCATCTCTCTTTACAATGTAGACTCCAAAGTATCAAGAGAAGACTGTATTTAACCAAATCCTATTTGTAGATGATCAGACTTCAAAAGGAATAAGATTAACTTGACATTTAATCAAAACAAACAGAGATATAAGTTGTAATTTATTGGGCGCAATTAGATCTCACAATCAATTATTCATGGCAATGAATCCTTACAAGGAAAATAGAGTTTAGCCAAGCATCATCATAATAAATAAATAAAAGAGATTATAAGCATAAAAGGAATTTAATTAATTAAAACAAAGAAACCAAACAGTGGTTCCTAAGGCAATGTTGCTGCTGCCAAAATCCAAGAAGAAAAGCCAATATTCCGGGGAAAGAGATGATCCTTTTCCTAGTGTAAGTTGGTTGCTATATATTAGCAATCAACCCCATAATTCAAATTTCAAAAAGAAATAAAATCTAACTAGATATATTGTTTTAATCTCCTCCTAACAAAATAGGAGATTCTCTGACTATGAGACTTTAAGCTGACTGGACATAATTCTTCTAAAAAGAGAAGACAGCTGGCTCATTCTAACAACTTCAGCTTCTGATTCAAAACAACTCTCAACTTGGCGATTTCAGCTCCTAAAGAATGTTTCGCTTCTCAGCAACATAATCTGCAAAAAGGAGCGGAAAACCCAATAATCAGCAGTATCATCATCACAAAATAGGCGTAAAACGATGATGATAACAAGACAATTGGCATTCAAACAAATCCCCCACACTAACCTATGCTCGCCCTCGAGCATTACACTCAAAACAGCCCCCAATCGAAACAAATGATTTCCCACGAGGCAAACAGGAAGAACACACTCAGCACATAAGCACAACATTCAACACAACCATCTACCTAGATAACATCCGCATTAAACCCAAGGAATAACGAAACCAAGGGAGAAACTTTCCCATAACTAGCATAGTCGCAAGCAATCCTCATACGGGGAAAGTATTTGCACTCAAACTCAGCAAGAATAATGGCTAAGTGTTTTCACTCAACAATGCAAATGACAGTATACAAAATCAGACTTGCAATAACGACCCGAGTACGGAAAACACAAGCGCAGGCAATCAAATAATCATAAAAACTTTGCAAAGGGGTATCGCAAGAAAGTTGTGTAAGAGGAGGGTTCAAGAAGGAGAGAAGGAAAGATAGAAGGCTTCTTAGCTGGAAAAAAACGAGGTGGTGAGAGTGCCTCCTGATTGGCAGCAGCGAAGAAAGACAAAGAGAGCTGATTTAAGACGGTGGGGGTATTTTCTTCCTCTGATGGTGCTGCCTGTCTTTTGATCTTCTTTGTGTTCTACTACACTTCAGACCTGTACCCCTCTTTTGCTCTGCTTATTTTTCTTTTCTTTTCTTTTTTCTTTTTTTTCTTTTTGTTTTCTTTTTTCTTTTTTTTCTTTTTTTTTTTTTCTTTTTCTTTTCTTTGAGAAAAAGAGGAGACAATACAATTGTTGGTCTGTGAACTGAAGTAGCAGAATTCTCTCTGTGTTCTGTGGTTTCTTGTTGTGCTATTGCTTCTAGCAGCTTGGTCTAGTGGCTAGAGGTAGTACTCCTGTTTCTGATTTCAGCATCTATTTCTTTTTACTTTTCTGCTGTGCTTCTCTTTTCAGCTTCTGTATCTTGCTTTCCTTGTAGCGCAATACCCCCACACTAGTTGACATTGATTCTCTTTGTCTCGCCTTACTACTGCCGGAAGACCACTCTCACCTGCTAAGAATAGAAAGAAGAGTCTCAAACAGTTAGAGGGGTGATGAAAAGAAGGGCTAATTGAGTGGCGGGGTAATATAAAAGCAAGAAAAAAAAGATAAGAAGAAAAATGCAAAGTTCTTAGTCATTTCATTGCTTTCCTGCGTCTAATCGTGCCTATACCCAGGGGTCTCATGCAAATCCAACCAGTATACGGTCATGCATCCACTCAGAAAAGATAATCACGACATGAAAGTTCAAGAGCTCACAGGATAAACAAATGACCACAAGCGACTATGACAAGGCATGGATATAGGATCTAACAGGTAGTGTGATAGTGCGCGTGAATAAGTGACGTGAGATGAGTGCTTCCTGTTCAAAAACGCCTAAACCATTCATTCAAATATAGGGGCTGTTTTCAAAACAAGGGCAACGTGGTTTTCAAAAATTCCAAGCAAAAATCCACAACCAATCTAGCATATATGCACCAAAAATCCAGCAAATATGCACAAACAGCAAATATGCACAACCATATGTCCTCAACCAGTCCAGCATATATACGCATTCAAAAATTCCAATCTTCCAAACGAAACAAAACAAATATCCTCCTCAACCAAGCACCAATGTAAAACACCCAAACCATTCAATCCAGCAAATATACACAATCAATCCCAACGAATATATACAATCACACAAAGGAATTCACACAAAGGAAAACAGGAAATTCCGCCCCCACACTAGAAGACACTTTGTCCTCAAAGTGTGAGAAAGGGAAAATAAATAAAACTAAGGAAAGATGAAATGCAAGAAATAAAAGGGAAGGAAGGAACCCGGAGGAAATCATGGTTCTGGTGGGTCGTGGCAATGGCGGCGAGGTTGTCGCCGGATGTGGTTGCTGGGTTGGCCGCGACGGCGGTGAAGGAGCTGGAATCCGTTGGTTGTGACAGCTGCAGTTAAGGAACAGAAACCCGAGGGTTTCTAGCCGGATCTAGCTGAGCTCGTGGGGGAGAAGACGGCGGCTCTCGGCTGAGGCTGCTGGAACTCGCGGCTGTCGCGCTGAGATCCGCGGCGGTCATTGGGTGGGTGTTTGGTTGGTCGGATCTTGGGTTTCGTGGCCGGTTTGGGTGCTGATCTGGTGCTGACGCCGGCGCCTCCTCTTGTCATCACCATGGCCGATTTGGAGGTTGGATTTGGTAGGGAGCTGCTAGGGTTTTGGGGAGAAAGGAAGAAGATGAAGTTATATTTGGTAATTGCCGTGGCTGTGAAAGGATTGAAGAGGTGTATTGTGAATTAATTGGGTATTTTGCCGTGGATGTGTATTGTGAAATTGGGCTTATTCACTTAAGCCCACAAGGAAAGAAATCCTTGGGCTAAACTCCATTTTTTTGCTCATCAACCTTCATTTAAACAAATTTCCTTTATTCCCAGGCCTAGAAATAGGCTGAATCGTGCTCCATTCCTCCTGCAAAACAAAATCATTCATAACATCAAAAACCAGAGAACTTCCTTGACAGGGAAGCAAAAAATAATAATAATAAAAAAATAAAAAATAAAAAATAAAAATGAAATGAAAATTAATAATATAAACAAAACTAAAAATAAAGTTAAAAATAAAACTGAAACAAATTGTGAAACTTTGAAAAACACATGGGTTGCCTCCCATTAAGAGTCCCTGTTTATAGTCTCGGACTAGACACTATTTTTGCTTTATTTCAGGTGGTTTGTGGGATGCACATTGCCCCACAGATGGATAGAAAAGTCCTCTTGATGTCGGTTATCCTCCATTCAACAAACTCTTCGTACTCTTTTAGTACCCTCGCAAGCCTTTCTTTCTCCGATTCTCCTTGCAAGGTTTTCAGCTCAATTTTCGGTGCCTGCAAAACTGAAGGGAGAAATTTATTATGAATTCCCGGTACTTGAACATCATCAGAAAGTTTATCATAGGAATTAGAAACTTCAAGTTCAAACACAGTTTCTTTAATCTCCTTGCTGATTTCTAAAACTTTCTCCTTTTATATCTTTTTCGGATTGTCAATGTTTCTGCTAGGAACAAGCTCTAAAGGATTAGTAACATTTAATTTATGCTTATCATTAGCATCAGGATCAATAACATCTATGCAATTCACACTATGCATGCCATTTGGAAATTTCATGACATCATACATATTGAATTTAATAATTTCATTACAAAATTCCAATGTTAAACTCCCTCCTGCCACATCAATCTTCGCCCTTGCTGTCCTCAAGAAGGGTCTTCCAAGCAACACCTCTGTAGATTTTGTTGAATGATCGTTGTCCATATCTACAACATAGAAGTCAGCTGGAAAGACAAAGTTATCAACCTGTACTAACACATCCTCAATAACACCAACCGGGTATATAGTAGACCTATCAGCTAATTGAAGCACAACTTTTGTTTCCTTCAGTTCACCAATATTTAAAGTCTTAAAAACAGTTAATGACAAAACATTAATCCCAGCGCCAAGATCACATAGTGCTTTCTCTATGCACTTCTCTCCAATCTTGCAAGGAATTGCAAACGTCCCTCCATCCTTGCATTTGTTGGGCAACTTCTTCTGAAAAACTGCAGATACATTCTCATTCAAGTTGATCCTTTCTATGCCTGCAAGCTTTTTCTTGTTAGTACATAATTCTTTTAAAAATTTGGCATATTTAGGAACTTGGGCAATTATATCAAGAAGAGGAACATTGACGGCTACTTTACGAAATATATCTAAAATAGCTTTTTCATCATTTACCTTCTTGGCCCTTTCAGACCTGTAAGGGAAGGGAAGAGGGATTACCAGCTGTTCCTTCTTAGGTAGTACTGGTTCTGGAGTAGGATTTACCTGTGCTGGTTTTTCAGATATTATTTTTGTCTCTGGTTCGGGCTGGTCTGGGACAAGCACTGCTGACGGCTTCTTCCCCAAGCCTGGGGCAAGGACCGTTCTGTCTAGAATTTCTGCTCCACTCCTCAATGTCATAGCGCATACATTGTGTATCGGGTTGTCCATAGTGCTCGATGGCAGCCTTACTTGCTCCTGTTTCTGGTTGGTCAATGTTGCTATCTCCTTCTGCATTGCTTGGTTTGATTGGACAAGTTTCGTGATACTAGCTTGAGTGGATTGCATGTTAGCTTGCGTAACTTGCATGAACTGTTTGAACATGTCTTCCATTGGGGTTCCAGTGGATAGTAGGGGCTGTTGTGGGGCTGGTGTCTGTGGAGCAGTAGGTCTAGGCACGAAATTTTGGAGGTTCAGGGGTGGTTCTTGTGACTGTTGTGGTGGCGGTTGGTTCGGTTGAGTTGGTTGAAGCAACTGCTGCTGAACAGGAGGTATGGGCATGGTATCTTGTGGGTGGAACTGATGTTGTTGATATTGTGGAGCCCAATTGAAGTTTGAGGGCTGCTTCCATCCTTGATTGTAGCTGTGTGTATTCGCCCAAGGATGTGATTGGGAATCGGGCGCTCCATATCCATATGTGGATTGTTTCATCTGCTCTGCAATAGAAGCGAGACGAAAAATTACTGCATTAATTTTATTATCTATGGAGCTTAACCTTACCTCTGTTGCACCGGTCATCTAGGTGCAGATGTGCTCTCTCCCAGGTTTGGAAGAGAGTCCCTTTGTTGTTGATGTTGCGTCTGCTAGTAATTTCTGGCTTGTACGGAAACAATTCTGAATTAGAAGATCTGGTCATTCACAAAAAGAATTAATTAGTACCGATGAATCCCCGGCAACGGCGCCAAAATTTGATGGTTGCCGAAACCGTCAAAAATAAATGAATTCAATTCACCAAAGCTCATGCAAATAAGAACAGTAGCTAGTGGTAAAAGGTTCGTCCTCAGGGATTCGGTGGACAATTAAATTTCCTTGTAAATGACAAGACGAGTAACAGGTGGTAAATACCAATATTGATTGTTGTGTTGTAATTGTTTAAGAAACAAAAATAACATGAAACGGTAAAGAAAATGTGATATGTGTGTGTGTTCAAATGTGGTAAAATTCCCAGTAAGGATTCGACGAAGCACATGAATTAAATTGATTGATCATAGATTCAAGTGTTTTCAAGAACTAACTTATAGGTGGCTATAGAGACCAGGTGTTCACCTAAATCTCCTGCTCTCCTCCTAAACAAGACTAATAAAGAGACACTCTATTAGAAGTCCCTAACCAGTTTGACAATCCTAAGAGACACTCTATAGGATTTAATCAAACGATTGATAATTCACAGGGAGAGACCGATCCCAAGTCTGGGATAAAAATCCTATAAACCTGACTCTATTTGTTTTCTATTCCGATCCGTCAATCAGATAGTTGCCTTCGCATCTCTCTTTACAATGTAGACTCCAAAGTATCAAGAGAAGACTGTATTTAACCAAATCCTATTTGTAGATGATCAGACTTCAAAAGGAATAAGATTAACTTGACATTTAATCAAAACAAACAGAGATATAAGTTGTAATTTATTGGGCGCAATTAGATCTCACAATCAATTATTCATGGCAATGAATCCTTACAAGGAAAATAGAGTTTAGCCAAGCATCATCATAATAAATAAATAAAAGAGATTATAAGCATAAAAGGAATTTAATTAATTAAAACAAAGAAACCAAACAGTGGTTCCTAAGGCAATGTTGCTGCTGCCAAAATCCAAGAAGAAAAGCCAATATTCCGGGGAAAGAGATGATCCTTTTCCTAGTGTAAGTTGGTTGCTATATATTAGCAATCAACCCCATAATTCAAATTTCAAAAAGAAATAAAATCTAACTAGATATATTGTTTTAATCTCCTCCTAACAAAATAGGAGATTCTCTGACTATGAGACTTTAAGCTGACTGGACATAATTCTTCTAAAAAGAGAAGACAGCTGGCTCATTCTAACAACTTCAGCTTCTGATTCAAAACAACTCTCAACTTGGCGATTTCAGCTCCTAAAGAATGTTTCGCTTCTCAGCAACATAATCTGCAAAAAGGAGCGGAAAACCCAATAATCAGCAGTATCATCATCACAAAATAGGCGTAAAACGATGATGATAACAAGAAAATTGGCATTCAAACACAGAGCCAACTATCAAAAAGCTCCCTTCAGTGCTCAACTGGACTATTTCCGTAGCACTGCTTATACCATGATGGCTACTGCTCAGTACTTTTCAGAGACGGTCGCCACCCGAAACAACAATCAAGTGACCTATCTTGACCAAATGCACGCAGACGTGACGTCCCTGAGGGAAAAGCTCTCGAAAGCCACCGATCTTCAGCAAAAGGCAAACCAGGCCATCAACCAACTCATGACTGAACTAGAAGACTCGAAGAGAAAGGAAGAGACCTTGACCGCTTCTGTCCAAGAGCTGACTGATGGCATCACCCTGAAGAATGAAAAGGTGTCCACGTTGCAAGAACAGCTCACTCTTCAAAACGAGTCAATGGAACGAGAACTGGACCTCCGCCGTCAAGAATTGTTCTCCCTTCAAAAGGATTTGACAGAGAAACAAGTGCTTCTGGATGATGTCCCTACTCGCATAGAAAATTGGAGAAATGCCACTGCTTGTGCCGTCATCACCGGTTGCGTGGATTATTACGGGCCCAAAAACTTTGATGCTATCAGGGTTGGGGAATTTGCCGACGCTAGGTGTCAGGCACTTACAGAAGAAATCGGCAATGCTCCTCCTGAAGACGACTTAGAGGATTCTGATGACGCGGAAGACGACGTCGAGGTGGGCAATGATGATGAAGATTATCATCGCTGGACCAGAGGTCGGTCCTACTGAAGGTGTTGAAACTACTGAGGGTGCCGGTAACCCAAGTGCTAACGACAATGCCATGGATGAAGACCAACAAGCTCCCCCAACTTCCTGACTTCATCTTACTTCTCTAGTTTTCACTAGGATTTTTTATAGCTACTCATGATATCGGATGTATTAAGCTTTACTTTTATTATAACTTTACGCTTTTAGTTATCTTGTTTTCTGTTCATCATGGTTATAGTTTAATTTCCTCTAACAGAATCCCCTTAAACTTCTTTTAAACCGAAACAATTGTGCCTGCTTTTTTGCACAACCTACTCCTTACAGAGTAAAGATGTGTAATTTTCCTTTGTTGTCTGCCTCAAACCTTCTTTACTCAATTACTGAATTATTAGATGTCACTTGCCCTTATAGATAGGATCCATTTCCGTTTGCAAAACTCTTTATGCACAACCTTTCGCCAACTTCTTTTGCACCACCTGTAAAGTCAGAAAAAAGAAACAAATTTCTTTCTCTCCATTTTCAAAGCTCTGTTTGCACAACCTGTAACAACAGAAAAAAGAAACAAATTTCTTTCTTTCCGTCTAAAATCATCTAGTCATAAGATGAAGCTAGGTCCTCGTGAGACTTCACCTTGCCGTCTTTTATTTTACAATTGACCATGTTACCGTCTTCTCACAAGACCGGTAACACCCCCAAGTACCGTCACTACCATGCACTCATCTTAACAAGATGAAGATGGATCCTCATGAGGCTTTTTATTTTAAAATGGACCATGTTACCGTCTTCTCAAAAGACCGGTAACACCCCCAAGTACTATCACTACCATGCACTCATCTTAACAAGATGAAGATGGATCCTCATGAGGCTTTTTATTTTAAAATGGACCATGTTACCGTCTTCTCAAAAGACCGGTAACACCCCCAAGTACCGTCACTACCATGCACTCATCTTAACAAGATGAAGATGGATCCTCATGAGGTTTTTTATTTTAAAATGGACCATGTTACCGTCTTCTCAAAAGACCGGTAACACCCCCAAGTACCGTCACTACCATACACTCATCTTAACCAAGATGACGATGGATCCTCATGAGGCTTTTCTTTAACCTATTACCGTCTTCTCAAAAGACCGGTAATAACGCGAGGTTCCTTCACTGCTCATCTACCGTTCTTGGAAACGGAATGAGACGGGTCCTTGCAGCATCTCTGCTTACTCTCTTTCGCGATCTGCACAAATAAATAAATCGAACATACACGCATATTTTTTAACGTGGTTCAGCCAGAAATGCCTACGTCCACGGTGTTACTTATTTATTCAGAAAGTACAAACAACACATCCGCCCTTGGATGATACAATTTTAAATTAATAATGTTCCAAGAGTTGGGTAACGGGGTACCATCCTCTTCTTCAAGATGATACGCGCCCCTACCGACAACTCGTGCAACCCGATACGGCCCGTCCTAATTAGGACTTAACTTTCTCATCTCCTGTCCTGCCGCTTGTCTGTTGCGCAGAACCAGATCACCCGCCTTTAGCAACCGCTCCTTAACTTTCCAGTTGTGATATTTCGCCATCTTGCGCTTATAATGCAGGTTCCTCAAGAACGCCTGCTCACGAAGTTCCGGCAACAAATCAAGTTGTGCTTGCAGTAGTTCCTGATTTCGTTCCTCCTCGAAGTGCTCTACCCTCAAACTGATCACCCCCAATTCTACCGGAGTCACTGCCTCGGTCCCATAGGTCAGCGCAAACGGTGTCTCTCCTGTGCTTGTTTTCTCTGTCATCCGGTAGGCCCACATAACATTTGGCAACTCATCCACCCACTTTCTACGAGCGCCTTCCAAGTTCTTCTTGATTCCACTCAAGATTGTTCGATTTGTTACTTCTGTCTGACCGTTTGTTTGTGGGTGTGCCACCGACGTAAACCTCTGCTCAATGGCCAATGACCGACATTTTTCTTGAAAATATCTACTTTTGAACTGAGTGCCGTTATCACTGATTAAGATTTGAGGAATGCCAAACCGATAAATGACTTGAGTCAAAAAGAAACGCCACGCCATTTCAGCCGTTATCCTTGCTAACGGTCTTGCCTCTAGCCACTTAGTGAAGTAGTCTACCGCGACTATCACGTATTCCAACTGAGATTGAGACTTTTGGAAACGGTCCCAAAATATCAATTCCCTACTGAGCAAACGGACACGAACTGATTAAAGCCGTTATATCTGCTGCTGGCTGTCTTGGAATCCTCGCAAACTCTTGGCATTTTTTACATGTGCGCACAAATTGGTCACAATCTCCTCTAATCGTAAGCCAGTAAAACCCCAGTCGTAATACCTGCGCTACCATGGTTCCTCCTGACACGTGCATCCCACAAATGCCCTCATAAATCTCCCTCAGCACGTACTGACCTTCTATCTCAGAGATACACTTTGCCGCTGGATTAGAAAAACAACGGCGAATAAGCTCCTCATCATACAAGGAACACCTATCTGCCCGCTTCAAGATTTTCTTCGCTTCTTTTTTATCCTCTGGTAGCCTACCATGCTTAAGGTAATCCATGACCGGTACCCGCCAGTCGCCTTCACTCATTGCAACACACAAGGACATCTGTTCTTCCATGAACGAGGGCATCAATATTTCCTCTACTAAGACATCCTTTGGCATAACCGCTACCGGATCAGCAGCTAACTTTCCAACCTCGTCTGCCTCTGAATTCTCCTCTCGCGGGACATACTCGATGTCGACCCGTATCCCCATCTCTTTGACTACCGTCAACTCTTTCTGGACCTTTTCCAAGTACCGGAGCATCATAGGATTTTTAGCCTGAGACACACCGTTAACCTGGTCAGCTATCAGCTTTGAATCCCCATGGATCCTCAAACGGAGATCACTAATTTCCCCATGATCATGAACTCCTTTGGTACTCAACTCCTTCCCAATGCGCAATCCCGTCAGCAGCGCCTCATACTCGGCCGCGTTGTTAGATATTGGCTTTAAAATTTGCAGAGCATATCCCATCTTAACCCCATCTGGTCCAGCGATGATAATGCCTGCTCCTGCCGACTCCTGATTTTTTGCCCCATCGACGTGAATAGTCCATGTGTCTCCATATATCCCCGATTGTAGTGAAAGGTTGTCGACCGTTGCCCCTTGCTCCATCAAGGTCGTGTCTGGGAAAGTACACTCAGCCACGAAGTCAGCTAAGGCCTGAGTCTTAATTGCCGATCGTGTTTGATAACGCAACCCGTATTGCTCCAATTCGAATGCCCATATAACCATCTTACCGGATATTTCTGGTTTTTTGAGTATTCGCTTCAGGGGCATGTTCGTCAATACAATGACCAAATATGCCTGAAAGTACCGGTTCATTTTCCTTGTTGCCTGCACTAGAGCATATACTACCTTCTCTATTCGGCCATACCTTAACTCAGCATCTTTCAGGATTCTACTCACGAAACAAACGGGTCAATGGATTCCTTCATCGTCACGTACCAGTACCGCACTAACGACCTCCTCTACAACTCTCAAATATAAATACAAAGTATCCCCCTCTTTTGGCCATGTGAGCAGTAGATCCGATGATAGATACTCCTTTAGCTCAATAAAAGCTTTCTCACACTCCTCCGTCCAACCAAACGGGGCCTTCTTTCTGATCAGCTTGAAGAAAGGCAAACACCTCTCACCCTGCTTGGATATGAATCGACTCAACGCAATGACCCTTCCGGTAAGCCGCTGTACCTCCTTTATATTACGGGGTGATATCTTTTCCCGTTTGAAATGCGAACATGCACTTCTTAGGATTAACTTTCATCCCATACCGGTTCATGACTTCAAAGGCCTCTTGTAAGTCTGCCAAGTGTGCCTCAAAGCTTTTACTCTTTACTAACATGTCATCGACATATACTTCCATGTTCCTCCCAATTTGCGTTTCAAAGATCTTGTTAGCCGTTCTCTGAAACGTTGCACCAGCATTCTTCAGCCCAAAAGGCATGGCTGTGTAACAATAAGTCGCTTTCGGAGTTATGAAAGTTGTCTTTTCCTCATCTTCTACCGCCATCGGAATCTGGTGGTAACCGGAATTAGCATCTAACGAGCTCAAGTACTCATTCCCCACCTTCTGGTCTACCAGCTGCTCAATCCGTGGAAGCGGATAGCAGTCTTTCGGGCATGCCTCATTCAAGTCCGTAAAATCAATGCACATTCTCCACTCCCCGTTAGACTTAGGCACCACTACCGGATTAGCCAACCATGGGGGGTATTGCACTTCTCTTATGAAGCCTGCCTTGAGGAGTTTAGCAACCTCCTTCTCTATGGCATCTGCTTTTTCCTTTGAAAAAGATCGCCGTTTCTATTGTACAGGCTTTACCGCGGGGTCCACGTTCAGACGATGCTCTGTCGTTTCCCTAGGGATGCCTCGTATATCCTAAGATGTCCACGCAAAATTTCCAGCACATTTGCCTAATAGGTGCACTAGTTGCGATTTCTCTTCTGATGTGAGCTTTTCACTAATCAAGAAATGACCATCCTCTACCCCCTCAACGGGTACCGGTATCATTCTCTCTACCGGCTGGGCTTTTCTCTCATCAGGTTGGTCAAACGGATCAGAAGCTACACAAACATAGCGATCAGCGGCACCGCTAGTCATGACGAGATAACATTCCGCGGCCAACCTCTGATCTCCTCTAATAGTGACAACTCCATCCCACGAAGGATACTTCAGCTTCAAATGCCGCTGGGATATGACTGCCCCAAAAGCATTGAGAAAAGGCCGACCTAAGATCCCGTTATACGGTAGATTGAGGTCTACTACCATGAACAACTGATCCACAGTCCTCATTCCTGTATCCTCCAAAAAGAACACAGAAAAATACGTTACCCCTACCACAGGAATAGGGATCCCATCAACTCCTATGATGGGCTTAGGGCACGATATCAACTCAGATTCAGGGCGGCCCATGACCTTGTATGCCTTGTACGATAAAAAGTTTACGGCACTACCATTATCCACCAAAGTTCTAGAGACACGGTAGCCCCCTACAACCGTTGTCGTGACCATAGCATCATTCTGAGGGTATATGACCCCCATTTCATCTTCCTCAGAGAATGAAATCACCATGCGATCTAGTATGTCGAAACCCATACCTTCTCTGAGAGATTCCTCTCTCTTCCTTTTTTCTCCCACCGAGGATTCCTTATCTCCTTTCGTCATAGCACTAGTGGATCCTTTCAGGCTCTCAGCTCCACCCACTATTATAGAGATTAACGGGAAATCACCCATGACTGTCGTAGCGATCTCCTTAGCTTTATCTTTTCGTCTGTCAACAACGGGTATCTCTGTCGATTCCCTGTTAGCCGTTTCCTCCCGATTGGGCTCCTGTCGCCCTTCCGTTCCCTGACGCCGACTTTGGGTTGCAATTTCTCCCCAATAACCCTCTTCTGTTAGTCTTTCAATGGCCAATTTCAGCGCATGACATCGCTCCGTGTCATGCCCGGTAGCCTTGTGAAAACGGCAATACTGATCCTTCCGTCTTCCCAAGTCCATTCCAGGTCTATGGATTGGGTATTTGATCGGCAATCCCTTCCGCTCAATGATAGCCAGTATCTCAGCCCTGGGTAGCAACAATGATGAAGATCCCCGCCCCGCTTTGCCCCCTGTCTTCTTTGAGGAGTACTCTCTACGAGTCTTTTCCTCATTCTTTTTTACCGGAGGTGATACTTCCCGTTCTCTTCAAATCAAGCTATTATACAGAAAATTCTGAGCTCATACGAAGAAGATATGATTTTATTATCAAACCTAGAATTATCAAGCCGGAATCAAAAACCCGGAATTCAGATCCGGAATCAGCTGTAGTGTTACTTTGAAGCTCAATACCGCCCACTTAACGTCGATATCTCACTTCGACGTCTTCATAAGAATTGTAGCCCCTTAAATTATCTTGAAATCGAGCTATCATAAGGAAAAGTCTGAGGGCGTATGAAAAAGATATGAATTTTCTCGTGAAATTCAATATAACTCCCCAGCAGTACACTTTTCTCAGGACCAGATTTTCTGAATCCGTTTCCACCTGACTCCAGTACTGACTACCTGGATGATTACTGTTCATCATACAGTAGCAAACTTTAGTTAAATACAGTTTATATCACAAATAATAAACCTTCTGTTCGGTGGGCGAGAAATTTCATATTGACAATAATTGGGTAGCTATTCACCAGATAACTACGATTCTAAAAATCGTTCATATGGGGTAGATATTCACCCGATATATAACATTCTGCGGGGTAGATATTCACCCGATATATTACGTTCTGAATTAATATTCCCACGGGGTAGATATCCACCCGATATATAACATTCTGAATTAATATTCACACGGGTAGATATTCACCCAATTGATTTTATCTGAATACCGCTCATACATAATACTCTCTGAGCAGCGAATGATGAGCCCTCATAGATTAGCGACAAACATAATCGAGAGGATACTACTTCCTTACTGTAGTAGCGGAAAAATTGATAATAATAGATAAATAGATCAGACTACAACCAGACAGTAGCTGAAGAATTTAAACCGTAATCATACTGTAGTATCACTAGGTAATACATTCTGGATTTGACAGCCACAAATCGCCATACCGTGACTGTAATTTTCGGTAAATAATCGGAAAAAGAGAGACCGTAAACGGCTACCGAATGATGAATCGGTAATTTTTTGTGATGCCAACATTTGCTGCCAACTTTGACTTCTTGCTACTACTGTGCGTAGGGGTGTACACGGTCCGGTTCGGGCCGGTTCTTGGGCTAGAACCGGACCGGACCGGAATTACCGGTTCTGGGCCAGGACAGAACCGGACCGGACCCGGATTTTTTTTTTTATTATTTTATTTTATTTGGTATTTATGTGGAGGAGTTAAGTTTAGAAGGAAAAAAGAAAGTGGGAGCCAAGAGGATTTGAACCTCTACCCTTTAATATGGTAGGTGAGGTGTTAACCATTAAACCAAATGGAAATTTTGATATCATTGTGCATATATATATATATATATATATATTTCTGGTTCTACCGGTTCCCGGATTTTAAAGGTTGGAGAACTGAAACCTTAATTATTTATTGATAATAATTAATAGTTATATTATTAATAATTAATGGTCTTATTTTATACATATTAACTATATAAATGGCTATTACAATTTACAACTATATATTACTAGTATGTGTCATCTTAACTATATAAATGGCTATTATTTTTTTTTCTTAGGTAATATAACATCCTTAATAAAATTCTGTATTTAAAGTAACAAATAAAAAGAAAAAAATGAGGACTTTTAATTGAGTTTAAAAGAAAAAAAGAAAAAATGCATAATACATTAGTAATTTAAACATTAATACAATTTAAATTAAAAGCATAAAACTCTAAACAATTAGTCAATTTTAATTTTATGACAATTGATAATAATCCCTAAACTATATTATTAATAATTAATGGTCTTACTTTATACACATTAACTATATAAATGACTATTACAATTTACAATAATATATTACTAGTATGTGTCATCTTAACTATATAAATAGCTATTAAAAATTTATTTCTTAGTTCATATAACATCCTTAATACAATTTTGTATTTAAAATAACAAATAAAAAGAAAAAAATGAGGATTTTTAATTGAGTTTACAATTATATTACTAGAAAAAATATATACATACATGAGAAATTTTAATATAATTAGAAGGAAAAAAGAAAAAGAATGAGTTAAGTTTAGAAAGAAAAAAAAAGTGGGAGCCAAGAGGATTTGAACCTCTCCCCTTTAATACAAAAGGTGATGAGTTAACCATTGAACCAAATGGAAACTTTGATATTATTGTACATATATATATATATTTATATATATATTTATATTTTTTTTTATATATATACTTCCGGTTCTACCGGTTCTCAGGGTCGGTTCCCGGATTTAGAGGGATGGAGAACCGGACCGAACCGGAAGTTTCGGTCCGGTCCGGTCCGGGTCCAAAAAAAAAAAAAAGCCCCGGGTCGGTCCGGTCCGGGTCAAAAAAAGGCCGGTTCCGGATCGGTTCCGGGTCCGGACCGGTTCTTGTACAGCCCTAACTGTGCGGACCATTCTCCATGGTCTTGGCCTACTTTTTCCAAGGAAAAACTTTGCTATTTTGCTGGCTAAATACTGGTGATTAAGACTTGAATCATATGACAAATTCATAGCCAGAAAACTTGCAACAACCATATCGATTGATCAATAAACATATACAGAGAGTCTTTAGACATCAAGGAACTCACTTGATCGCCTAAATGCTTTCAATGTAAGCACCAAATGATAATCTGTGATTAGGGGTATGCCCTTTTAGGTAATTGTGTCCACGCTTGTCCTTCAAGTCCGCTTCCAGTATCCTGCAATGCGCCGGAAGAGGTCTCCGGCGTAAACTCTCCGACGGTCAAGTCAGTATGCTATGCAAGTATTAAGAGCTTAAGGACAATAACCGTCTGTCTGCGTGTGTGTGTGTCTGTATTACCTGACCTTACTGTGATATTTATAAGTCATACCTGACGACCGTTACAATGGCATCAATATAGCAATCAATCGCCATTAAAGGTTGTAATAACTCAGTCTGCAACGTGCGTAACGGTCCTCTCCTGACCGTTACGAGCCAGTAACTGATGTTATTATAGCAACCGGTACTCAGACACCGTTAGCTCCACAATGATCTCCTGGGCACCCGGTATCTCCTGCTACCGGTACCCTTGTAGCTAGGTACCGTTGGTCTTTGCGACTACCCGGTATCCCTCTCTACCGGTACCCTTTATCAACATATCTTAACTGCGCCTACGTGGCCATGCCACTGGTCAATACTTCCAACGGGAAAAGACCCCTTTACCCTTGGGGCTGAAATGCAAATAAGCCGCCACGTAAAGGGCATTTCAGTCATTTCCAGTAGGCGGATTAATTGTAAGCTTTTGGCTCTATCTTCACCTCAAGATTCCTTGATTACACACGCATTTAAAGACTTCAGACCCTGCCTTCCTATATTTTTAGCTCATTCCCCCAAATTTCTAATTCATCCCCATCACCAATCTGCTCTGCTCTCTCTTATTCATTCTCTTCTCCTGCTCTATCTTCACCAATCTAAACTAGAAACATGAGATTTCAAACCCCAAGACTTCCATTTCTTGTCATTTTCATCCTCATCTCGCTAGCACTTACTAACCTCTCAATTACTACCAGTCGCCACCTCGACAGAAGAAACAGAGGAGTTGATCATCATAAAACTGCTAAAACAGAGGTGTTTTCATGGCATTATCCTGCAAAATCTCCAGAGGGATCAAGAAAAGCTGGTGATGATGAGATGAACAACTCAACTTATGGAGCTTCCAAAAGAAAAGTTCCTGAAGGACCAAACCCACTTCACAACTGATTAATTAATTAATTAATTAGTCAGAAACCCTTCTGGGCCTATACCTTATATATGTATCTGTACATCTTTCTTTTTGCAGTTTATAGTGTTTCTTATTCATTTCGTATAAGTGGTTGATATGAATAGGTAAAATTAAAGATATATATAAATGCAAATTTTGATACCAATGTCAATTTTTTTACATGGATTTTGAAACCGCTCATTAGTTCATTCAATTTCGGACAAATTCTAACAATGCGCTTATATTGTATGTAATTTAGTGCTTATTTACTGATAACAAAATTCGAGTTTGAATTTTAAAAGCATATATGTTTGCAAGAATTTGATGTAAAAAATCCACATTCATGTGAATTACTTACTGTCTTAGATTGAAAAAAGTCAAAGAGGGTGGGATTAATGGAGAGTTAATGACTATAAACAAATGGATTAAATTGAAGAATAGGAGATGAGCTTATTATATTGGCTTTGGCCACCGACTAATTTTGGGTGTATATGCAGGCGGGAAGTCAAATGCATGTAACAACAACATCAGCAATTGGCCAACTGATAATTTTTTGGATTTCTTGCTTTGGCTACTGTGAAAACCAGAAAGAAACGCTTATCTAAGAGAGAGAGAGAGATAGTAAACAAATATTATTTTTGTTTTATTTTATTTTTATGCACATATAGATATATTTGTATAATTTAATTTTTAAACAAGTCAAACTACAACTTTTCCACGTTTCCATGATGAAAAATCTAAGATTTCAAATGAAAAGAAAGAGTGCATGAATGATTTAATATTACATATGTATTTTCCATTACTACGGGTGTGTTTGATATCGGTTCTGTTTTTCGTAATAGTTGTATATCATGAGTGGTTCGGTCTCATGTTTTAAGCGAGTGATGTGAGACAGTCGATGGTCTTATTTCTAAACAATTAGTTGACTATAGTATTTTATCTAAGATGAACTGGTTCCATGAGAACAGAATAAGTCGGAGTGGTTTGCTACTAAATGAGGTTGCGAGGTTAAAAAATGCATAGTCTAACGTTTGGGAGTCATGAGGCAAGAGGCAGAAGACCATCAAGACCATCAATGTGATATGAGAGGACACATGGTGACAGATCAGAATAATCACTAAAATGGGACCTTATAATTTAATAAATGAAAAGGACTATATCATTATAATATATATTTCTTGCTGCAGCATGCTGCCGTTGTTAATTTCGCTATCATTATCTTTGAGAACGGGATCATGATGATCAAGAAATATTGATTTTAGACTTTTCATTGCAAGGATTTTGTAGGAGAAAATGATAGAGCAATGAATCATTCAAGCTCAAAAGAGAGTACTCAACCGGCCGAAAATTATAGGATTCTACGAGAATGCCACTGTTATACTTTACTCTCCGTACAATGATAATAATAATCACCCCTACTTAACCTCTACTGTAATTTTGTGTTCAAAAGAGAACAAAAGTTTGATTTAAGAAAAATAGATTTCTCGAATCACCCTTCCGGAATGCTTCAAAGAATTTCGCGTCACACTTTACTTTAACACCTCTAGTAATAAGCAAAGCACTTCTTTTTTCTAATCAGGTTGAGTTTAGATGAATAATAATAATAATAAAATGAATTTGCATCAAGAAGGAGCAGACTGACTCTGCTTTTGTCTACCACGTTAAATCCAAAGAAAGGTGAACTCATAAAATGCTTCCTGGCACTGAAACAGATTCCGAGAGCAATAAACCTGACAAGTGACTTAAATATTTTTGGTGGTATTTGTAACTGAAGCTCTGTTCAAATTCAACACACAAAAGAAAAAAAAACCCTAATAAAATAAAATTAAGACCAAAGACATCTTAATAAACTTGATAGAGTAATCAAGTATTTCATTGCTGGACTGAAAAGCATTCTACTGCGAAAACTCTTCGAAAATCAAAGACACAAACTTTCTTGCGGTTCTGTGAAATGTGTCGTTGCACTATCTGGCATCAGGCACCTCCACAGCACAGCACAGCACAGCTCAGCTAATAGACAACATGAATTTAGGATGGAACTGTGGCCAACTAGAACTTAAGGACAGGTTTCTTATAGAAGCCAAGAACCGTAAAATCGGTCCGTGTTCCATGGGTAAGAAGTCACAGACATCGAATATATTAAGAAAAAGAGATGTTGCTCGCATATAACAAATCAATCTGAACAATGTAACACATCGTATCTACATAAGTCACAGCAAGCTCATAAGTGGCAACTATAGCAACTTGCATAGAGTATGCTTCATCTAAGGTTGCAAGTAACCATCTTCTCATTTGTCAGCTCGGCAACACTTCAATTTCAGTCTAAGCACAGAAATGTCAAGAACCACCAAGGTGTTGAAAAAGCTCTGGAAGATGTGAATTAGTCAACTTAGTTCTCTTGCTGATCTGGTGCGTCTTCTCCTTATTATCTTGTTCTGGGTTAATGCCTTGAACCTGGGCTGCAGCCCTCCTCGCTGTAGTTTTGGTAGCAAGCTTCATCTCATTCTCCTGAAGATCCTTTTCAATGTCAAGCATATCACAAGGTAATTCAATCTCACGAAAGAACTTCTTCATGTCATCCATCTTCATATGTTGCACCATGTAGCAATTTGACTCCCCCTAAGAGAAATCATTAGGAATTGAGCATAAACATTTGTACATTGATATCTACCTGTAAGTCCTCCATCACAGTTGGACATGCATCCTTAAGATCAATGACAGCAATGCCCTTAGGAAACATCCATATCAACTGAATAAGTTGATCGTTGTCCTTCAAATCATGTTTGGCCTACAAAAAGTTTAAAACCCAGAATGTCAAACTCTAAGTATGTAGAACAAGCACGCACATAGCCACTAATCAGTAACACGATTCAATCACTAATCCAAACTGTGCAACACAATCAAAAAATTTCACGGCATAATTTTGAGGGTCACCTTGTAGGAAAATACTCTGCCATCATATCTGACTTTTAGATTGTTGTTACTTAAACTGTCAAACACAGCTTTGTTGCAGTTTATGTCAACATAACATCTTTCATTCGTTTCTTCTGGTGTCAGGATTTGCCTTGTCTACAAAGGTCAAAAACAAAAATAAGTGATGCTTGTATCAGTGCTTCCCAACTTGTTCTACAAACATTCAAGCAACTTCCAATAGTCTCTAGATTTCATTAAAAAATCTACAGCAAAGAGAAGAGAAAACATAGTGAGAGGTTGATGACAAAATTCTAGCCAGCAAGATTGTAACGAGAAGCTTTTCCTGAGGGAGAATAATGCACCAAAAAACAAGAAAGAGCTGCCCAACACAATCTACAATCGAAGTGGTCGTGTAAAGAGAACAAATATCAATAACTCTAACTATATATAAAGAAACTATAGGATAGACAAGCTAATCAAACATGCAAAACTAAGTAAGAAACAAAATGGTTAATACTCCTCAACTGATTTTTTTCTCCTTAACATCACCAAGAATTTCAATTGGGAGCAAAAATAGTGGAAAAGGATATGTAAAGAACATAATTCTCACAGGAGTACAGCCCTGGCACATGATTAAGTAAAAGCAACAAAGCAAAAGTGGGAGAATAGCAAGAAAAATACAGCAACATCTAATACATCGCAAATTCAAAAAGAAGAGTAGTAGACTCTGGCAAACAACATCCAGACATTCGCCATAACACTCCCAGTTTCACTTTCGCTTACATGCATGCATAGTCCACTACTCACTTCTGACTCCAACGCATCAAACAACATACCTCTTTAAAATTTTCCACACCAATAATTCATGTTAGAATCTATCACCAACCACCCAACATGTGCAACCATCTACCTTCATTCTCAAACAAGTCACATAACCCATACTCTACAAACAAACAAAGTAAGTCCAATAAACAGAGGAGTGGATACAAACAATCAACTTTCCATGCCTCATTCAACACCAACGATCATCAAAAAGACGCAATAACTCCATTTGTTCAGTCTAATTTCACCGGACTAATTCAGCACCACTTTTCCCTTCTAGCACAGAAGCATTCCATCCAACGATCAGAAGCAGAACAGATTCTGACGCATTGCTTAGTTAATTGTTCTTTTACAAAAGACAAATTAAACAAAAAAGGGCATATAGGGATTGCAAATTTCAACCTCATCAAGTAAGTCTATGACGCGCTTGATTTGGTCGCCTGCAGGATGATATTGCGGATGCTGTAGATGAACTGTAATCTCTTTGTATCATTAGAGAACTTGATAGGTGGTGCTGGGGTGGACGGTACCGCCGGTGGTTTCGCAGTTTTACTAGAAGCTGCTGTTTTTGAAGCATTCATACTGCTTAGGGTGGCTTGGCACTCCTGCTGCTGCTTTTGAACCTGTCTATATCCAAATCAGTATTTGTAAGAGAAACTCGATGTAAAAATGAGTAATCGTGCGGCAACAACGACATGGATCACCGGCGGAGGAGGTGATTATATTTTGTTGGCAGGTTGGGGGGTTGTTGTTAAAAGACCCACGACAGGGAGGAGATCCGAATTATAAGAAGCACCACACCACAACACATATACAGGACACAGGTTTCTTCTCCCTCTCAATATGCTGCCAATAATAAGCATGGGAAGAAGGATTAGAGGGGTAAGGAAAGGGAGGGGAAGGAAATTTTTAAAATTTCTCTTGTATGGAAAAAAAATGCAAAGGAATTAAAAGTAAAGCAAGAAAATACAGAGTAAATAAATTATAAAAATTTCCTCCTAGCTCATAAAATATTTCCTCCCACTTATAGGAGGAAACGGAAATAACTCAAGGGGAAAAAAAATTATTCCATTACTGACCCAAGTTCGCATGTAATTTTAGTACCTCAGTGCTGAATTCAGCTAGAACTGAAATGGCTTGAGATAACAACTCAGGTTTATCAACAGGCACAAATAATTCATAAACAGTTTCATCAGCAGAGGTAACCGCATTCTGACAAGCGCCAAATTCAGCTCCTATACTTTCAAGAAACCTGACAATATCATGATTCGTGTACTTCTTAGTCGCACTGAATGCAAGATGCTCAACCATGTGAGCCACACCTCGCTCCTCTTCCTCTTCCAAAACTGAACTGCCAACCAATCCACCAAGCAAACAGTTATAAAACAACAATTTACAAAAAGATCTCAAAAACAGATACGAATTCAGTACCCAGCTTTAACGGCGAGCGCGAGAGCAGCGCGCATTTTGGGCTTGGAGTTCCGGCGGACGTAGTAGGAGAGGCCGTTGTCAAGGCGACCGTAGTCCGCACCGTAGGGATGATCTCCGAGGAGCTGATCCATGTCCACGGAGACTAACTTCAGTGACCGGAATCCGTGCTTTTTCTTCAACTTCTGTGAACTCTCGGCATGAAGCAAATCCATCGCTGTTAGTGTTTGCCCAGCGAACACGACAACAGGGGAGAATGGTTTTTAATTTACAATTTATTGTCTTCTTTTTTTTCAATTTGACGGCCGGATCTAATTCTTCTAGTAGAATTTTTTATTTTTGATTTTGATTTTTGTCCGTCAAAAATTACTCATCTGTCAAACAGAAACTGTAGATTTTTGTTTTCCTATAATTCACTCAAGGTGAGCTTAGCATTGCACGGAAGGTGTTCGATGAAATTCAATTGAAAAGTAAGAAAATGACCATAGGGATAAAGTGGTAAAATAATTATAAAAAAAATCTTTCTTATTTACGTTATCATCCACAAATATTATAATTTACTTTCTTTTCCCTTATATCTAAAAAAATGTAGCAATTTTTATAAAAGTTCCCTCCCTCTCTTTCCCTTCCCTTTCCCTTGTTAAATTTACTCTCTTTTCCTTCCTGCATTTTAATTCCCATATAAAAGGATTTTCATTTTCAAATATGCCATGCCACCGATATCATTTTCTTCTGATTTCTTATTAACATTTTAGTCCATAAACATCTTTCTTTTATACTCCCTCTATCCATAAATAATGGACGTTTTAGCCCAAAAACGTTGTCCATTTTTAATTGACGTCATTGGCAATTGTGTCCACTTTGTTTGTGTTTTGACAAAAATACCCTTAAATGACTAGTCGTTTTGTGCACGAGCATCGCGTCATACGAGGCAAAAAAAAGAGAAACGAAAAAATTAAAGGGCCACATTTGAAATTTTTGGGGGACATGGAAAAGAAAGAGTCAGATAAAAAGCTGCAACAATTCTTCACACCTTCTTTCCTCCTCCGATTTCAAACCTAAAATAAAACACGTTTGGACGACATGATCACAAAAGTGACCATATATTCTTGCCGGAAATGACGAGGCGAGCAGAACGCAGGTGGTGGCGGCCTCAACGGTGACCGGACGCGCCGACGCATGGCGGCGCGTGGACGGAGTGGCAACAGCTTCGGCTGAGCGTGGCGGCACGTGGATGGTCAGAATGGTGTCGTTCCACCTGCTCCCGACTCGAGACGTCCTTCCGCTCCTTTCTGTTGCGGCGGTGAGAACAGGAAACGATGACAGAGGGAGTATTTTTCCGGACAGAGGGAGAAAGAAAGAAAAGAGAGAGAAAGAAAGAAAATAGAGAAAAAAAGGAAGAAGAAGGTACGAGCGGCGGACACGGGGTATGGGGCATTGACGCACACAGTAAATTTCTTAATATGTGTGATTCACTCCCTCGCGTCCATTATTTATGAACGGAGGGAGTATCTTTTAAGGTTTAATATTAATTATTTTTGTCTCAACTATTTTATTGTTTGTTCTAAATTACTCGATGGATGTTTATTAATTTTGCAGCTAATATAACATCATGTTTTTTCGTATACTAATAACATAAATTTTTATCACATTAGTAAGTTTTGAACTTCGAAGTTTGAAGAATAAATTTTAAGTTTCCGTGAAATTCAAAAACATAATTTGAATATTAAAAAAATTATACAATATAAGTTCAATATTGCATATGCATCATCCCTACATTCTTCTACTAATGATTGCTTGCTTTGGTCCTGTATCTCGTATGATGGAAAATAAAAACACAAAATTCCACCAAAGTAATTTTTTCCCGAAATGAGCAGTTCAACGCTCTTACAGGTGATGTGAGAAATTCGATGCAGTAAAATATATAGATTAATTATACTCCCTCCTTTCCTGAATAAACGTCGTTTTAGGATAGTAAAAATTTGTAAGACAATGATTTTTAATCTTATTTTATTCCACATTATTTCATTTTTACTCCTAATTTCCACTCAAATTACCACATCATTAAATTGGGTTGATGCATAAAAAAAATTGTCACTTGCACAAAATATATGCTTCGAAAAAGATAAAATCATAAGTATTATGAACAGTAAAAATCCACAGGAAAACGACATTCTTTCAAGGAAGGAGGGAGTATATTCGAGATATTTTACTTCTTAAGCCGATCTAGTGTGAACAAGATTAGTTTTACCAATAAATGCCGTTGCGAGTTTAAAAATTGCATAGTCTAACGTATGGGAGTCACGAGGCAAAGACGAAGAAATCCATCGATGTGATATGGGTCGACACATGGTAACAGATCAGAATAATCACTGAAATAGGACCTTATAATTGAAATAAATGAAAATAACATATTTCTTGCTGCAGATGGTGCCTTTGTCATAAAAGCTCTGTTTGGGGTTCCGGTTTTGTGGGAAAAAGTTATGTGAGTAAAAGTTGGGTGAGAAAATGACTTTTGGGAAACGAAGTGTGCTGTTTGGTAAAAAAAATTAAAAGTGCTGTGAAATATCTGAGGTGCTTGGTAAAATGACCATAAAGGGCATAAAACCTATTTTTAAAAAATTAATAAAAATAGAAAAAATGGATTTAGAATTACTTATCTTGAAATAAAGATTTTATTGTGGTAGTTTTTAATTTATTTTGTTGGTTATATAAAGTAAAAAAATTAAAATGAAATTAAAAAAAAAAAAAAAATGAGAGAGAAGACCAAATCAGCCTACCATTTGCGTTCCCTAAACCCCTGTTTTTTCCGGTTGGCCACCCAAAAATGCACTTTTTCATTTGTTGAATGGTGTTTACCAAACACCATTCTTGTCATTTCATTCCGGGAATGTTGGGTTAGGTACCCAACCCAGACTCCCAAACAGCCACAAAATGGCATTAGGCACATCACACTAACAGACTACATGAATTTTAAATGGAACTGGTTAACTAGAACTTAAGGACAGGTTTCTTATAGAAGCCAAGAACCCTAAAATGGGTCCGGGTTCCATGGGCAAGAAGTCACAGAAATCGAATACATTAAGAAAAAAGGATGTTGCTCGCATATAACAAATAAATCAGAACAATGTAACACATCATATCTACAAATGTCACAGCAAGCTCATACAGTGGCAAATATAGCAACTTACATGTGAGTATGCTGCATCTAGGGTTGCAAGAAATTAATCATCTGCTCATTAGTCAACTCGACAGCAGTTCAGTTTCAGTCTAAGCACAGAAATGTCAAGCACCACCAAGGTGTTGAAAAAGCTCTGGAAGATGTGAATTAGTCAACTTAGTCCTCTTGCTGATCTCGTGCTTCTTCTTCTTATTCTTCTGTTTGGGGTTAATGCCATGAACCTGGGCTGCAGCCCTCCTCGCTGTAGTGTTGGTAGCAGGCTTCATCCCATTCTTTTGGAGATCCTTTTCGATGTCAAGCATATCACGAGGTAATTCAATCTCAAGAAAGATCTTCTTGATGTCATCATCCACCTTCATATGTTGAACCTTGGGGTCATTCGGATATGCAATGTCCTCTTGTGAATCAAAGTTTGACAATAGCCAAATTGAGCCAGATGCTTTCAAGGCCTGGGAAAAAAAAAATTTAACCCTATTGAGTGTGGATGCACACAGAATTTCTTATAACTGTGTTCTTAATGCTAGCTCTAAAAAACTTGAAATTGAATCCAGCCATGAAATGCTTTTATGTTGCCTTCAGCAAAGCTCAAAAATCTTGAAAATGGTCATGAAACTGGGTTGAGTTCAACAAGCTCTATCAACTTAACTGAAGCAGCTGATCAAAATATTCCCCATTTTAGAGCTCTGCTCTGTGCAGTGCATTTATCAAGCAAGGTCATCCAAGCCCTAAATAACATCCACCTCATGCAATTTCAAAAGTTCGCTTCCCTCTAAAGACCAACAAAAAGGAAAGCATACCCTCAAAAGTAAAAGCATTTCCATAAGAAAAAACACTTCAAGTCCTGAAATTATTCCAGTTTTGAATCGTGGAGTAATTTTGATTTATTTTACCACAACAAAACAACAAGTAGCATCATAATACACTCATGCATCTTTGATCTATCCCACATCCTACTACAATAAGCAAAAACAATAAAATGTAAAAACAAAAGAACAGAAACTTTATAGGATATGTAGTGCTTGGACTTCCCTTAGAGAAATCATGAGGAATTGAGCATATACATATTTCTACACTGATATCTACCTGTAAGTCCTCCATCACAGTTGGATAGGCATCCTTGAGATCAATGACAGCAATACCCTCAGGAGACTGCCGTATTTTCTGCATAAGTTGATCCTTGTCCTTCAAATCATGCTTGGCCTATAAAAAAGTTTAAAACCCAGAATGTCATCCTCTAAGCAAGCAGAACAAGCACACACATTGCCACTGATAAGTAATACAATTTAATCACTAATCCAAACTATGCAACACTATCAAAAATTCCACGGCATAATTTTGCGAGTCACCTTGTAGGAAAATCGCCCACGATCATATCTGACTTTTGGGTTGTTCCTTAAACTGTCAAACACAGCTTTGTTGGAGTTTATGTCAACATAACATCTTTCATTTATTTCTTCTGGTGTAAGGATTTCCCTTTTCTACAAAAGTCAAAAACAAATAAGTGATGCCATTGTCAGTGCTACTCAACTAGTTCTACAAATATTCTAGCAACTTCCAGTAGTATATAAATATCACAAAAGATCTATAAGAAAGAGAAGACAATACATAAGTGAGAGGTTCATGAAGAAATTCAAGCTGGCAACACTGTAAAAGCTTTTCCCGAGGGAAAATAATGCACCAAAAAACAAGAGGGAACTATCCAACACAATCTACAAATGAAGCGCCAGAGTAAAGAGAACAAATATCAATAACTCTAGCTGGAAAGAAACTAAATTATAGACAAAAGTTAATCAAACATGCAAAATAACTAAGTAACAAAATGGAAAATACTCCCCAACTGATTTTTTTCCACATCACCAGGAATTTCACTTGGGAGCAAAAATAGTGGAAAGGATAGAAAATGATCGTAACTTTGATCAGGCGTATATAGTGTATGATCAAGTATAAGCAATTAAGAAAACGTGCGAGAATAGCAAGAGAAATACAGCAAAATCTAATAAGAAGTAGTAAACTCTAGCAAACAACATGCAGACATTTACCATAACACTCCCAGTTTTACTCTCGCTTACATGCATGCATAGTCCACTACTCATTTCTGGCTCTAGCACATCAAACAACACAACTCTTTACAAAATTTCCACAACTATAATTTATGTTAGAATCTATCTCCAACCACGCCAACATGAGCAACCATCTAGCTTCACTCTCAAACATAAGTTACATAACCCACAATCTACAAACAAAGAAAGTAAGTCAAATAAACATGGGAGTAGATAACAAACAATCAACATTCCTGCATGCCTCATTCAACACCAACTATCATCAAAAACCAGAAGACACAAACTCTACACGAAACATCATCTGTGCATACTAATTTCAGCAAACTTATTCAACACCACTTTTCCCTGCTAGCAAAGAAGATTTCACCCAACGATCAAAATGCAAACAGGTACTGAGACATTGCTATTCTTATACAAAACACAACATAAATTAAACAAAAAGGTATTTAGGGATTGCAAATATCAACCGAAAAGAGTAAGTCGATGACGCGCTTGATTTGAGCGCCTGTAGGGGATTTGCGGATGGTGTTGATGTACTGTAATCTCTCTGTATCAGTAGAGAACTTGACAGGTGGTGCTGGGGCGGAGGGAACCACCGGTGATGCGGCGCCCGGGGGTTTTGCAGTTTTACTAGAATATGCTGTTTTTGAAGCACTAATACTGCTAAGGGTGGCTTGGCACTTTTGCTGCTGCTTTTTGAACCTGTCTAAACTTTCTTGTAACGACATCTGAAACTTTCAGATATCCGAAATCAGTATTTGTAAGAGAAACTCGATGTGAAAATTACTCGCGCCGCAATAGCGGGATGGATCGCCGGGCTTACCAGGGATGATCGGTGGCGGAGGAGGCGGTGGGCCAGTGGCGGAGGAGGCGGTGGGCCAGTGGCGGCGGGCAAGGGCGGGTTAGAGAGAGAGGAGATGAGAATTAGGCAATTAGCTGCGGGAGGATGAGGAAGACCCACGAGCGGAGAAGATCCGAAAACGAAATATGAGAACCACCTTCTACTATACTATAAATATAATCACCCTTATATTTTTGGGTAATAGTTAACCCACCTGTCTGGCGTTCAAGGTTGGGTACCAAACCACCTTTTCCCAACCTTGAACGGAGTTGTTGTTGGGCTTTTTAAGAAGCCCAGTTTGCAAAGCAAGCTATTGGGCATGCACGGGAATGGAGCATTTTGCTCTCTCTCTCTCATCTTTTTTATTTATTTATTTTAATTTAATTTTTTTACTCTATATAATGAATAAAATAAATTAAAAACTATCACAATATAATCTCTATCTCAAGATAAATAATTCTAAATTCACTTTTCCGATTTTTATTAATTTTTTAAAAATAGATTTTATACTCCAATATTTTGTTTTACTAAACATCTCAGTTATTTTACAAAACTTTTAAAATTTTTTACCAAATAGCACACTGCGTTTCCCAGAAGTCGTTTTCCCACAGAACTTTTCCCATAAAACTTTTTTCTACAGAACCGGAACGCCAAACAGAAGCAACCCTCAATTGTAAAAAGTCAAAGCTGATTTTTATTTTATTTTATTATTATTATTATTATTGTTGTTATTATTAAGTATAAGAATTTTAGTATCTAAAAATAAGTGGTTTAGGTGAGATTATAGTACTCCCTCCGTCCATTATTAGATGACGCCCGCACTGTAGATACGCATATCGAAGAGGCCAGAAGACGCATGATGTGTTGTCGAAGCACATACAAAAATAATAATAAAACCTGCAGTCAATGTGCACAATAAATTGTGTATAATGGTAACAGGATCGAACACAGGGATTAAGGGACCAATACTCGATTCAATTTGACAAACTGGATAATCCAAGCAACAAGTAACGAAAGGGGGTTTTGAGTGGTTGTTTGATTAATCTAATTATTAACTACGAAAGTAATAACAACTAGTGGCAAAGAGCAATAGAAGTAATAAGAAATCAGAAGAGACTAGGGTTCTCAGTAAGAATACGAATCCGGTTGCATTTACGGTCAGCTGGTCATTGGCGCAAGCATCGTCTACCCCAAGCTGATAGACGCACTATAGGGACCAGGTACGCTTAGGTCCCCTGCTTACCTTCGTAGTAGAAGTTATCCCAAGGTACGCTTATGGGTTAACCTTGACAGTCCGCCGTCCTCCAAGGTACGCTTATGGAGGCAACACTCAGATGCCCATGAAGAAGAGGTAAGATGCGTCTAGGGCGAGACACTCGGTACGCTTGAGGCTCTACCCTAACGACTCGTTCAATCCAACTAAGGGATACCAGGTTTCCAGTCAGGACCAGAATGGTTATCTGCTTTACCCTGCAGCTTCGCGTTAGGTATAACTACAAGGACGATAGTAATTACTCTAGTTTGATTATTAGGTGATCAAGCTAATAACTACCCTAGGTAACTTGACAATTAATTATTGAACAAGAAGATACCAACACAGAATTTATGAAGTACAATCTGACCTCACGGCTTCCCTTGCAACCTTCAATCGACTCTTACCAAGAACGGGGAGATTTAGCCACACATATTAAAAGTAAAAACAAACAAATAAATAAATTGCATGATTAAATAAAAGAGATGAAGAAGAAATAAATCCTGATTATTACCGGCCGGAGCAACTGCTCTGGTTTATTGAAGGGAAAAACAGAGATTGCCGTAGGCAGTGGTGGTGAAAAAGTCGTTTAAAAACCTAATTGCTAAAGTATTTATATGGCTATTACAAATTAAACTCCTAATCTAATTTGAATTCGACTCCCCATAGGACTTCTACTGCGATTGGGACTTCTGGAGCATTAATTGAGCATATCCGATATTTTCCTTCCTTGCGCCAGTTTCCTTTTCTCGCTAGGACACTGCTGCTTTCCGCGAACGTCCAGTTGCTCGCCCTAGTTGCTCCAATACATCCAGAGAGTGATAGAAAACGTTCCTTTTCGTATTTTCCTATTGATTTGCCCAGATCTGCAAAAAGTGAATAAACGGAGCAACATAAGTAGCATCATGATCTAAAAAGGCACATAAAAGAGGGAAGAATTAGGGACATAAAACGCTCTATCAAATATCCCCACACTACCCCGATGCTCGCCCTCGGGCATTAAAATCAGAAAGCATCACCTCACCAGGAACACACAGCCTCAATCCACAACACACAGAGTTACTTACGCCACCACTGCCGCCTCGACCAAGCAGTACACCACCCTCCAGCCTAGATGAACTCTGCACTACTCTAAAGGAATAATGAAACCAGAAGAGTAGCTTTCCTACATCAGCCTGCTACAAGCAATCCTCACAAGATATGGTGTTTGTCACTCACGCTCAAAAACAGAGTTAGGTGTTTATCGCTCATCAATGCTAATGATCATGCACAAAACTAAATTTGCAATAATGACCCGAGTACAAAGAACATACGCATTGGCAATCATATGATCATAGAGACTTTGCAAGGGTAAAGCAAAAAATAAGATGTTGCAGAAGGGGGTTCAAAGTAGAGAGAAGGAAGGATAGAAGTTTCTTAGCTGGAAAAATTGCAAGTTGGTGAGAAAGACCTCCTGATGGCAGCGGCGTGGGCAATACAGAGAGCGCTGAAGGAGAGTGGGGGTATCATCTTCTGTAGGACAGGGCCGTCGGTCTTCTGGTCTTTGAAGTGCTCTGCTCTAGTTCTGATTTGTACTCTTCTCTTGCTCAAACATTTTATTCAATTTTTTTCTTTTGTTTTTCTTTTGTTTTTTTTTGTTTTTTTTTGTTTTTTTTTTGTTTTTTTTTGTTTTTTTGATTTTTTTTGTTTTTTTTTATTTTGATTTTGAGCAAAAGGGAGCGTACATGATATTCTGAATTGTTGAACTGGAGCATCAAAAATTTTCTTAGGCGTCTAATCTTCAGTACGTACATGATGTAAACGGCTCGCCCTATCAGTTGGTCTCCATATTGCTTACTGGAGTGCTTTGACTCGTTTTTAAATATCTAGGCCGAGTCGTCAGGAATCCCCACACTAGAGCTTTTGCTTCTCTGATGCGCTCTATGATAGTTGCCATATTACTGCTTTCAGCATCTCGATGTAGCAGTTAAACATTCATAGCTCAAATCTCTGCAACTTTTTCTGTTTTCAGCTTCTGGGTCTGCTCTCAGTGTCTCGGTCAAGTAGCTCAATACCCCCTCATCGAAGATGTTGATTCTCTCTGTCCCACCTTACCACTGCCAGAGGCATCTCTCACCTGCTAAGAAAAGAAAGGAATGGCTCAAGCAGTTAGAAGGGTAGTGAAAGAAAGGGGTGAGCAGTATGGGTAAGGAGATAAAAAGCAAGAAAAAAGATAACAAAGAAAGTGCAAAGTTCCTAATCACATCATCGCTTTCCCATGTCTAATCATGTCTATACCCTAGGGGTCTCATGCAAATTCGGCCAGCACACAAATCATGCATCCACTCAGAAATAAAGATATGGCATGAAAGCTCAAACACTCACGGGAGAAAAATACATTGATTGCAAGCAGCTAGGGCAAGACGTAGTCATAAGAGCTAACAAACAGTATGGTGTGCAAGTGGTTCTGGTGCAGTGGGTGAAGATTCTGTGTGAAGTGGGCCTACTCTGTGCATTCCATCAAAAGTGGGTTTTAAAAATAAGGGTAGTGTAAACAGTTGAAAATCTTTTGAGGGGAATTCAAATCGGGCAAAAACATGCATATGCAGGGCAAACAGTCATGCAATATGATAGTAATCAAGCAGTCATGCAAAATATGCTAAAAATGCACACAAAATATATCATAAAAGTATGAAACCCATCCCCACACTAAAGCAAAACACCGTCCTCGGTGTGGAGAAGAGAATCAAACCAACACAGTTCAAAGAAAAATAGGGGAAAGGGAAATTGTTCACCGCGAAAATAAAGTACAAAATGAGCCCAAATTGCAAAGAGATAGAATAGTTTGGGGGAGTGGATCATGGGCTAGCAGGAGGACGCAGCCTCGAGGCTAACTCATCGGGAAGATTCTGGAGAAGGGAGATGACCGTCCGCAGCAAGGCATTTGTCTCGGCGATGGCAGCAGCTGTGGGTGCGGCATCCACAATGTCAGGAACAGCTTGCCCGGGATGTTCATCGCGAGCGGGAGACTGAACAGGGGAGGGAGGAGGTGAATCAGCAGTCAGGTCCGGCCACTCGAAGGCTCCTCCATTCTGGGCACTCCAGACTCTCTTAGCTCCTCCTGTGTATCCTTTGCTGAAACACAAAACACGACCTTTCAAGCGCAAATGGCCCATACCATCAAGGGTACGGGCATCAAGCAGTTTAAAACCAACAGGCACAAAAAGATCACAACTAGATACATCAAGACCACGTTGTTCAACAGCCAAGCGAGTAATCAGGGAACCAAGAATAGGATTACGGCCGCAAGTAATAATAGCATTCAATTCATGTGCAATCCAGTAACCTAAATTGGCCTTATGGCCGTTATGCATACACCACAAAAAGAATAATTCCTGGACAGACAAGGTGCCCGAGGACTGCATCTTGCCCGCGAAGGTGAGGGCAAGGAAACGATGAAGTACACGAAGGGCTGGGTCACGCAGCTGATGGCCTTTAGACTTACGGGAGTATAGCCGATATTTGGATCGCCCGTAAGCTGTCTAAAGGCACTGGTGACATCAAACTCAAGAGGGTATGCAGCAAATGCACCAAGATACCAAGGGGCACCCAAATCAGATTGCTTGACAAAGCCAAGCATGACATTAAACTTGTCAACAGAAAGGTGCTCCCAAATATCCATCAAACGAAAATTAACTACCCTATCAGCCCCTAAATGCAAGCTACCCTTCCCTTTTTGTTTAAGCACGGCAGTGTCAAACCAGAAAGAAACAAAGAATTCATGGCTCAATTCTAAGAACGTGAGATGCACAAGGTCAAACAAAGGACGCCATCCAATATTATCAATCAGCAAATTCACCCTAGCAGCTATTCCCATTTTTTCACAAAAATCGTAATCAAGTTGAGCAGAAGGGGAAACAAGCATACCGTGCAAAGCTAACAACCTATCATTGCTCTGTTTATCAGGAAATTCCAACCATCCATGCAAGTGAGCGAGATCGGGTGTTACCTGGGCAAGGGGCGCGGCTGCGCCTGCTCTGGCGTGGGCCGAACGAGCTGCAGGAGTGGGCATCACCGTCTTGGCCGAGCTGTTAGTGATGCGGGCTGATTTTCTAGGCTGGGAAGAGGTAACTGGTGTAGCAGGGGCCTTTCGCTTGGGTTTGACTGGCGATGGCTCCTCAACATCCATAGAGGTGTCCTCCGTGGTCTCAACAGGAGGAGGGACAAAAGCTTCGTCCTCGGAGTCATCATCGAACTCGATGGGCACGCGAAGCTGCACTTTCTTGGGCTTTCCCTCAGCGTAGCACACTGGCTCGATCAAGCGGCCACGGGAGGTCATACTACGGCCCATGGGCAAACCGCTGGGGCCAGGAACAAATCCAGTGATCTGGACATCGGACGTCGGGGTGGTAGTCTTGCTTTTAGCGACCGCTATCTCGGGAGTATCATCGGCAGCTTCCTCTGATTCCTCCTCAGAGCCTTCTTCTTCACCAGAGTCATCACCAGACTCCTCTATGTCCTCCCCTGAATCTTCCTCACCCGAAGAGTCGCCAGACTCAGCAGCGGCAACGGAATCGTCAATGGCCGCCGTGCCGGAGGCACTCGGCGGTGCTGCTGTCGACGGCGCGGGCTGGATGGTAGTAGCAGTCTCAACGGAGTCCACGGTATCGCCAGTATCGGACTCATATTCACCGGACGAAGTCTCATCGTCGGCCACAGGTGATTTTGTGGGAGTGATGACGAGAGCAGAGGTGGTTCGAGGGGTAGTTTGTTTCGGAGGCGAGGGTTTGGGAGGTGGGGTGATGAATGGTTTGGCCGTTGGGGTTGTGGCGGTCTTTGGTTTGGGTGGTGTCTTTTTGGTGGGGGAGACAGTAGTGGTCGTCGGAGCAGCTGGAGTAGTAGCAGCGACGGTGGTGGTTTGTTGCGGCTGCTTCGACGAGGATGGAGGTGTAGCACGTGTTTTGGGTTTTGTTGAGGCCGGTGGTGGGGTACCAGTGGTGGCCGGAATGATGGTGGTAGTGGTGACAGTGGACGGAGTGTCCTGAGGTTGCCGGGTTGGGGTAGCACTAGGGCGGGGGGCGGATTTCTTAGATCTAGCCATGGGAGAAGATGGAGAGTTTGTGTGAGAGTAGGAAAGGTTGGGAGTACGGGAGAAGATGAAAGAAAAGTGGAAAGTGAAGAAGAAAAGGGAAGAAGGGAGTCTCCCTTTATGGCTGCCAGCTGCTAGCCGTTGCTCACGTGCGGATGTGGCGGCTGGTGATTGGGGTCCATCAAATCCCAACTGAAGGTCTCCAACTGTCACGCTCCTGTCACCATCAAATCAGGAGTTTAAAATTCAAAAAGGAAATTACCTAAAGGTGGAAAAGAAAAAAATAAGGAAATAAAAAGAGAAATAATAAATAAAAATTAGACTAAAATGGGAGGGGATTTCGGGATGGAGAAAATCATGGGGGTGGTATTTACAATTAGAATAAAATAGAGATAAATTAAAAGGGAAAAAAATAATAGAGAAAAAAAAATAAAAAATAAAAACGGATAAACGCGGGTTGCCTCCCGCAAAGCGCCGTGGTTATCGTCTCGGCCTAGACGCTGATAACCAGAATCAGAGTTGGTCAGGTGGTTCAGCAACATCCATCTTCTCAGCGACGAATGGCTTGAACCCCTCATAGAAAGTCTTGAGACGATGTCCATTGACTTTGAACGTGACTCCAGTGTCCAAACTTTTAATTTCAACGGCGCCCTGGTCATGAACGGCTGTGACAACATAAGGACCTGTCCACTTGGACTTCAACTTTCCTGAAAACAATCTCAGACGGGAGTTATAGAGCAAGACCTTCTGTCCGACCTCGAAAGATTTATGAGATAGGACTTTGTCATGGTAGGCCTTCGTCTTGCCCTTGTAGATGAGAGCGTTTTCATAGGCATCATCATGAAGCTCTTCTAACTCCTGAATTTGTAGTTTGCGATGTTTTCCAGCTTCGTCAAGGTTGAAATTGGCTCTTCGAATAGCCCAAAAGGCTTTATGCTCGATTTCCACAGGTAAGTGGCAAGGTTTGCCAAAGACAAGCCGGTAGGGGGTCATTCCGATAGGAGTTTTGAACGTTGTTCGATAAGCCCAAAGAGCGTCGTCTAGCTTCAAACTCCAGTCCTTGCGGGATTGGCTGACTGTCTTCTCTAAAATTGCTTTGATCTCTCGATTAGATACCTCGGCTTGACCATTTGTCTGCGGGTGGTAAGCTGTAGAGACACGATGTGTGACTCCGTACTGCCGGAGCAAGCCAATGATAACTCGATTGCAGAAATGGGTTCCGCGGTCACTAATGAGGGCTCTCGGAGCTCCAAACCTGCTAAAAATACGAGAACAAAGAAAAGCTGCAACCACTTTAGAATCATCAGTCTTGGTCGCCTTGGCCTCAACTCATTTAGAAACGTAATCAACCGCTAAGAGGATATACACGTTTCCGTATGAGTTGGGGAAGGGACCCATAAAATCAATTCCCCAAATATCAAAAATTTCACAAGCGAGAATACCTATGAGTGGCATTTGGTTTTGGGCACCAATGTTACCTGTACTCTGACAGCGCGGGCAAGCTGCGCAGAACATGTGGTTGTCTTTGAATAGTGAAGGCCAGTAGAGTCTTGCTTCCAGAACTTTCATGACTGTCTTCTTGGCTGCAAAGTTGCCTCCTTCTGTGGAAGAGTGGCAGAACCTGAGGATGGAAGGGATCTCATCCGCGGTGACACATCGTCTGATGATTTGATCTGAACAAAACTTCCATAGGTACGGACTGTCCCATATGTATGACCTGGCTTGTCTTCTGATACGCTTCTGTTCCGAAGGGGATGAATCTGCTTGAAGGTGACCTGTGGCACAGAAATTAGCTATATCAGTAAACCAAGGGTAGTCAATGGCTTGGGCAAGACAAAGCTGTTCATCAGGGAAAGTGTCACGAATAGGAATAAGTGAATCATCCGCCTGGGTAGGGAGGCGACTCAAATGATCAGCTATAGAGTTCTCAGTGCCTTTCTTGTCTTTGATCTCTAGGTTAAACTCCTGAAGTAGAAGTATCCACCGGATTAGGCGAAGTTTTGCATCCAGCTTGGTCAAGAGGCAGCGGAGTGCGGTATGGTCCAAAAAGACGGTTACTTGCGTTCCCAAAAGGTATTGACGGAATTTATCCAATGCAAAGACCACGACGAGGAGTTCCTTCTCTGTAGTAGTGTAGTTTCGTTGGGCAGCATCCATGAGTTTCGAGGCATAGTAGATGACATAAACCTCTCGGTCTTTCTTCTGTCCCAACACAGCTCCCAAGGCATTGTTACTTGCGTCGCACATGATTTCGAACGGAAGTGTCCAGTCTGGTGCGCGGATAATGGGGGCTGAGATCAGCTTCTGCTTGAGGAGGTCAAACGCGGCTTTACATCTATCGTCGAAGATGAATTCAACGTCTCGGCCGAGCAGCTGGCACATCGGCTGGGTGATCTTGGAAAAATCCTTGATAAATCTCCTGTAGAAACCTGCATGGCCAGAAACGAACGTACCTCACGTACACAAGTGGGATATGGTAAAGACTCGATTACCTCGATTTTCGCCTTGTCCACTTCGATTCCCTTGTGGGAAACGATGTGTCCCAAAATCAGTCCCTGGTCTACCATAAAGTGACACTTCTCATAATTGAGAACGAGGTTAGTTTCAACACATTTTTGTAAAACTTTTCGCAAGGTGAGTAAACATTCAGGAAAAGAATTACCATAAACTGTGAAATCGTCCATAAATACCTCGATTCCTTTTTCAACGAGCTCGAAGAAGATACTGACCATACAACGCTGGAATGTAGCAGGTGCGTTGCAAAGACCAAAGGGCATCCTTCTATAAGCGAATGTACCGAAGGGACAGGTGAAAGTGGTCTTGTCTTGATCGTCTAGGGCAACCGGTATTTGGTGAAATCCTGAATAGCCATCGAGGCAGCAGTAGTGTGTTTTCCCAGCCAAGCGTTCTAGCATTTGATCAATAAATGGCAGGGGGAAGTGATCCTTCCTCGTGGCAGCGTTTAATCTACGGTAATCGATGCAAATGCGCCACCCGTTCTGTATGCGTGTGGGAATCTGTTCGCCGTTCTGTCCCGTGGTGATTGTGATACCAGTCTTCTTCGGGACAACTTGAACTGGGCTGACCCAAGTACTGTCCGAGATAGGGTAGATCACACCAGCGTCGAGGAGTTTCAATATTTCCTTCTTAACGACCTCCATCATAGGTGGGTTAAGACGGCGTTGTGGCTGGCGAACTGATTTGCTATCATCATCTAGGTGTATCCGATGAGTGCACAGGGCGGGAGATAGTCCTTTGATATCTGAAATCGTCCATCCAATAGCTCTCTTGAATTCCTTCAGTAGGGCGACTAGAGATGTTTCTTCTTCGGTATCTAGTCTGCTGGAGATGATGACGGGCAAAGATTCATGGGCACCGAGGTAAGCATACTTCAGGTGCTCGGGCAAGACCTTGAGTTCCAAGTTTGGGGCCTGCACAATGGAAGGAGGGAGTTTAGTATATTCAGAGGGCAAAGGCTTCACCACCATATTAAACGGGGAGTGAGGGGTGGTTTCCAAGACAGAAACGACCTCTCGCAGGGGGGGTGACAAATTTGGATTCCAGATTTTGCATCTCCGCGAAGTTGACACTATTGGCTAGGGCAAGCTGCAGAGGATCCATAGAAAATAAGTCAGCAATTTCCTCAACATCTGGGTCAACAATATCAATAAAATTGAGACTAGAGAATTCAGAAGGGAAACGCATGGCATCAGTCATGCTAAATCGGATAGTCTGCCCATCGAACTCGAGGGTAATCGATGCATCATGGACGTCTATCTTTGCACGTGCAGTCCTGAGGAATGGTCGACCCAGCAGGACGTCGGAGGGTTTAGTGCCTTGTTCGTTTTTCATGCTGATCACATAAAAGTCGGCCGAAAAGAGGAGGCTACCGACTTGGACTAGAACGTCCTCAATGATTCCTTCTGGATAGATAATTGATCGATCTGCTAACTGGATGACAACTCTGGTTGGCTTCAGTGGTCCGAGTTCTAGCTGAGCGTATATCGTCAAGGGCAAGACGTTGATACCTGCGCCTAAATCACACATAGCTTTGCCAATGTCAGTACCTTCAAGCTTGCAGGGAATCGTAAATATTCCTGGATCTGCACACTTTGGAGGGATTTTTCTTTGAATAACAGCAGAAACATTAACACCCACACTAATTTTGTTCACGCTAGCCAATTTACTTTTGTTAGTGTATAAGGATTTCAGGAACTTAGCATAACGTGGAACGCTCTTAATAGCCTGCATAAGTGGGATATTAATATGAACCTTACTGAATAAGTCAAAAATTTCTTTTTCTTCTTTTTCTTTTTTCTTTTTGACTAACCTGTGTGGGAAGGGAGGCTCAAGGACTTTGATGATGAATTCATCAGAGAATTCAGAACCCTCATTATTAATGGGCGTTCCTGGTTTTCTGGAAGTGTAGACCTTCTTTTCCTTCTCTGCTCTAACCTCTACTTCTTCAACCACGGGCGTGGGATCAGGGTGTTCAACTTCTTGGGCAAGCGGCTGGCGGTCAGGTAACTGTGTGCCACTTCGTAGATTAATGGCACAGGCTCCGTGCTTAGGATTTGCTTCAGGCTGTGGTGGCAGTCTTCCACCATTTTTTAGCTCCCTCACATCTACGGATAGGGTTTCAAACTTTTTGTTCAATTCAACCATTAGTTGTTGCAAACTAAGTTCCTCATTGTTTGACGGAGGGGGCCCTTGCGGAGCTTGATATTGATGTTGTTGATTGTTGTGATAGGTGGGCCGTGGTTTGAAATTCTGGAGGTTGAAGGGTGGCTGTTGTTGGTTCTGGAATGGGTTCTGTGGCTGCATCTGGCTTGGTATAGGTTGTTGCTGGTTATTGTTACCGTAGCTCAAGTTCGGGTGGCGCCAACCATTGAGATAATTCTGAGTATACGAATCTTGCTTCCTAGGGGCTCCATTATAGTTCCCTATAGCATTCACATCTACTTCATCTGGAATATGGGGACAGGCGTCCGTAGGGTGGTCATTAAAGTTGCAGATGCCACAGGCTTTGATCTGCACGGGCTGGCCGCTGGTGAAGTTTTGAATCATTCCAGTAAGGGTGGAGAGTTGGTTCT